>VZRO01008347.1:1890-14142 GCA_013397915.1 Daphoenositta chrysoptera | reverse complement strand
AGAGAGGAGGGGATTCACATCAGCCCCCAGAGAGAGGAGGGGGCTCACATCAGCCCCCAGAGAGAGGAGGGGGCTCCCTCCAGCCCCGCTACCAGGGCAGAGCTGGGCTGGGGAAGGGTGGCAGCTGCTTCCAGGGATGTGGGGGCGAGGGCGGCTGGTGCCAGGCACAGCAGAGCCGTAATTCCAGTCCCACCGTGAGCTCCTGAGAAGGGCAGAGCTGCACCTAGGAAGAGGAGAGTGGCTCCTGGGAAAGGGAGAACGGCTCCTGGGGAGGGAGCAGCTCCTGGGACACAGCGGAGAGGACACTGGTCCTGCCAGGGAAGCTCAGGTGGACACTGTCCCGGTGGGTCTCAGCCCCAGGAAGGACACACGAGAGCCGTCTGCTTCCTACAACGCTGCTAGGGATGTGCAATCCACAGGATAGGAATCCAAACAACACCAAAACCCCAGCATGGGGCTGCAAGGTCCAGGATTTCGGTCGTGTCACCAAAGCGTCAATGACGCACGTCAGCCTTGAGGAAGAAGCACGGTGACATCTAAACCATGAGGGGATTCTGTTTTGGGAATGTGGCTTTGGTGGCTGCAACGAGACACAAAAGGTCACGGAGTCACAACCACCAAACAAAGGAGGAATTTCTGCTGGAGAGCCAGGCATGGATGAGGGATCCACAGAGAGAACAAGGTGGGTGCCGGGCCCCCATCCTGGCTGCAGATGGGGACGGGGTGGCACTTTCTTGGTGACGTCCCCCTCATCCGGTGGCTGCTCCGGCAGCTGGCGCGTCCCCACGGCGTCCCGGCACGTGCTCCGGAGAGCAGCAGGAATCGGCAGGAACGGGCAGGAATCAGCAGCCGGCCCTGCCAAGTTTCCTAATGGAATTTGCAAACGGCTGCGAGGACGTGGCCAAGCCGGAGCTGGTGGGACGCAGAGCGGCAGCACTGCGGCACAGGTGAGCCCGCCAGGATCAGCGTGGCACAGCCGCGGTGACAGTCACCCCGTGGGATCGGGAATGCCAATGGGGACACGAGGCTGCCGTGGGGAAGTGAGGGAGGGAGCTGGCACAGGGCTGAGGAGTTTCCTTGTGGGGCCGGAGCCCAGCCCGGTGCGTTGGGGCGGGTTCCAACACCCTCCACAGCCCCAGCAGCAACACCCAAGTGCTGGGAGCAAACCTGGCCCTGCCGAGCTGGTTTGGGTGCTGGCTGGGCTGCTCGGGCAGCGTCGGGGTGCCAGGCGCCCACAAACCTCCCCCTCTCTCTGTGGGTTTGGCAGAGGAGGGGTGGAAACGTCCCCGTGCAGTGCTGGGGGTGGCGGGGATGGGGGTCACCCCACAGATTCCCACCTGAGAGCTCACACACACCAGTTTGTTGGGAAAAAAATCGGGGAGCTCCTAAATGATGTGGTTCCTGCCCAGGCAGGGCATTCCCGACAGCTTCCCATGGCTCCATTGCCCTTCCCCTGCTCCGAAAGTGGCAGAAATCAACTTGCTAATTGAAAAGAGAATTGAAGAATGAACTGGTGCTGGGGGGACATCACTGCTGCTTACCCAAACAAATAAATACGAAATACCCAAAAGAAACAAATCAGCTTTACTGAAGGAGCTGCTTCATTCCTTAAATAAAAACAGAGACCACGATCAAGCCAGCGGAGTTTGACACCCCAGGAGGGAGCGGGGAAGGTTTAGTAACGGGGAGAAGTTGGGAGAACGTGTGGCCAAGGACCGACTCGGGGGTTGGTTCTGTTCTTCGGCGGCCCCAGCGCGGGGGACGAGGGGGGTGGGCAGCAACGAGATGGATTTCGGGAAGGCACTGCTCGGGCCACGGGGGAAATGCCTGGCCCTGAGCACGGTGCACTCATCCTGCTGCCTCACCTCCACGCAGGGAAGGAGCCATTCCAAGGAGCAGCTTCCTCCTCGCCGAGGTGCCGAGTCCGGCGCTGGGATTCTTCTGGCCGTGTCCCTACGTGTTGCTCCTCTCCTTTGATTTTTCACCTTTGCTGTCCTGGGAGGGGGAAGAGGGAAGAGCAGCAGAGGTTTAGGGCCCCCCAAACCCTTGCATGGGGGGAAGAGTGCTATGGCTGGGTCTTGCCAGCAACCCCCACCACACCTGGGTGCCAACCCCCTCCCTCCCCTGCTGCCTCTCTGGGCACAACCAGCCCCCTGTGCCAACCTCTCCTCATGGTTCCAGATTTTTCCATCACGAGGCCTTTGCAGGGCCCCTCCATCAGACAATTTGCTTCCCAGCCCTCCCTGGGTACGGGAACCCACTGGCACATGCCTGCCCGGGTCCAGGCTTGCTTGGCTCCCATACGTGAAGAAGGTATGGAAAGGGAAACCAAAAACACATGTGGCATTCCAGCACGCTCACACACGCACAGCTCACAGCACTGGAGCAAGGAAACCATTCCCAGCACAGGGAAGCACTCTCATCCTGAAAAATCTTTAACTCTACTGCCTGAATTATCTGCTGAGTTCTCAACGTTTATCTTTCCAGAGAACTCCCTGCCTCCTAGCTCCTCCAGCCAGGGCTGGACTTTTCCCTCTCTAAATTGTCCTGTTTTCTACCCTGAGCAAGTAAAATAAAAAAAGAGTCAACTTCAGACTTACTTTTTACGTGGTTTTAGTTTTAAAGTTTTAAGTAACTCAAATTAACTGGAGCCCTGCTTACCACCTGCAACGAGAAGCTGAGGTTTGGGACAGGTCAGAGATGAAACAGTTTAAGATTTCCCCTTACAAAAGAACAACGTTATTTTTTTGGGATGGGAGAGGGAACTGCAGCCTCACACACATCAGTGACACCACACACACACACACAGGGACCGAGGGTGAGGGGATGGTACCTCTGGAGGGGGCGGCTTGATGGTCACAGGCTGGGACGTCCGGCGGGGCGGGGAGGGCTTGGGCTGCACCTGCTGCTGGACAGTGTTGTAGTAGGTGACCCCCCCATACACCTGGGACTGCGCCTGCAGGAGCAGCAGGGTCAGAGCTCCGGGCTGGGGGGCCCTGAGAGCCCCTCCCGGCACCCACCGGGGCTGGACAGCTGCCCCCAGCCAGAGCCGAGAGGGGCTGCGCCCCCAAACATCAGCTCCCGAGGCCCCTGGTGGGTCCCCACCCCTCACCAAGGCTCCCCCCCCTTGCAGCAGGGACAGGATGCAGATGGGATTCCCTCACCCTGCAGTCCACGGAATGCCTGAACTTCCCAACAGCAGCTTTTCCACCCAGACACAGCTCCCCTGAACACCCAGCCCTGCAGCCGGGCGGGGAACTGCTCTCAAAGCGGGGTGAGGTCCTGCCTGGATCAGCCAGAGCAGTGGGAAGGGCAGGGAGGCTTGGGAGCTCAGGGAATGTGCAGCTCTCCAGCCTTCCACGGCGTGTCAGCCCTGCTCCAGCCACGGCAGCATTGCCAGCACCAGGATCTGGTCTGCTCTGGTCTCATCTGACTTTGCAAGGATCTGGTCTGATCTGACTCCTCAGGGATTTCATCTATCTGCCTCCTCACAAGGATCAGATCTGGTCTGATCCTCACAGAGATCCAATCCAATCAGGCTCCTCAGAGATCTGGTCTGATCTGCCTTCTCAGGGATCTGAACTGATCCACCTTCTCAGGGATCCACTCTAATCTGCCTCCTTGCTGCCCGGCAGCAGCCTCAGATACAGAGTTGGGCCGTGGAGCAGGAAAATCCAGCCCCATGCTGCTCCCACCAGCCAGTTCCCAGCCTCCATCTCAACAGAACTCACTTCTAAAGCCATTCCCAAGGTGTCCTTGGCTCAGCAGGGCCCTGGAGGGGCTGCTTCCCTGTTCCATAAGGGAACACCTCAATTCCAGACCTCCCAGGACAGGATTTCACCCACTGCCCACCGTGCTCAGGGAGCTGCACAGCAGCCATGGGAACAATCCTTTCTGGGATGACAGCAGCCTTTCCCCATGGAAAGGGGGAATCCTTTCCCACATCCTCTCCCAGAACACCTCCCAGAACACACCCCACACTCCACAGCATCCCATCTGCTCCCGCCTGGGAAGGAGCCACGGCACACCCGGCTTACCTGCGTGTTGGAATAGAGATGAGGAGGGGGCGGAGGGGGCAGAGCTCCAGGGGGGTAGGGGTAGCCAGGATTCCCGAAATTCATCACTCCAGGGGCGGAGAAGTAAGTCGGAGTGAGCAGCTGCTGCGGTGGGGGCTGGCCCGGGGGCATGGACACTGGTGGGGGGTAGAGGCCGGGGTTTGCCATGGCAGGGGGCGTCTGGTGGGGGGGTAAACCTGGAGGTGATGGGAAGCAGATGGGTGTCACCCAAGAAGCCAGAGTGGCCCGGGGTAGCAGCAGGTAGCACACTCTGCTCCAAGGTTTCCCTGCAGCCCCACGCTGGGGTGGGACACAGAGCAGCAGAGCACAGCCCCCTCCCCAGTTCTGCATTCACCGGAACCAGACGTGGCCCCAGCACTACTCCACTGCAGGGAACAATTTGTGTGGGCAAGCAGAGAACGTGTTCAACAGCTCCCAGTTCTGCTTTTTCCTGAGCTACAGGGCTGGGGAGTGAGGAACCAGCCCAGTGCCCGCGGAAGGGAGCGGCCCAGTCTGGTGAGGCCCCACAGGGACCTGCAAACATCCAGCCAGGAGCTGCCAAAGGTTCAGTTCCCCCCGTCCTGCACTGGCTGGAAGCTCCAAAAACACCTATTTTCTCTTTCCTTAAAACTGATACTGGTTCAGCCTCACTGCAGGAGGGAACAGGTCTCTTCCATGTTGTAGAAACAAAGGAAAATGGATTCCCCCTGAGATGGAGGCTGTGGAAGGACCAGAGTTCTCTGCTCCCCCGGTCCAGGGGTGTCCCACTGGCTCCTCACCTGGATGAGGGAGGTGCATCTCCGGCTGCACAATCATCCCTTGGGGCGGCAGCGGGGCTGGGTTCTCACCGTGGGTGTAGATTGGTCCCTGGAATTGTACTGCAACAACACGTGACAGGCTGTGAGGAAAAGCTCCATGGAATTTCATTCCCCTGCAGCCGGGCACACACAGCCCAGCCCGCCCCGAGGGCTCCCACGGCACACAGAGGCTCCCGGGCTCACAGATGCCACATGCTCCCTAAAGAAAAGCCTCCTACTCCCTTTAGAAAGCAGGAAAATACTCAGGGAATTTCTTCTCGAACACTTTAAATGCTGGAGGGAATTCCTAATCCATCCCCAGTCCTGTTCTCCCCATGCTCAAACGTCAAAGACCTGATTTAAAGTTCATTTTAAATCCCCATTCTTGGGAAGAATTGGGGTGTCCTAAGAGTCCCCTGGAGGGGAGAGGGGATAACACTGAGGATAACACTGAGGATAATTCCATGGGTTTAAACACAACCAGGGAGGCTCCCAGCTGCCTTTTACACGCTGTATGAGGGGACACAGTGCCACTACAACAAAGGAAAGAGAAGACAACGTCCCGACTCCAACAGGAGTGGGGGGGATCCCTGCTCCAGCTGCTCAGCTCTGAGCACACACGGAGCCACAGGAGCAGGAGGGAAACACTCACGTGGGTCGTAGTAGTGCCCTTCCACGATGCTGATGTGCATGGGGGGCGCGGGCTCGGGCACGGGGGGTCTCTGCCGCTGCGACGAGTAGCGCTTCACACGGCCCCCCGGCACTGCCTGCGAGAGTCCAGGGGTCAGGGGGGCTGTGAGGCACCCACCTGACCCCCAAACCTCCCCTGGGTCACCCCCTGACACCCCCACAAGGGAAAGGCTGAGGAGTCAACAGCCTGTAATTACCACAACGTTCAGAGAATTAGAGCCCGCGCGCCGCGCAGCCGGAGTCACGCGTTACCATCTCCTCCATCCGGTTAAACTGCGGCGGTGGCCCAGTTCCCACGTGCATATGGTTGGGAATACCTGAGGAAGGAACAGACCGGTTGTTACTGCGGTTTGTGCTGGTTCCCAGGCCGGAGCCACCCCGCCCGGGGGCGTGGCCGTGGCTCAGCTCTCGCTCCCACGACACAGAACCTTCGGGCTTCATCGCCTCGGTGATGGTTGTAAGTATTTTGGGATGAATTAGAGGCTGTTTTGTCATTGCACACTCATCCACGGTGCTCAGCAGCACCTAAATTCTGCTTCAAAATTAAATCCCCAGCTTGAAATTCAGGTCCTGCTCTGAGCTCTGTGTCTGCTGAGATGTGGATCTCCTACGGGTGGATCAAGGATCCATGTGGGATCTGAAGCTGCAGTTTAAATCCTCTGCAGGGTTTAAACGCTTTTATCACAGGCTCTTTTGGATTCAAACAGCAAAGTGAATCCGTGTGAATTCACAGCAAAGTGAATTTTAAACCATGGCTTAAAATCACAGTGCCAAAGTGATCACAGGTGATTCCAAGGGAGTGAAAACGGATAAAACAAACACTGGAAGTGCTCTTGGATCACTGACAGTGCAAACACAGGCACGGGGATACAGAATGGACTGATGGGAGCCAAATGCTTCCCAGAATTAACTCCTCTCTCCTCTGCTAGGGACAAAAAAGGGACAGCAGAGTCATCATCCTTCTCACAGCAGAACATGATCTCGTACCTGCAGCCAAGAGCTGGCCTGTGGGAAATTCAGGAAGATGCTTCATTTCTGCGCATTAAAATAACCCCAAAACAGACAATCTCAGCACTTTTGAACTCTCATCCCACTGTCACGTTTCCAGCCTGTCCAGGGGTCTGTTCACACAGACCTCCCAGTCCCACCAGTACCAAATGACTTCTGGTTCCATGACCTCAACCTCACAGACACTTATGAAAGCAGCAAGTCGCTTCCTTCTCCTTGCTCCAGTTTTACTCCCCTCGGGAAGCATTCTAACACTTCCCAGAACAGACTCTAATTCTGCAAAGGGATAATTATACCTGGATGACCTCTCTGTGGATGCACAACTGGAACTGTCCTCAGCTGGCACCAGAGAAACTCTGTCCCATGTCCCTCCCTCCTCCCAGGCACAAAGGGATTTGCCAATCCCAGCCAGGCCTTGGCTAATGGCAACCCAATCCCAGTGCAAGGAAATGAGCTGATAAACAGGGAAAAGTTGCTTCCTGCTCCGAGCAGGAAGAGCCCAATTATTGATCTTTATCTCGTGCTCTCCTGCAGCAGGGGTCAGTCTTGCTGTGATTCATATCACAGAGAAAGGATCTCCCCTTTCATTCTTCCCAGCCCTAATACCACTCACCTACACTGAAATGTTTTATTTCCCCTTTTGCTGTGCTGTTGTGTCCATACTGCACTTTCTCAGCAGGAACCATCACGCTGCACCCACCCTGGGACGGGGCTCGGGCAGAGACAGCTCAGCTCAGACCAACAGCACGGATCAGGATGGCACTGGGCTGCTGGAAAACCAGCAGGCTGCTCCCACTTACCCCTCAGCTCCCGGGGTGGGATGAACTGGGACTGCCCCGGGCTCCAGTTCTGCTCCGTCAGGTTCATCTGGGTCATCTCCTGCTCAAGTCCATCCACGCTGGATTCCACCGGCGACTCCCAGTTGCTCTTGGCTGGCGGGGGGGAGCTCTCAGCTGGCGTGGGTTTTGGAATCACAGGAGCCAGCCCCTCGGAAGCGGGCACTTCCTCTGCCAGCTTCCCAGCATCCCCAGCCTTGACTCTGGTCCGTCTTGCCCGGGAATAAGATTTCTTCTCCACCGGTCTGTCTGGCGGCGGCTGCGCAGCATCGGAAGCCACGGCTTGGTTTTCCAGAGCCCCCTCCTCCTTCCCAGGGCTGCCGTGGACATGTGTCACCTCCAGCTCGGGGGACGTGTCCCTCGAGGGGCTCTGCTCTGCGCGCTTCCCACGGTAGCTGCTCTCCTGCTTGGCTTGTTCCCCGTTCCGGTGTGGGACAGTCGCTTCCGAAGCCCGGTAGCCTGGCCGGGTCTCCTTGTAGCCCCCCATCCTGGGGTAGTTCCTGGCAGGGGGCATCCTGCCAGCGCTGGCAGAGCTGCGGCTGTTGAAGGAGCGTGGAGGGGCCGAGGGGCTCTTGGCACCCTGGTGCCTCGGGGGCTTGGGGGGTCTCTCATTGGACCAGTTGGGGTCTCGCTGAGGGGGACTGCCAAACCTGGGGGAGAAAAATAGAACAATTCACTAGAAAGAAACCCCTGGATGGGAGGAATTGCTGTGCCAAGGAACAGGATGCACATCTAGAAACCCCATGGTTGCAAGTGAGAGGGCTTTCCCTCTTTCCAGGCCCCTCTCCCCGGGACAATGCAGGCCCTGGGGTGACTCGGGCTCACCGTGGTTTGCGCATCCTCCGGGGTTTGATGTCGTCGGGGTTGTGGGCTGAGCGGATGTCGTACCCGTACAGCGCGATCAGCTCCTGCCTGGTCTTGGGGGCCTGCTCGTCCTCACGGAATTTGTCGTGTTCCCAGCGCCCCTCGTCCTTCCACAGCTTCCGCTGACGACCCTTTGGCCTGGAACAGGGACACAGGGAGGAGCAAGGAGCTGTAAGGCCAAGATGTGGCAGTTTCGAGCAGTGCCACACACGGAGCTCGAGCATTCCTGGGGCAGGGAATGCACAGGAGGCAGCATCCCTCCTTCCTGCTCCTCCTGCCCAGCAGCTGCTGGTGACCCACTGCTGTTTGGGAAAGGCAGCTCAAAGGGTCACTGCTGCCTGGCACAAGGCTTTTATTGTGAGTTTTTTTGCATCTGCCTTTCAAATCAAAGAGCTAAAGTCTCCTGGCAGGACACTGGTAATGGAATCACAGACTTTCCCAGTGCATCCCACTGAAGCAATGAGCCCTGATGCCAGAGGCTGGCCTGGAAGCTGGCCTGGAAGCTGGCCTGGAAGCTGGCCTGTCCCTCCCAGAACCCCAGGGGGACACTCACATACCTGACCTCCTCCTCCTGTGTCTGCCCTCGGAGGTCATGCTCAAAGAAGAGCCCCTTCCGTGGGATGTACGCCGGGTTCTTCCGATCCTCATCATCGTCCAGGTGCTTGGGAACCTTCTTCCCAACTTTCTTCTCCACAGGCTCCGTGCTCTCCTGTCAGAAGCAGGGAGCTCTCACCACTGCAGCAGTCCTGCTGCCAGCCCCCAGCCCGGAGCCGTGGGACACCCACCTGCCCGTCCCCGCTCTGCCGCTCGCCCGTCACCGCTCCCTTGGGATCTGCCTTCTCACTCTTCTCCCCTCTGGCCGCCGACTCGCAGGAATCGTTGCTGTCCTGCTTCAGCTCCACCTTGGAGCTTTCTTCCTCGCTGTAATCCTCTTCCTCTGCCTGGGAGACAGCCAGTGACTCAAACGTGCTGCATTAGCAACAGATCTGCCAGGAATCTCCCCAGATTTGGAGTTAGATCCAGCAACAGATCACCCAGGACTTCTCCCAAATCTGGAGCTAGATCCAGCAACAGATCCCCCAGGAATTCCCTCAGTTCTGGAGTTAGATCCCTGTTCCACCTGTTAGACATGACTCTTCCAAAGCAGAGGATTAGCTCCTAAAATTCTTCCTATCCCTATAATTTTACAAGAAAAGCAGAGGTTAAAGCCAACCTCTCCCAAGAGAGGGAGGATCCAACAGGCTTTCTGGAATGGTGCTGGGATCAGCTGCCCCACAAAGATGCAGCATCCCACCACTCCAAAAAGGCTCCTGCAGACTGGGAAGACTGGTGATCACAGGCCCTTCCTACCACACTGAGGGCCCGGATCCAGCCAGGGCCACGTTTCCAAATTCCCTGGAGTTCCTCAGCTGACTCACTCTGCTCAGGAGCATGACCTGGTTTCACCCCCAGGAGCCTCCGGAGGCTGGAGCCGAACTAAAAATAGCTCGGGGTGATTAACCAAACCCTGCTCCATTTTCCTCTTTCAACACAGCCTTTGCACATCGGCTGCTCCCGGTGTTTATGCCGGGGAAGCCCAGGCCGGGCATTATTTTTAGGCACAGGAACAGAGTCATCCTGGCACGGCAGTGATGCAACAACCCCGCTGCCACCGGGAGCCTCCACACGGGATTCCAGGCTGGAAGAGCTCCAGGAGCTGCCCCGTCACCTCTGCAGCCTGCCACGCTCCTTCCTTGTTAATAGCATAGAGTAATTCCCAAACTGAGATTAATTCCCAAATAAACAGCTTGGGTTTCTTCTGCTTGGTGGTTTGCATGTTTTCTAGGTACTGTTTCCCTCAAGACTCCCAAAAGAGAAATGGGTTTTCCTTAGAAAGCTTTCACTATAATCCTTAGAGACCAGAACTTCTCTAAACTCCCTGGAAATCTCAAACTTCAGAGTTCTGAACTAAAAATCCAGAAGAACCTACAGCCACCAGGCATGGGTGGGATGGGATTCCCTCAGCACCCCCCAACTCCCAAGGTGCATCCCTCAGAACACAGGGGAGCTCCTGGGATGCTCCCAACCACCACTTTGCTTTTAAACTCCAACTAATTAAAACCCAACGAGCATCCCACACTCCTCCCACGCCCTTCTTGGCCATGGCAAATCCTGTTCCCAGTGTGAGGAGCCAGGAGGGCTTTCCCTTGCACATACTGGTCCTACACCCTCCCCAGCAGCACAGTGACACTGGTCCCAGTGCCAGGGGCTGGGACGGGGGGAGGCTGGGGAGGGGTCAGCAGAAGAGATCCAAAGACACAAACTGGGTTTGTGCTGAAATTCCATGAGAATCAGGACAGAGCCCACCCTTACCTCCGAGTCCTCGGCGCTTTCATAGTCAGACAGCACGGCTGTGGGGAGGGAAAGGAGGTGGGGTCAGGGCAGGGCTGGACGTGGCTCCTCTCCCATGTGACCAAACCCCTTCCCAAAGGGAATTTGGATGCCAGCACCACCCTGGATCAATGCCACAGCCAGCTCAGGAGGGAGCAGGGGCGAGTTTGGGGCACACTGTCCCTGCACCCCATGTTTGCCTGCTGTTACAAGTGAATATTTGGGGTGGTAACAACCACAGAATTGTTGGAAAAGCTGTTTTGTCTGGTTTTTACTTTTTTTGCACACAAACAACCCTGCCCAAGAGCCATCACTCACCATCTCCTTCGATGCCATCCTCAAGCTCCTGCAGAGAGAGGAGAGGAGAGGAGAGTTAGAGGAGGGGAGGGCAGCAGCCAAGTACCCAGCAACATGAGATCATGGATTCATGATTTTATGAATCATGGATTCATAAAACCACAGAATAATGGAATTGTTTAGATTGGAAAAACATTTAAGATCAGGTCCAACCTTCAACCAGCACCAGCCCCATGTCACCAGTAAACCATGTCCCCAAAAGCCACATCCACACTTTGTACACTTCCAGGGATGGGGGTTCCACCATTCCTTGGGCAGCCTGTGCCACTGCCTGACCACCCCTTCCAAGAAGAAATTTTCCCTCAAAAACCACTTTCTTAGTATCTACTATCCTAGTATCTTTTCTTAATAGCTACTCTTTTGTCCTAATGTCTGTTTTTCCTAATATCCAGCATCCCATGATCCCAGACACGATGCCAGCAAGGTCTGGCTCTGACCCTACTGCAGCCACCCTTGGAAGTTCAGCTCCAGTGACCAAGAAGAAACAAATTCCAGGCTCCCAGAACCGTTCTCCAAGAACCTTCTAGAGCAGTTACAGTGGGGGAATATCGAGAGCAAAGCACAGCCTGTCAGTGCTGGGGGTCTCCAGGGAACAGAGTGACAGTGACAGGGGAGCCAGGATCCCTCTGGAGAGCCAGGGAAAGGGCAAGAGCAGGGAACAACAAAGAGAGGCCATGCAGGACCCGGCTCAGGGAAGGGGCTGGATGAAGGGAACAGCTCAGAGCAGAAAAAGTGCTCAGTAAAACTGTTGCCCAGAGAAGCTGTGGCTGCCCCATCCCTGGAAGTGTCCAAGGCCAGGTTGGATGGGATCTGGATTAAGCTGGGATAGTGGAAGCTGTCCCTGCCCATGGTAGGAGGTGGAAGTGGATGAGCTTTAAGGTCCCTTCCAACCCAAACCATTCCATGATTCCACGATAAAAGAAAAGATCAGCTCAACTGTACAGGAAGAACAACACCAGAGCACAAACAACCTGACCAAGGCGACAAGATAAACCCAAAACCACCACAGAAAAACACACTGGGAGTCAGGGGGAACTGGAAATAACCAGCCCTAGAATCCAAAACAGGAAAGAGCTGGAAATAACCAGCATTAGAACCCAGACCAGGACGGAATTGCAGCTGGATGTGAACTGCAAGAGCAGAACTGCACGGCGAGGGGAGACAGCAGCACCCACCCAGCTGCCTCTGCTGCAGGGACCCCAGGAGCAGGGACAGCACCCCAGGAGCAGGGACAGGTCCCCAGGAGCGGGGACAGAACCCCAGGAGCAGGGACAG
>VZRO01008346.1:274193-337485 GCA_013397915.1 Daphoenositta chrysoptera | reverse complement strand
GCAGGCAGGGTGTGTGGTGCAGTCCAGCGAAGCAGCAGCAGAGCCACAGCGGAGGTGCGGCCCGGCTCCGGGCGGGGCAGGGAAAGGCGGGCTTGGAATCCTGGGCTTTTCCGACAGCAAGAGCACAAAGCAATGAATTCCCTGCACCACGAGAGCAGCCACTCTCCCCTCCAATGCCGGAAGAGCAAGAGAGATAGGGGTCCTATCTATTGTCTTTTATTCAGTTCAAATCTCGTGGCCTCTCACTTTTCATGATAAAATCCCAGATAAAAGAGGACAGCCACCTGGACCTGTCCCTCTGGCCAGGTCTTTTGTCTCTCTTAAGTACTCAGCAATTTGTTTCCTAGCAACACATATGGGGAAAAATTCTTTAAGGTAAAAAGGAAAAAAAAAACCAAAAACTGAGAACCCCTTTTTAAAACCCCAACACATGCAGTCAGTCAAAACTTCTCTAAGGATTCCTTCCTCTCTGACACAAATAACTTCCATAGGTCCAGAAGGAAGCTGATGCACATTTTATATCTGTTCCACACAATCCTTGCAACAACTGCCGCTTTTCAGTGGAAATAAAAAGGTACTAGGTATCTCTTACCAAAACAGGGAAATCCCAGGGCCCATATTTAAGAAGATACTTTAGACAGAGCTGATCATGCTCTCTGAAAGCTATATAAGCCAATAATCGGTACAAAACAACAGGCTGAGCATTTGATCGTCTTTCCATACTTCTGCTTTTACACACTTTAGGCAAAAGTCCAGAAAATATCCATGGGAGTCACAGTCTTGAATCCTTTCTACCTTCCTATGACAGTATATTGGTTTTGAATCTGTTTTTACTCAGTTTTAGAGGATCCTAAAAGAAATTGCAATCATACAATGCCGCTGTGCAATATGGAGACAATATGGTGGCATTTGGTCCAGGTATGAATATACCGAGTGACTTAGCAAACTCAGTTAAATCCTCTAATGGAAGTTCTTTCTCTGCAGTCACACCTAGAACATGTTATTTCTATCAGTGATGTGTTCTGGGACAGAGTTTTACATGAAGGCATCCATTTTTAGGCCCGACTGAAACCAATGGCTGCCCTTTTTAAATATCATCTCTCTCCTGCCTCTGGACAAGTGTCACCTGCTGACAGCAAGAGCTGCTGCTGTTTGCTTAGCTAAATTAATCAAGAATTCTAACCATTGTTCCTGTTGTTCCAGGCAGCTTTGGTTCAAGTCCAAATGGTGAACAGAGACCTCAAAGATGAAGGACTATTTCAAAAATCTGGAATAGTATGTGCCTGATTCCTTTCAAAACCCACCTGTCCGAGATGCTGATGACTGATGAAGAATTCCCTAACAGCACTATCACCAGTCACTCTACCAACCTTTTCTGAAAAAAAATAAGCATATCCAACAAAAATATTCATACTCCAGGGGTTATCAAATATTTAATTAAAAGGCAAATTAGAAAGAAATCAAAAGATTTGGTAGAAATTGGTAGAAATATATGTCTAAACCTGGACAAAGACAACAAAGCTCTATGTAAAGGAGACAGAGTATTACAGAAATAATAAAAATACCACTGCATAGTAAAAAGTCAGCTGCATGGCTTCATCTAAAAGTGTTCTGGAAAAAATTTGCTATCAATTATACCTCTCCTCTACATACAAGCTTCATAAATGAAGTATAGGGGTTTAAGAGACATTTTCTCTTTTTGTCAGGTCTGGAGTCATTAAACAGAGATTAGCTGGATAAATAGAGGAAGTGATTTTTAAACTGTTTGCAAACTTAATGTGAAGAGCCCAGCCTTGCAAATTATCACGTCTAATCAGAGATGCACGCTTCACTGCTCCAGTAATTGTACTAGTATTAGTCAAATTCTTGTTGTCTCCTCATTAACCATGAAAAGGAGACTCAAGATGTACTTCATTAGAGTATCCTGAATATAAATTTTTAGTGTAAGGAGGAAGAGATATGTTACATACTGTACTGTATATAGAAAGAAAAAAATATTAAGAATATAAAACATATTGAATCATTCTGGTGTTACTCTGAAAATATGTGTTTAACAACCAAACCCCTCTTTACTCTTTTCATTTTTACTGTCTTGATCCCTTCTTTTATTTGCAGTGAGAATATGGCACTTGAAAATATAATTTACAACCAATGTAATAAAAAATACTGAGAAATGTGCTGTGTTCTGCAGCCCTTCCTATTTCCATAGCCAGAAGAACACAGCTTAATCAAGAACTGTCTTTAGTAGAGATGTTTAGTAAATTCTTAACTACTGGATAGGCGATCTAACTTGCATTAAATGTAGATCAAATCAAAAGGTTTGTTCCTTTGATCAGCAAAGCACTTAAGTACATGCTCATGCCCTTCTTTATTCAGCAATGCCCTTAAGTATATGACACTGAATCAAGAGAATTTAAACACATGCCTAACATGTGAAGCATGTGCTTAAGGGAATTGGGGTTTGAAAAATCCAGCTTGAATAGGATTTCCAAACAGGTCTATTAGAAGGCTAAAAGTAAAAACATTTCCAAGAATTTCAGTAGAAGGAGAGGCGAAGCAAATTTTCACATTTGTTGCTTCACAGCTAGTTTTTTTGGTGTGAATCCCAGTCTGAAATATTCGTATTACTCAACAACAGCTAAGGGAAGCTGAAAAGGAGCTAGGCAGGTCACCAAAACGCTACCAATAGATGTCTTCTACTTCTCTATGACAATTAAAAAGAACCAGAAAGCAAATAACATACAAAAATGTGTCCTTTCACCCATTGAACCCCAACAGTAGATCATCAGGAAGTCAGATGTGTGGCAACTAGAATCTAAGCCAAACGTAGTGTAGCATTTGTTTTTGTGGAACACTAGGAATGAGGACAGTAAGCAATTCCAAAGGGGAGTTAAGTCCATAATGCATTGTCCAGCAACTCTGCATACTGCAAGCAAGTGAACTGGATTTCTAGGCCTGAGGTTTGCTCCCCAAGTTGTGTCTTGTCAGAATACAGCAATATCCTCACCCAACTTCAGCTCTATCTCTCAATAAAATACTACAATATTCAGTTTACTATTATTTGTTGTAATTTATACAGCATGCAGGACCTCATAATGGAAAAGGATGATGCTTCCTTGGTCAAAGTATCCTGGACAAAAAATAAAAAAAAAAAATTGAAATACTTCCTGGTGCCTCTTTGAGCAATATTTAAATACTTCATAAACCTTTCATTCAGAATTAATTAACATAAAAAAACAGCCTCCACAATACGGTAGAGCCCTAAAGTGGTTTGTGGAATTTAATTAGGCTAACCTTCTTTTCTCTACATTGGTACCACTCTATAAGAAGTGCAAATCATTATTAATTCCTTTGGTGTTCACTGTAATAAAATTAAACATGATGAACTCTTTTAGTAATAAAGTGTATGTAGTACATAATTCCATAATAATTTAGCATTAACTTGAAATTAATTTATAAAACATACTATATTTGTCACTACACACTGAACACTTATAAAATTCCTCCTCACCATCAGTATTAGGATAACGAGATGATATTGAAGGTCCTGTCCAACCCAAACAATTCTAAGATATGATTCTGGGAATAGTTCAGTAATAGATAATTTTGGAAAGAGCTCTGAAGAGAAGACATGTCAGTACAGCAAAAAGAAAATCAAAGCAAGGTCAAGTCCAGTCAGAGTGACTGTTGGTACTGGACCCCCAAAAGATCTGTGACACAGAGGTTTCTTTGGTCTAACCCTAGTTGAAAAACCTGAAGGAAATAAATTTTTACCAGTTTTTTTGGTTTCTCTGGAATTTGAAATAAATCCAGAACTTGTGTATTATTTGTAAAGAAACAATTTACTGTCAGAAAACTTCTCCCGCTCATCAATTGCATCATCGTGTGAAAAATACAGCACAGACCTTGAAACTTGGGAAAAAAAAAGAAAAAAAAGAGGCAGATACCAAGTACAAGTGCTTGTGAAGTGACATATCTTGTCGCTAGAAATGGCAAAATGATTAAGATGCTATCAGACACCAAACATATACAAACATCCTCAGTGAATGATACTAATGGAAAACAGTTTTGTCTTTCCGCAGATGATTTGTTTTCATCACTGGACAATGCAAAATCTTTTATTAAAAATTCACAAAGGATACATTTGGAATCCTTTTATCTGTCTGTCTTAAGTATTTCTAAGGTGCCAATCACTACATTATCTAAACACATTAGCAGAATAGCTGGATTTTACTAAATACAAAAAGAGATTCCAAAAGAATTCAAGATGAAAATATCTTATCCAGCTACAGAAAGCTCTTGGTGCTGGAAAGGCTCCTCACAACAGCTGTGAGGATGTCCCTGTGGCCGAGCGCAGACACAAGCAGCAGTCACTCCATGTGCAGGGCCCAGAAGCCGATGAGAACACATTTACTCCCACAGCCTAGAGCTCTGCATTTCTTCTGAAATTATGGATATTACAAGTTTTGGACTATGCTATAGCTGACATAAACTGTATGTGATAGTGAAGCAATAGCACATGGAAGCATATGCTGTGAGTGGGAATGAATTTAAGCATGTGTTTATACACTTGGCTGAATTGGGCCCTCGCCACTTGGGCAGATCTTCAGTGGATTTTGCATCAGCATTACCTCAGCAGAGTTACCTCTCCCTTAAATTGGTACAAGCAAACAAAAGTAGTATGTCCCATAAATTTGTGTGTTGAGAAATATTTCCCACCTTAAATGAAAAGTACTGACCATATATTTTACTCTGTATAATTACTTTCCCAACACACTAGGTTTCTGTAAAAAATGTTTATTTAAACAATTTCTTTTAGCCTTATATTTAAAACTGTATTTTGCTCCGAAAAAAATTATTAAGCTAATTTACATAAAAGAAGACTTCTTGGGAAAACGTCAAGGATCCTTTGCCTCACGTATTTCCTTCAATGATTTAATTATGGATAAAATAGACCAGAAGGATCAGATCTCCTAGTGTAAATAGTTAGCTGCAGACCTTGCATAATAAATACCTTCCCCTTTTATATTATTGATAATGTTAATTACAGGAGACCCTGGAAAGAAGAATTAGCCTTGGTCCTGTGGTACAGCCAGCACTAAGCTTCCTATTTAAAATATACATTCAGCTATTTAGTAACACACAAAGAATTCAGTTTATTTACCCCAAAATCATAACATTTATTTTCTGAATGCAGAAAAAACTTTAATAATGTATATATTCATACCCAAATGACTTCCATTTTAAGAAGTCTCCTCAGACCCATTGTTTAAAGTTGAACTTGACTGAATTCCATTTATGCTCCATGCCAGTGATAATTCACTGTGTGCTGCAAAGAAAGAAAAAAGAGTTTGGAGAATTTATATGCTTCATCTTTTGTATTTGGTATTAGTGTGTTCCTGGTCAGGCTGAAGAGCTTTTCCTCATTATGCATTTTTCTGTGTATTTCCCTCATCAGTACTGGAATTTAACCATCAGACTTGGAGAGGGACAAATTTCAATTAGTCTGACCCCCATTACAAGAACTGTCAGGGTTCTTTAGTGAACTGCCACAGTCCAGCACGGGCCTAATTCCAGCACTGCTTTAATGGTTTTTTTCTTATTAACTGCACTTTTTCTTACTCTTACTCTCCATTTTTTGATATGCTGTTTTCTGCATCATTTCCCTTTACCAATTTGCACTATTTTACATCCTTCCTCTATCCTTCTCTTTCCTCGATCCAGTACCTAGCCTTCAAAACTCAAGCACTTGCCCCTTTTATTTTTCTTTTCTCTTCTTTTCTTTTCTTCTTATTTTCTTTTCTCCCTTTGATGAAGACCCCTCTTGTCTTCCAATCAGCATTTTGAAAATAAATCGCAGCAAATTTCCTCTTTGTACAAACTGAGACTTTCTTTAAAGGGACCGTTTTTATTGCAACTCAAAATATGCCTCTGCTGATACCACAACATCACTCAACTCAAGGTCATAAAATGTAGCTTATATATTTTACCAGCCTAGTGATTTCAAGTGTTTATTCTCAACATATGTGAGCCTGAATTAAAGTTTCCAGCATATGCCAGACATCACAGGTATTGCTCCAAACAAATTACCACTCAAATGACTTCATGATACTATCATTCCAGGAAAAGTATCCTAGGTATTCTATCAAAGGCTCAGCCGAGCAACATTTGAAGACCCACATATAACATTTGTGCACTCTATAAAGTACCTTGAATCCCTAAGTGTTCTTTTTTTTTTTTTTTTAATGTGCTATCCCTATATAGATGCCTTTGGGTTGCATTTGTTGGACAAAGGTATCCCAAGAAGAAGTTTTAGTGACGTATACAGGGTTAGATTATTATGGAAAAGTGGTGTAGAATGTCTTATATTTCTGGAATAAAGAGAAAGCTCGTGACTTGAAGGCTGAGTAGAAAAACACCATATTGCTTGCTCAAAAACTTTACAACTGTATAATGTGGAAATAAAAGAAAACAGATTATTTAGGACCTATTTTTTTAAACAAAGGATTCCTTGAAAGTGTTCTCAGCAATTGGCTGTGATTTAAAATGTCCTTTTGTGTGTGGAATTGCATGCAGAGAAAAAAGCTAAGTCAATTAATTACATACAGAAATTGGGCCAGGTAACATTCATACCACAGTCTCTTTACATAATACAGAACTCTTGTGAACATGAAAGAAACAGGAAGCTTTGCAAAATTATTATATCAAATTCTTGGCTGGAGTAAATGAGCACAGCTCTTTCGTGCTTTGAAAGTGGAAGGAATTCACACGGCTAAACTGTTATTTAATCACTGATTAATAACAAGAATCATGTATCAGTGTAAGATATTATACTCCTGTCTAATTTGCCCCTGCAGTTTATAGCTCTGCCTTCAAAAGCAGAGGCTACCCAGCCATTTCCTACAGCTTCTACCTCTTGTCCATGATCAGAAGCAGCAGACTCTCCACCCAACACAAAGTATTGTAGCTGGAGCCATTCATTTCACGGGAAAAAAAAAGGTACTTAAATGCCTCCCAGACCAATGAAATATTACAAGGAGCTCCATTCCTCCTTTTCCCCAATGTACAGCAAAGGGACAACGAGGCTCTGTACGAGCCCAGTGGTCAGAGCCTGGTGCTAGGAGTGCCAAGGTTGAGAGTTTGATCCCTGTGCGGGCCACGTGCTTAAGAGTTGAAGTCAATGACCTTTGTGGGTCCCTTCCCATTCAAAATATCAGTGTGATTCTGTGGTTTTCTCTACTTGAGCAGCAGTTCGTCCTCTCTGAGGTCAAGGGGGCATTTGCACCTCTGTTAGGCTCTGGCTTAACTCTCCAGAGCAATGCAGTCCTTCAGCAAACTGACTTAGTGCTATTTGTGCCCAGGAGATGCTTCCCACAGCAGACTGTGCCCCACACCTGCACTGCCAAATAAGCTGGCCTGGGTATCTGCAGTTTTACTACTGGCGAGGTAAATACTCCTGCCAGTAAGTCTGCATTGTGTGACTTCGTAAGCACAGATTGCGCTCCTTGCTCTTAAACAACCTATGGAATTTCTTTTACAAACCTGTTTGATAGTGTGCCTAAGCTTTTTTGAGCATTACATATACTAATTCATTAGCAGCATTTTCAGGTAATCCCCATCTATTTATATGTTCCCAGCTACACCAAAAGGAACTTTTGCAGGTTGTTAGCAAAAAATCACGTAAAAAAGGTAAATGGGTTGCTTTCAGAGGCAGGGAGATGAGCAGAGAGAGATTAGTAGGGGTTTGGTAGTAGTCTTGGTTCATCTTCTAATAATAAACCAATTCAAATAGTGAACATACTGAGCTTAGTGATAAACCTGGAGTACCCAGTGAGTAACAAGGATTAATGCAAGTCACTTTGATGCTGTCAATTCACATCTTTTAAAGAACCATGATGAAACCAAGGGCACAGAGCCACTTGCAGGTCACTCATCCGAAACCAACACAAAACCTTGTGGATGCTGCACAGGTCCTCTCGTGGAGGCTCTTGGAGGCGGGAATCACAAACTGAAAGAGAAGCTTCCCCTCTGTTCTAGTGAAAGCATCACCCACATCTACAAAATTCATGGCAAGTCTACTGTGCCTCTATGACACAATGAAGAGTGTATTAACCTCTTTCATCAGAAAAACCTTCTTCTAAAGGCTAGGGCTGATTCACTGCATCTAGTATTGCCTTACTGGAGAAAAGACTGGCTATGTCCTTCCATTAAATATGTCTGTTGCATCAAAGGATATTAAACCATGATTTTATCTAACTTTTTCAGGCTGCTTCTGAGGATGAAGCTAAGAGTTTACTGCATTTTTCAAAATCATTTGTGTAAGTGAATATTGCAACTCCCTGAGTAGTTTCAAGGAAATTATCTGGATAGGAAGACATTTTATTCATTGTTTTAGGCTCATATAAGGTCACAGTATCTCAATACACCTCTGCAAACTAAGACAAAGTTCAGATGCGATTGTATTTTTCACAGTTAAAGAAAAAACCCCTCACTTCCCACATCCTCACCTTCCTGGCAAATTCTGGTTCCCTCTCATGCTACTGTTACAGTGAAACTACTCACTTAAAAATGCAGGTATTTGAGCAGTGGTTGTGATGGATGATAACTTACCTTGTGCATTCAAATTCCTCTTTCTTTACAAACTTATATAAACATATTTATAGAAATCAGTGAAGGATAGCACACAATCAGCTTGCCATCAGTACTGAATCTATTAGGGAAAAAATGCTGTGTGCAAACTGGCCTTTCTTCACTATACAGGAATGGGTCAGGCAGAAATTGCCAGAGCAGCTCTGTCCAAGACACTGGCTGACACTGCCTATCATGAAAATCACCATTTTTCTTCCTGTGTGTTTACTCCTGCTTCCAGTCATGAAGGGAGGGAGCTAGACAAACCAAGAGAAAGTACCAGGGCTCACTAAGGAAAGCAAGGGACAATCTGGAATCAGTACAAGCTAACAGCTTGGGAAAAATGTTTAGAATTTTATCCCATATTATAAATATGAGATAAAACAACCAACCAACAAAAACTACCAGAACAAAAAGAAACAAATATTTAGAAAGAACTTTTCAGAAGCCCCTGCTTACCTGAATTCCGAAGTCATGAAATGCTTGTTTGCCCTTTTCCCTGCTTTTATAGCCTCTTCTACCTACTCAGCACAGGTGTTCAGCATTCCCATTTCAGCACAGGTGCGAATCCTTACACAAGGCTCAAACAAGGAACTTGGTGAGGGAAGGTTTTTTAGCTCCAGGAGAGCTCTCAATTTCTTTCTAGCAAGTCTTTCTTTGCATTTAAGCAATACCTCAGAAAACCTGACTCAGCAGGCAAAGTTGTTCAGCTTCCCTAGCTCTGAACTCCTGATACAAATCGTTTGGAGGAAATGAAAAGAAACTTCATAATCTCACAGAAGTGATGAAATTACTGATAGATTTATTCTAATTTTTCAAACAAGAAACACCAAACTATCTCCTCCTAAAACAGCAGTTCTTGCTTTGCAGCCACTATTATGCATTTGCAGGATAACATCATTACTAATCCAAATGTTGAGCTGGATGCCAGAGAAAGAACTAAGGAAAACAACTCAGTGAAACTCATTTCAGTTTCTCTTTGTTTCTTCTAAGTTGCACCTTCCTAACTCCTTCTCACTGCTGCTGAGGATTTCCCAGCCCCTTGGTCTGCTGATTCTTTTTTCCCCTGTGCTATCTCCTGCCCTACCTGTCTTGGTGGCAGCTGTCACACAGCCCCATCTGCCTTACTGGCCTTCTGCATGCTTCTCTCCCCACTCTGCAGCTAGCCTGAGCAGCACTGCAGGAATAAACTCCAGCACATAATAAATAATCTAACCTAGTGAGTAAAAAAATTAATTTTAAAATAATTAAACCCTCACCTTAGTTCTTTTATATGAGGTATTTTTGAACAGGGACGAGAAGACAAAGGAAGATGTTTTGTTAATTTTGTTGCAGGGTTTTTCTTCCAGTACAATGCTTTAGACAATTTTTTTCCACTGACAAAAAAAAAAAAAAAAAACCAAACCCAAAGACAACATAGCCACCCTACAGTAAAATTATGGGCAGTGCCTTTCTTTTTAATCATATAAATTATTGCCGGCTGACTGATGAATCCACTCTGGGCAACATGACACAGTTTACAACGTTAAGGATTACAGTAGTCCAGATGCTATCGTCTTAATTGGAAAAGCACAGTATTGCCAACTGTCCGTGTTAGAAAATGGAAGGTTGCATAACTATTATTTTTCCTTCACATTCCCCTGCTTTCCTTTCCTCTATATAGCCAAGAACTATTAGATCCTTTGTATGGTTTTCCTTATTGAAGTATTTTTATCAGCTCATAAAGACAGCATTTTTGAGACAACATAAGTCCCACTGCATGAGAGCTCAGCATTTCCATTCCCTGCACTTTCATTTTCCTATCAAAAAGGGCAAGATGGAGGAAAACCTTTTCAAACATCAAGTTCACCCCCAGAAAGTGCCTGATCTTAAGCTCCATGTCTATAACACAGTAATTACATCACATGTGATAGGTCACAACCAGTAATTACAGTGAGGGAAGAGGGATAACTAAATAGTTATGGTAATCATCCACAAATCAGAAACTTCCTGGTTTGACTTCTCTTGTTCTCCTCGTAGCTGTGTGCCAGAAAAACAGTTTAGGGCACTTCTAAACTTTTTATGCAGTTACCTCATACTACTGTGAAAAAATATAATTATCTATTTAAGGCACACAAGGACTTTCAGAAACATCAGACAAGGCACTGAGTTAAATTGGCAAGGCTCAGCCTAATGCCCTAGCCATTGTTCCTCTTTTCTGTCCTTGGGAGAACCACTTAAATCACAGTGTGTCTCAATCTCCCATCTGCAAAAACCCCTCTTAGACTGTGGACTGTGTGACCATGTTGGTTTGCTCCTTTTGTGGGGAAGGTACAGTCACAATGCTTAATTACATAATGTTAAATAATTCCACTTGTGTTTATGCATGTGAAGCAGCTGGTGAAAACCTTCTTTAAGTCTGTCCTCCTTCAAAGTATCCAGAAATACTCCCTTGTGACATGGCCAGTTTGGGAAGGAACAAGGAGGAGGAAGGATTGGCTTGAGCCAATCTTTTGATGCAGGCAGTGATTTAAGGGAGACTGTTCACATGCAGTTCAAATGCAGTTCTCTCCTGCACGATTGCTGAACAGAACAACACATTCCTACTGTTGGGCTGTGCTTATAATCCTTCTAGGACAAGCTTTGAGCATGGGAGTTTCAGAAGCATCCAAGGGAGTTAGGGACAAACCTCTTTGATGTCTTAGTGGGATTTCTGCTCCCAAATTCCCTAGATACTGTGAAAAACCCCTCTGCTTTATATTTTTGACTCCTTTTAGAATATATGGGGAAAAGGTTGCTTCTAGTACATTTTTTGTGAGATCAGAATCATCTCACAGTATTTCGTAAAGGAAAATGTGTCAGTGGCAACTGCCTTATTCCAGCCAATTGAATCATACATCTTTCTTTGTAGAGAAGGCCATAAGAGTAGGGACAAACAGTGAGATGCTCTGGGGTGGGGGCCCTTTATGGACTGATGAGATATTTACTAATTTTGAAAGGAAAAAAGGAGACAAAGCTCTCAGCGCTGGAGGCACTCGGAGCTCTGCCTGTAGGTTAAAATGAGTGGAAAATATATATGGAAATAATAAAAAAAAGGTACTAAGCAAATTAAAATAAGATATGAGATGTTAGAGGGTAGAAAAAGGCTTAGTTTAAGCAGCATAAAATTACATAAATAGCACAGCATGAAAAAACAAATTAACAAGTCTAAGTCTCTGGGTTTATTCCAGAAGTCATATCACCAGTTTACTCATGCCTACTGCAACTTTCATGCCTGATTTTGTATTATGGTTGTTATGGTTTGTATGTAATATGACCGTGGGTATAAAATAAATCAGCAAGTTGCTCTTTCTAACCTTTCAAATTCTCAAGTCCTCATCTCAAAACCAGACACAGAGTAGAACTGAAAAAGAGAGGAAGACCGTTTAAGGGGTGGAATGGTTTTCATACAAGTAATGACTACAGCTTTTCAGCCTAGAAGAAAGACAGCTGAGTGGGTGTATGATAGAGATGTTTAGAACATCTAGAACATCATTTAGAGCGGAATGAAGACAGTAAATACAGAATCAGTATTCATTGTTTTTTCCAAAACAGGGGCTACAGTGCATCAAATGAAACTAGCAGGTAGTAAATTTAGAAGAAAAAATACTACTGTGCTGTACAGCATAGTTGTGGAAGTCATAACAGGGCACTATAGGAGCTAAAATATACATTTGTTCAAAAAATTATAAACTCATAGAAGAAAAATCCACAAAGAGCTATTGAATAGGAAAGTAATAAATTTAATTTTGGAAAGACTGAACTGCAAATTGCTGAAGGCTGTGAGAGGGTGTGGACAATATTTGCCTGTTCTGTTATTATGAACTTCTGTGGGTGCTAATGGTGTCACGGGAGACAACTGTAAATCCCATCTAGTGCTGGCTAGTATTGTTTTTCAGCATGGCTCCTGTAAGGTCTGAGTTTCTGGTTTCAGCATACGAAGTCATTTGAGCCCCCAGAGTCAGCAGTGATGGGTTCTGTTTGTTGCTGACTTGAGGGAAGCCTTTGGCCCTGGCGCAGTCCTGCCTTCAGCTGGGGCTCAGAGCTGTGGCCCGTCCTTCCCGGGGTCTCTGTCTCACTGGCCTGCGGCCGGGCTGCTGAGCTGCTTCTGGCTCACGAACCCTTGAAGGGAGATGGGCTGCAGACGGCCTGGCAAATGCCCTGAGACACGAATGGAGCCCCCGAGGAACACAAGACCTATCACACATGAAACACAGAGGCTCTGCGATTTGACAGACATGCTGTCCGTGTGCAGAAGTGTGCTTTGGGCCAGACGGATGAGCAATCAAGCTGCAGACACAAGTGTCTGTATAGGAAATATTTTTTAATATGAATAAAAGAATATTAATATGATAGATGATTATGCTCTATTCCTCTTCTTACTGAGGGACTTAGAAGTGAGTAAACCCTATCATGTCTTAATATTTCCATATGTAGAAATGTAGCTAATGTTATTTAAGCTTTCATGGGGTTTTTTTCTTTAATTCTTCCCACCCCTCCAACATGTGGTAAAAAAAAAGAAAGGTGTGTGTTCTAATTAACCTTTTGCTTAATCAGTGAAAACATAATATTTCACCTCTGCTGGCACTAGAAGATTGGACAGAAAGGTCACTGGGTGACAGTGCTGAAAATAAGGAGTCAGTGTGAGATGGAATGGGGGACAAATGGAAGAAAGATGAATTTGTGATAACACAATCATCTCAGTGTGACTGTTCGTCTGGGAGGTACATCCAGAGCCACTGTCTACCCTACAGGCAAACAGTTTTCCCTTTTTTTGCTGTACTCTGTTGCCAAGTAAATCATACTACAGTATGTTGGTTCTCTTCACAAGATGTCTGACATCTGTGAATGCATTAAAGATGCCAGCTTGGTTTTCTGTGAACGTGAAAAGCCACAATAAATCCAATACTTCGTACCTTTGCTTGATGAATGCTGTATAACTACATGGATTTCCTTCACTTTAGTATAAAATACAGTAAGGGAAACCAAAAAAAAAAGAAAAAAAAAAAAAGGGAGAGCTTCCTTGTACAGATCTAAATAAAACCCACAACTTTTATTTGAGATTGGTAGGTGATTATGAAGACCAGTCAGAGGTCACATATTTGTTTTGTGATGAGCTGGAATATGAAATATTCTAATTAAAACTTGTAGCAGAAAGCTTTTTGCAAGTTTTCAAAGTTCAGTAGGCTTGGGATCTTATGAAGTGCTTAATAATGAAAAAATTCTATGGAGAATTTTAAGGCAAGGAAGAAAAAACATGGCATTTCTTAATTAGTCTGTAGCCTGTTTCCCCATTGGGCAGCCCTGCCTCTTGAAGCACTTTAAGTAAAGCAATCTGCAAGCAGCTGCTTCTGTGACAGACATGTCTTCACATATTCAATGGATGGGTGTTTGATTTGGCATTTCAAAACCAGTCAGATTCAAGCCAAGGAAGAAGAAATCACCCATCAGTATTAAACCATATGAATAACCAGCAGATATTTTCATTTCATTACAGCAGTAAACATAACCAAATAGCCTTTGACTCATCTGTAGTGTTTTGTTAAGACTTTCTCCACCTACGGAGCGATGCATATTTGAAGCTTTTACTATTGAGTTCAAAGTTAAGCTGTACAAACCTTTTCACCTGGAGAAACACACCTGAGAGAAAATACAGATCCTATCTATTTCCATTCAAAGAAAAAAGGAGAGATATGCAAAACATGAAAAAAAAGGTAGAAAATGGAAACTCAGAGAATCAAGACAGAAAAATGTACATTTAGGGGATGAGAAATGCAAAAGTCTAGAAAGACAAATGATAAGGAAATATCTTCAATGCTATTTTCTTGAAGCATATTATTATTTTTTATAGTTTCTGTTTTCTTGTGTCTCTTCCACCCATCATCCCTGGATCACAAATGACTGCAAAAGGCAATCAAAACAGATCTGGCTAAGACCAATCCAAGCGAAAACTCAGCCACTTTCCATAATCAAAGTGAGATCTCTGTCTAAATCTTCATGATCTCAGTGTCATTTAACTATCAGCCTTTTATTTCCACATTTCTTTTTTCTCACTGTCTAACTTCCATTTGTCTTATACATACTCATTTTCCCTTCCTTTTCTTCCTTCATGTTCACCCTGCAAACATAAAGTAGAAATAGCAAAAAGATAATCTGGAGCAACCACCATTAAAAGGGACATTAAAGCTATTAATTAATTCACTGGCAATGGCACCAACAGCCCACAACCACGGGAGACACAAACAACAGGAGACCTGTGCCACTGTGATGGTTCTCAGTTACTGATGGCAATCCAGTCAGGATTTTTCCATCTGATGGCTGAGTCCAGAGGATCACAGAATCAGAAAAATGGTTTGAGTTGGAATCAGAAAATGGTTTGATGACCTAAGATCATCTAAGTCAAATGCCCCCCCACCACAGGCAGGGACACCTTCTACTAGACCAGGTTGCTCAGGGCCCCATCCAGCTTTGCCTCAAACAATGTGGGGGATGGGGCAACCAAAACCTCTCTGGGCAACTTGTACTAGTGCCTCATCACCCTCACAGTATAGATTTTCTTCCTAATACCTCATCTAAACCTACACTCTTTCAGTTTGAAACCATTACCCTTTGTTCAGGCACTTTGTCAAAAGCACCTGTCCAGGTTCCCTGTAGGATCTCTTTAGGTACTGGAAGGTGCTAGAAGGTCTCCTGGAACCTTTTGTTCTCCAGGTTGAGCAGCCCCAACTCTCTCAGGCTGTCTCCGTAGGAGAGGATAAATAAAAACTTTAGCATATAAAGAGCTAAGAGCTTAGATCCTGCTAACTTTTCTTACACCTAAGACCAGGTCTCCAGCTGCTGTAAATTGGCTGCTTTAGTGAACTCCATACAGTGTTTAGGAGATGAATGGAGGATGAAATCCATGGTACAGGAAGCCTTATTCCCTCTACAAGAAACTGGAATGATGACATATATTCTTCAATGCCATCTGCTGGCACTTTATTTAATAGTGAATTTTTCAAAAATATCTACATTTAACATGCTTATAAAACAGGTGTCTGAAGTTTCATACGGTTTACATTTCAATGGCTGGACACAAAGAAACGTGCATCTGGATTGCTCATGACCATTGCTCCACTTCCCCCTGTTCCCTTACCATCCATAATGGATGTCATGGATTTTTAGAGTGGCAGGAATGACTGAGCTATTTAAAGGGCCTATTCCATCTCTAACCATTTTCATTTATTCAAAACTTTAATTCTATTAGCCATTTCATGCACTCACAATACAGAATAATTATTTTTTTAACTGCTGAGGAAGGTGTCTGAGGTACTCAAATTTACAGGGGATTTCCTAAATCTATATGCAGATATATAATCTATATCTATATATTAAAATAATAAGAGCACTAATAATTACAACTAATGTGCTTTTGGTCAGTGTTTCACCCACAGCCATTAACTGGAGCTTTTCCTTGCTGTTTCCTGAGTCTGAAGGCTCAGTGCACAGAGCAAACTCTGACATTACAAATCAGAGATATATTTATAACAGGACCAACAGCTGAAAAATCAGAAGACTTGTAAGAAGCTTAATGTGCAAAAGAGCTTGCTGCTGGGGTGAAAGGGAGGGCACTGGGACAACCAGTGCTTCTGATCTCTGCCTAGTCTCCTTTTAACATAATGACAAATGATCCAAATGATTTCTACATTATGGACTCCTGATTACACTTACATTATTTTGAAAGCTAAGATTAATGTTAAATTAACACATTCTCATGATTTCTAGAATAAGGCTGTCCAGTGCTGTCACAGACTGTAAATGAGCTTTTGCAGTACTCAGGGTTAGTCTTGAATGGTCCAAATTCTGTAAGAAATGTATCAAGAAGTTATGCAATTAAGATTATTTTCATACTTCTTCCATTTGAGAGGAGCAACAAGGTGGTTACTTAATCTTATTGGCACTTATTGTATTCCCCCTTTTGTGTACTATTTTAATTATTCCAGGACTGACATAATTCAGAAGACCTTCAAAGTAATCAGACTATAAATCAATGCAAATTATTAACCCATTAATATTTTAAATTGTATTGAAACACTTCAAACACCATACATCAAATTCTGCATTCACTGACTGTCCCAGCAGAGTTAATCCAGGACGAAGAAGTGGCCCCATGTCACAAGGGACACAACCAGACTAAAATTACTTAAATAGCACAAGAAGATTGGAATGGTTTGTGACATGTAGCATGTCATTCCCCATTGTCTTGCACCTTTTGTAGTCATTTATATCAATACATTTATGCCAATGTCTGCAAATGGCACACACATACATGATTGTATTCCCAGGAAACCCTAAGATACCAGACCCCATTTTTACAGATACTGCACAAAGGAATGGACTACTATATATACCCTGTTATTCTTCTATGAAAGACTAATTTAAGGTTTTGAGCTACACAATATTCATATCCTTTAAAATTATGTGAAAGCTACTCCTTTTTAATAATAGTGCCTCTTACCGATATTAATACAGAAAAAATTACTTGCATTTAAAAATTTCTGTTTGGTCTTTCTGTGCAGTGACTTCCTTAATTTTGTGAAGATTCATTGACTCTTTAATTTCAAGGCTGAATCCAGTTTGAAAAAAATGCATCAATCTTTTCAGGAAATAGGCAGGTTCAGAAGCCATAGGTGTTCTGTAAGCCAAAATGTGGAGTCAATCATTTAGCTCCAAAAAGAAAGAAACAAAAAAAAAAGAGAATAAATTTGAAGATAAAGTCAAATGCTTGTCAGCCTACTAATGATCCCATTCTTACTATATTTTAGAAGTTCAATTCCTCCAATTAAAATAATAATAAAAAAAATACCAACAAAAGGCCTATATTTGATGAATGCATTGAGTATATTTTCTGTGCTCTCACCAGTGAGACCTGCAGAAGTTAAGTTACTGAATTTCAGAAGAAAGAGCATGGGCACTTGTTTGGAAAGACTGACATTTACACACATAGGTTTGTATAATGGAGAAAACTATCGGGCTTTAGTACAGTGTTCAGGGGTGTTAGTCAGATTTTTTCCAGCTAGACCTGATTCAAGCTGTGGTATAGCTATAATTAAAAAATGAGGACTAAAAAATTGTTGATCTGGCTTTCTAATAAGCTCAAAAATAAAATCAATCATATTTCAAACTAGTGGAAAATGAACTCCTTTTTAGTAACCTTTAATTTAAAACCTTTTTGAACCTATTCTAGAAGCTTTCAAGAGGGAGAAGGCAAGGACGCATCCTGCCCTAATGACAATAATAGGAAATGAACCAGAGCTGACAAGTCTCCCAACAGAACCAGGAAGAGAAAGTACCAGATGTGGCCACAGGTAGAAACATTGTATGATCTGGCACAGTGCTATATCATCAACAATTTGGCACAGCTTTATGTTGTTCTGTCAAGCACTCATTGTGATAGCAAGTGGATTGTTCCACTAGAATTTAGAGCAGGTAAAATAAACGGGAAAAGGAAGAGACACATAACATTCCTCATGACTAAAGTGATAAACCAATATACTCTAAAAACAAAGAGACTGAAATCTGCTCTTGGTATAAATCCATAGGATTTAATTCAAGGATGAATTCAGGGTGAACATTGCTACCTAGCCTTAAATTAGAATAAAGATTTTTAAAAATAGAATGCACAACAGCCTCATTTCCTTTCATGAAGCTACACAGATTTACATGCATCTATCATTTATTCCCTTCTCTTGATTAGAAACTATTTAACTTTTTTGTGTCATTCCAAATTCATTTGGGCTTTGCAGTTCAGGAGATCAACTAAAATGTGAGCAGTGATTTTTATGCAAAGATGAAAAAATAAAAAAGTAGGACTGAAAAAACAGAGAAAGCATCAGGGAAAATAAAACCAATCCAGTGAATATGTGAAAAAATGGGCTGAGGCATTAGGATAGGAGAAAGAGCATACCTTCCTTCTGGGCCAGGCTTCCCTTTTGCAGGAGCCAGAGTACCTTATAAACGCATACTTCCTTTTTTCTTTTCTTTTTTTTCTCCAGTACAGTTACATTGAAAATTTAATGTCCACGACGTGAGCAGCTGGAATTAATGGCAGCTAGAGTCACTAACTTGTAAAAGCTGCTCTGAAATGCATCTTTCACAAAAAGCTTGATCTTTTGGTTTTGATCAAAACTATCAGTATTTTTATCAAACCAGTAAACTATTTTGAACTCTCCCATTCTTTCTGTTGACAAACAAAAGAAATATGAAATCACAAGCAAATGAGGAAAAAGCAAAAGGCTTTTTCTTTGTGAGAAATAAAAATAATGAATCACTCAGAGGCAAAGATAAAAAGTACTCCAGCACAGTGCTTATGTTGCGAGTCAGAGAATCTCTTGAACTAAATGACAAGGAGTACCCTGCCCAGAGGGATTACTCTGTCGAGAACAGTGGCACCACATACTAGGGGAAAAAGCACTCCTGTTCCAAAATTAGGAAAGGGATAGGGACTATTTGCAAAAGTGCCCACTATGTGCATTAAGTACTTTCTCACTAACATCAGTCAAAACTTCTAGTAGGATTAAGTTTTTGAGCCTTCTAAAATAGAAACTATAATACTGGACTCACAATATTCTGTGAAAATCTCTGGAAAAAAAAAAAGAAAAAGGAAAAGAAATCCAGACTGAGGGAAAGCACTCGGAGAACCACAGTGTAGAGGGCTCTAGGATTACTAATTGGATTTCAAAATCTCCATTAATTTGATCTAACAACATGAAAAGTGACAAAAGTTAGTACAGGTGGGTTAGAAGTAGTATCTTAATATTTTGATATTGCGATAAAACTTACTATTGGAGAAGGAAGCACTGCATCTCTACAGCAGCACAGAATTACAATAGGTAAACAATTCATGAATATTAGGGTGAAAAAAAATTCCCCAAAGCAGGATTTACTAGCCTATAAGACAATCTCTTAAGAGAAGTAAAGGAATCCACTATGATTTCCTAATTTAGGAAGGATAGGACAAAGTGCTGCAAGATATCCCTTAGTGAACAATATAACATTTGCCAGTGACATAACACTTTGCACAAGATGACCTAATATGCTTTTTGCATAAGCCTGTGATTTAGCCAGTGTCATGGGTTAGAGCTAAGTTGATTGACAATTTCTCAATCCAATTACGCTTTTCAAATTCGCATATTTAAACCTGCAAGAGGCATGGGAACTTCCTCTTTGAATCCAGGCTCCTGCGGGAAGGAGGGAGGGGGAATGGCTCTGGGTCTGGCCCTGGGGGAGCTGGGCCGAGCCTCCCCTGGCATGCTGCAGGTCCCCTTCCCCCTAAAAGCTGCAGGCAGCTAAAGAGCAATTGGGGGTGGCACAGCCAAGACCGCCAGAGTGGCTTCCAAGACCCAGGAGGGGCTTCCCCTCCCCCACTCCCCAAGGTCCCACACAGACCTGGCAGGAACCGATTTTCAGAGCTTTTCCTTCAACGGAAGCTGTTCACCATGGCGTTAGAGTCGGAGGAAGGAGAAAGTGAGTCAGGAGAGATGGAACGGAAGATGGCAGCAGAAAGAAGAGGGCAGAGTCGGGAGCTGCGCGAAGCTTAAATTGACCCTTTGCGACTGTGGTAACAACTGTAATACCATAAAGTGTTCTTTTATCCATTTAAAGGACATGGCAGGGGAATTGAGAACACCCCATGTTTGGATGTTCAGTGCAATGGACTGTTTCCAAGTGGGCAGGACTGTTGCAGGTGGCAGTTTAAAAACCATGCTGGAGCACAGAGGGGAGACCTCTTATTTTTTTCTTACGTTTGGAGAGACTTTTTAAGAACTTTAATACTGACCAGAAATTCCATCTTTGTTATCCTCCTCACTCTCCTGGGCAGCCTACACACAGGCTGCATGCCCTGGTGTGATGGGGGATGGAGGAGGGGGTGTGCTGGCAAAGAAAGGAATTTTTTTTCTTTACTTTCTTAGTGGTTTTTGTTTTTTTTTTTTCCCTTTTAATCATCATAATAATAAACTATCTTTATACTCTTTAAAGTTTCTGAGCCTGCTTTACATTTCTCGTAATTCATATCTCACAAAAGCAAATAAGTGAATTAAACCACGACACAAATTAGTGTTTCTGCCCGGTTACCAAACTAAACCCGCTACAGCCAGATACTCATAATTAAAAATATTCATCTGAGAGTGACTGATTACTAAGCAGAGCTGCAAGGCTTTGGGAAAATCTGCCTCATTAACAGTACCATTTTAAAAAAGAAAGGTAGAGCCCAGTAACTGGACCATGTCAAAAAATCAAATTAAAGTTACTGGAGACATTATAAGCCAGGAAAAAAAAATAATCAGAACAATTAGTTGTTAGGAGATGCACTTTTCCCTTTTCTTGAAACTGCTTCAAGTTTCCTTCCAGTGTCCCAGATAAAAGTATGGATTTGGGATCTGTTCTTACTCCTGGTTTGTCTGCTTGATGTTACACTTGAAAACTAGTTGGAAATTATTGTCCAGAGGAGATAAAAGCTTTTCTTCATGAACTGTAGGGGACCAGTAGTACAATTACACAAAACTATAAGTTGGAGCACAGTGCCTACCTCAGCATCCATGTATCACAACATCCTGTTGCTGATGCATGGATCTCTCTCTTATATATTGTATTTGGGATCCATTAGTAAGAGTAGGCACTGTACTTTGTGCCACAGGTACCCAAATGGTTCTGAGGTATACTACTGCACTGATACAATGTTCCTAGCAAAATGTATACCACTGCTCTAAAAAACACAGCTTGGATGTGATGTTCAGCCTTCTCCAAATTTCACAGCTGAAATTTTTTTTATGCTGTTGCTAAATCTGAAACAGAAAAGTTGGTTTGCTCAAAGCAGATGTTTTGAGTTTTCAGTCAGGAACACACACTTCTATCACTTGCTGTCTTGGGATGACTTTATGATGTGTATCCCCTATCACCACTCTATGCCCAGAAGATGAATCCTGTGCCTTTAAGACTGGGTGCAAGAGGAAAAAGACTGAGCGAACTTTTCAAAACAATTTCTCAAGGACACACACAGCTCTCTCTGGGCTCGGTGGCAGAGTGTGGAGGGCAGCAACCTTGCTCTCCAGACAGCTCTCAGCTCCTTTTCTCCGGAGAGAGTTTTCCTCGGACTTTTTTGGGTTTTTTTTTCCTTCTTCTTCTCTTCGGGACTGTTCTACAACATCGGACCACACCAGGGGAGAACTCCTTTTCCAAGGCCTCCTGGAAGGGGCCCACCAACCCAGCTCTGAGGAGGAGAGAGGCCACACCCAGAGAAGGACTCTGAAATTTTTCCAGGTTTCTCTCCACAGTGAGAGATTTTTTTTGTTATTTAGCCTTGTTATCCTTTTCTGTGTGTTTGTTAAATAAATAGTGTTTATTTCTTTCACTTTCCTTCGAGGAAATTTTTTTTCTCTTCTTTCCCGAACCTGGGTTTGGGGGAGGGGTGATGGTAACCTGCCTTCCCTCAGAGGATATTTCTCCTCTAATTTCACCAAACCAGGACACTTGCCCAGCAAAGCCTGGATTCATTTAATTTTCAAGTATTTTTGACCTCCCTTAACTCCATTTCTCTGAGCAGACAGCTCAGAGTACTTAGGTGAAGTCATGTGTTCGAAGCAAAGGCTAGAAGTGCCTTTAAGTTGATTTGTCTTTATCATTTTCTATTGTTTAATTACATGGGGCTACTTCCAGAGATCACCTGCAGGTACATTTTCCACACAGCCAACACTATTATATAGAGAGAACATGCAACAAACACAGTGTTGTGGTTTAACACCAGCCAGCAACTCAGCTACAGGCAGCTGTTCGCTCACTCCCCTCTGGTGGGAGGCAGGGAATCAGAAGGGTAAAAGTGAGAAAATCTGTGTGTTGAAATAAAGGCAGTTTAATAGGGGAAACAGAACAAGGAATTTATTGTCCACTTCCCATGGGCAGGCAGGTGTTCAGCCATCCCCAGGAGAGCTGGGCTCCATCACACGTAACAGTGACTTGGGAAGACAAATACCAACATTCTGAGCCTTCCCCCTTCCTCCTTCTCTCCACAGCTTTATATATTGAGCACGAGGTCAGATGGTCTGGACTACCCCTTGGGTCATCTGGGGTCATCTGTCCCGACCATGTCCCCTCTCAAGTCCTTGTGCACACCCAACCTCTTCCCCAGTGGAGTGAGAAGCAGAAAAGGCCTTGGCCCTGTTTAATGCTGCTCAGCAGTAAGGAAAACATCCCTGAATTATCAACATTGGTTCGAGCACATACCCAAAACACGGCCCATACCAGCTCCTAGGAAGAGAATTAACTCCACCCCAGCCAAATCCAGCACCTTAACCATGTCACACCAGGGCACAGGGACAGGGCTGTCACCTGGGCTTTACAGGGGCAGTGTTCTGTACTGGCACCTCCCGCACACAGGCCAAGGTGAGGGGAGTCTCTGAACTAGCCAAACCTGCAACTGAGCCAAACTGCCAGGGAAAGGCTGCGGGGTTTGGAGGGTGGCGTTCAGCACGACAAGTGTAGAATTCTTCAAGCAGCTGAGAGAGATATCACTAGAAATTATTTGATGGAATTGATAAAGGGGAAATTTCAGTGTAATAATGTGACACCAGGACTGGTGAGACTTGTTACACTTGAACTGTGTAATAATCACCCAGGAAAACAGATGAAGTTTTGTCACAAGAAAAATGGAAGAACAATTTGACACATCATTCAGATGTATACTTTCTGAAAGAGTTCTGTACTGCCAGGTTAATAGGACAAACCAGCTCTTTTCTAGGTCTGGGGCCAACTTCTTATCAGCATCTCTTCTCTGAAATTAGGAGAGCAATCCTACCTTACATCTGACAACTTGACATTGAATTTCTGTGAGGCTTAATGTCTACCTACAAAACACCTCCACTGAAGTCTCATAGGGATTTTGACTCTGCAATAATGTGACATGAAAATTTCCAAACTGGTAATAGAAAACTCGAATACATCGTAGGAATAAGTGATTATTTCTTGCTAAAATATCTCTATGACAGTGCAAGAGACCTGATGCCTATGACAATTCCATGCCAGTAGTGGAAGGCAGAACACAATCCGTTCCTTTATGGAGGAAGGGGAAAGTTTAAAGAAATGTTGAAACATCCCTTGTTTTAAATGCAAAGCAGTTTTCAGGAAAAAAAAAATGCTGCTTCCCATTTCAAAGTATTTTATCTGTGAGCTGAATTTTTTTCACTTTAAGAGAATAGACAGCTCTGCAAAAGGAGTTGCTATTAGGATACTCATTACAGGGCAATTATAGTCTACAGCAAAGGCAGTTCTGGAACTTCCATAAAAATCTTCTGCCCCTTTTCCACTGGTCATAGATCACATTTTCCAGGCTCAGACATCAGAAGCCTCATAAGTGAGTAATCCTTAAAGAGTTTGCCTTCATCTTTTGCAACCTGCAGGGAAAGGTTTTCTCTGAGATCCGAAAGCTCACTGATGGGAAACGGTTCAGGTGAGACCATTTTCTCCAGCAGTTTTATTCTCACTGAATTTAAACCCACTGCACTGAGTACAGTTTGCTGTTTGAAGGGGAAAGGAAGAAAGAAAAGGAATAAAACCCAATCTTTCTCCAGCTCAATCCAAATGCCTTTTCTGTAGACCTTGGAAACTGATTGCAATTTCAGTCAAAGGAGCTTATCTAGTGGGGGCTACCATGTGCTCACAAAGTACCCTGGCCAAGGAATTGTGTACAAAATGCACCCCAGGAGGATTAAATCTGAGCGGGAGGCTCATTTCTCTCTGTCACTTGGTTTGCACCAGCATGGGAGGCAGTAGTATGTTATCAGCAAGGGCAGGAGCCACAATCTTAAACCCTTGCTTCATCTGGACTGTGAGAAGTGAGAAACGAGACTGGAACACTCACCATTTCCCTGCTTAGGCACATGCTTGACAGCTCAGTCAAGTGTTTCACCCATGGCATTTCATCAAAGCTCCCACATTCCCCACAACTCCAAACACCTAGAGAGGTGGAAATATTTAGGAAATAATAGCAGTGTGCTGACAAATGTTCATTGTGAAGTGTGCTGTCAAAGCAGCAAAGGCCTTCCTAAATCCACACAAATGTTTTCCGTTAGCAAGATCCAGCTGATGACGCTTACCTATAGGAGGCAAAATTGACACTTCAGAAAGACAAATGAAAAAAATGAGATCGTGTTTAGACTATGTGGTATTGTGGTAGGAGGAAGGGACCACTCTCTATTAGGGGATTACAATTGTCCTAGGTTACAATATAGATGTATTTAAGTATTCCATTACCACCAGCTGTGAGCCATTAGCTGTTATCTCCTGCTATGACCCACCCCTGATAACAGATAATGGGCCATCAAGAAACCACTGCATGGATCATGGACTTACCTCATCCTATTGTGAGATGCTCCACCCAGGAGGGAGGAGCCAAGCATTCCCACCTGGATATAACCTGGCCTTGGAACTGCCTAACTTGGCCCTGTCTACTGGCTTCCCAGAGGACAAGAGCTGCCACTGGACCTTCAGCTGGAGACCAGACCTTCCATAGAATCACCGCTTCAACTGAGCTACTTCATCTGGACTGCTACCACCACCCCAACAGGGTGTCAGGTTGTACCTGACTTCGTCAGTGCTTTTCCTTGTATTATTTCACTTATTTTTAATTTTTCCTATTGAATTTTATTCTGACTTGCGATTTCCCACTGGTTTGTTTTCAAACCAATACAACAATATATTTATGTATTTGGGTAAATTGTTTTCGCACCACTATGTTTCATCTTGACTATAGAAGAAAAGAGACTGACATCTGCCAGTCTTTGTATTGTACTTTTCCAGCAGCAGGGCTTGTGGAATAAGGTATGTTTTATTGGCTGCTCATTTATCACCTGAACTAAAAATTTTGCTAAAGAATGGCACTTACATTGCAGCAGTGGATTAAAGATTTTCCTCAGAAGAGGTGTCTGAATCTGGGCTTTCTCCCAGCACTGAGCTCTGCAGAGCAGCTGTCAGTCAGGAGCTGCATGTGGCACACCTCCACAGAGGGATGGAACACCTCAGTCAGAGCCACAGGAGGGCTTTTCACCCTGCTGCACGTGGGAGAGGCAGGATGGGGAGCTGGGGCACGTGTCCTAACTGAAGGACCAAATGGATCAATTTCAAATGCTTCCTTTCTTAGAGCCCTGCAGACAGATCTTAAAGGACAGCTTGGTATATAATTAAGCAGCTCTTCTATAAATTCAGACAAAATAAGAAGAAAATAAGGACAAAGCTGGTTCTCACAGGATCCAGGACACTTGTTTGGCTGGACAGTGGGTCTGAGGCTGTGCAGTTGTTCCTTTATAATGTATGTTCTGACAGTTATTTAAATGTTTGCCCTCCCACAGCTAGGGGAGACAAACCCTTGATTTTTGTTTCATTGTAAACAGAACAAATAACATTTTTTGTCATTCATTAACTCTCTAATATTTTCTTAATTTAATCTCTTCCACTTTCAATTATGAAAGCCTTTGAGATTTGAGTTGTTAGTCAGGGGGTGCTTCATTTAAGGGCTTTTTGCAATGGTTTAATTAGCAATCAGAGGCTTATCTGCTTTGCTCAGAAAAACTGTCAGAAGCAATAGTGATCCTTTGATATTAAATTTGGAGAAGGAGATTTCTACCGATGTTTGATGAACTGGGATAGTTCTGATTACTTTTTCTTTCTCTATTCTCAACACCGCTATCATAAATACGTCCATTTTCTAGTTATCGTCCAAACAGGAGTTCCTTCTCTAACCTTGGATAAGCAGAACTTGAAATTTTCATTACTTAAACAGTAAAATTATTAAATTCTTGAGGTCAAGGATGACCATTTGATCTGGTTATATAATGCTGTAGGAGACATTCACAGTCAGGTGTGTATAAAAAGTATGTTGCAAACTTACATGGCAGTGAGCAGAGACACATTTTATAGCCTCACAGCATCAGGAGATGCAATTGGCTGCTTAGATGCTTGTGATCAACTGCACGTGCCAAATAACTGCACAAGCATTTTTCTGCCTAGATTTCCAAGTAGATTATGAACCTGATACACTTAAAAGTGCCTTTCCCTCGGTTAGAAAAAAAGCAATTTTCATTATGTAATGATCTTTGTACTCCGAATCCTTAATTTTAACACATAAAGCCCTCCCCCTGTGGAAGAATAGACATCAGAGTTTGCAGTACATCCACAGACTGGATGCATTTGCTTTGTTTTAATGCATTTGGTGTTACCGAGCTGGAAGTATGGCTCTCAATTGAATACTGTAGATTCTAATACAGGTTACATTTTGAATTTTAAAGAAGGCTGTGCATACGATGAAAATGTAATTCATCAAGCTACTTAATTAATGGTTAGATATAGCTGAAAAATATATGCTAGCTTATTTCCTACAGTAATTTTGACATTCAGAATTATTTTCTTTAGTGGCCTTTTCAGCACAAAGATATAATGTGAAAGGGTGTTAAGGAATATTTTAAGAAAATTCCCGAAAGATCTTGATAAGTTTTGAATTACCTCATTGCAACATTTAGTTTCTCTATTTTCATCAGAAATATAATTGACTTCTTCTTATAGAAAACTTTTTTTCTTTTTTCCTTATTTGCTGCTGTGAAAACTGCCTAAAATATTTTAAATTACGACACTTCTAATTATTTAAAGTTTACATGGGCTACAGATGCTGTGAAATATATATAGAGCAGATAAAAATGTATAATCCAAGTTATATAGCTGTAAGGCCTTTTTTCCATGTACTACTAAAGCTGTTAAAAACTTCTTTACTTCACTGGAAGTGAAGCCTCTAGGATAGCACAGTATTCTGTGCCTAAGTGGCCCAGAGGGAATTGCTACTAGGATTTCAGATGGAGTTAAGATAGCTTAAGGCCATTATAGGTCACTTTCCTAGCTGGGGCAGGATGCTTTCAGTGTCTCGAGCATCATGTGCCCAGCTGCTGAACCAGCCCTTCCTTGCCTTGGCTGCTTTCGCTGGAGACAGGATGAGAGGGGAAATGAGGTGCTGCACTGGTCTCTTCCTTACATCTCTGCAGCTGGGCAGGAGACACCGGCTGGAATGTCAGTTATTTCCCTAAGGACAGCTTGCTAAAGAGGGGGGTAAATGAAGTGGGAAATACCTACAAGATGGCCAGATACTCAGCTTCAGGGCATCAGAATGCTCCCATTGAAATCTGAATTGCTCTGAGGATACCAGTCCAGCCCCCGTGTTCCTTTGGTCTGGGCAGCTGTAGGAAGCTCGATTGATGGATCTAAAGGACATTATCAGAGCAAGAGCAGAAGACGGTGGCAGTGATTACACCCACAATGATCCACATTCTGCCTCATATTTTAAATAGGGTGAGCCAGGTCATAAAGTTTAAGGAAGTTTCATCTATAAATTAGGAATATGTTTTAAGGCAGCACTATAGAATTCCACAGGAGAGACCCTCTCAGACTTAGGAGAAATACAAGTAGCCTAAAAGGCGCTGGTAATGATTATATATATTACTGCAATTAAGTCTTTGGGCACCCTGCTAGGAATTCTTGAAAGAGTGGCAGTGATGATCAGTTACTGATTTATATACCAGAAACATGCTGTCAAGGATTTAATAAAAAGGTATATTCTGCTTATTGTATAAGCCTCAGCATTACAAAGAAGTATTATTAAAACAAATTATGCTGATGGAATTGCAGAAGAGGTTAATATAAATAGTTCTTCTAATGGAGGCAAAGTGAATATCTGGGCATCTGAGCTAGATTATGGCTGGCTACTGTGTGTGCATGTGTGAATGTGTGTGACTAAAATGACCAGTTTCCCCTGCAGAATGCACCACTGGGGAGAGAATGATACAGGGAATGGCTTATGGCCTGTGTGTCTGATGGTAAAAATCAATGACTTGCCTTATTGAAAGGTGCCCTCAGGGGCAAAAAGCAGTGAATAGCTTATTAGTTTGTGTGTGCATGCTGGCAGATGATAAAGCAGCATTGAAATCAGTCATAGACCATAATAAAGTACCCATCCCCATCTTAAAGCCAGTGTGTACTTCTGTCTCAGGGGAGAATGCCTCCATTAACCCAAACTGTGCAGTAACTCATCTTTAACCACAGAACAAATATGCAGTAGAAGAGGAACCAATAACGATTTCTTATGGTTACTGATGCAAAAAATATAGCAGATAAATTACTGATGTGTAGGGCAAGATTCTTTTTGGTGTAATATTCCATAATTCTGTTTTACTGCTATTTGGAATGATGAGGAAGAGTTCTGCTGGGGATCTGGCCTGATACAGAAAAATATTTTACTCAATTTCAAAATAAAAGAGGAAAACATAGAGTGATGCAACAAAGAGTAGATGCAAGAGACAGAATGTTCTGACCTTTTTATCCTGTCAGTGAACTCTGCTTTGGAGTATATTCAAATCATCCACTGAGATACATAAACCTATATACAACTACGTTGTCACTGAAGTATTTATTGACATTAAGATGTTGTTGTCTTAGGCATGATGTGCATTTGTTGGCATACATCTGATTAATGCCAGTAATGCCTTCAGCAAACATAAGAGTCATTTAATGTGAAGTTTTCCCATAAGAACACAAGGACAGATCTGGCCTAAGAAGTAGAGGTGATGATTTCTCTTGGTTGCAAGGTGAAAATACCAACTTCTTTAAGTATTTTCATACTTTAATTATTTCCTGAGAGATGCTGAGGGCATCTGGTCTTGCATCAGTGGATATCCAAAACTAGTACAAAGTGTGTCTTTTTTAAAGGACTTAACACTGCAAATATGTCAGATTTTGCCTTGAAATATAGTGATGTCCATGTGGGGCAGAATAATTCCCTTAGCTAGAGTAACCGATTGTAGCATTTATTAAATAGATGGATAGACACACGTGTACACTCACACACAGATCTGCTAACATTATGATAGTTGTGGCACTCCCTGAAGGATGTGCCTCTGGAAACCACAAGCAGAAATCCTGTCATCATGTTGTTGTGTAGAAAGGTGCTAATGGCTTCCATAACTGAGCTTTGAATAAAATGCTACAGAAAAAGAGTTCAGCATTCAGCAGAGCAGTGGCATCCAGAGAGTCACTAGGACTCTTGCACCACTTAACCACATGTTCGTGTCTTAGACATTTCTGAACTTTCCACTGCTGAAGGAAGAGTGATCAGGCTATATTTGCAACCCTACTTATCCCAAAGGAGCCTTGCAGCAGGGAGTTTCTCAGGTGTAAAGTCAAGGAAAGCAAGAAGGAAGGTCTGACTAAGCAGCTGGATTCCACTGAGGTTTGTGTTTTGGAAAGAAGTGGTGGAAGTATTGGTGAATAGGATAAAGATACCCCAGCTGAGAAATCTACAGTGAGAAGTTGTCCCCTCCTCTTAAGGAAGCAGTCCGTATTAGGTACAAAACATATTCCTCTTACATTTAGAATAATTCTTCACACTTCATCACAGTGTAAAAGACTATTCCCTTTCTACTGTGGCAGATGTATACAGCTTTACTGACTCTACAGCATAATTCAAAAGAAAAACAAGAAAGAAACGAAAATCCCCATCAACTTGATACAAATATTTGTATGTTTGTTTGTTTGTTTGACAGGTACACATATACCATGCTGCAAAGTACTGCTCAAGAAATAGAGCACTTGTGGTCTTCTCTTACTTTGTCTTCAGAAAAAGTCATGTGTAATATTAAGCTGTAAACATTTTCAGTTACTCATTTCTTCATTCCACCGTATGAAACACTATTTTGAGGGTGGTCTACATATGGGAACTTGGACAAGCCAGTCCTTGTGTGGCATTTTCCCACCAGCTGTGTAGGGTAAAAGCATTTACAGTGGTAGCATGTTGTGAGAACTGGTTGTGAAGAAAGATTGAGATGGCAAAACCTTTGGTAATATGGAGCACATATGTATCTAAGACAGATTAATATTGGCATGCTTTATGTGATATATTATATAAAATGTGTTTGAAATTTGTCGACATTGGACTGCTCCATTAAGGATCAATCTTTTCCTTATCATTGCATTTTGGGCTTTCAACACAATCATGAAAGAAATAACACTGAGAGAATATGCATGTCAACAGAAATGAAGGAATGAGAATTGCACTTGAAAAAGGAAGTGGGTCTTTCTGTAAAGAAGACTGTCTTTTATCTCCTGACAGGCCATATGCTGAGGAGGGCAAGCTATTCCCCAGATAAACTTGCAGGAGGAAGGAACAGATAGAAAAACAAAAATGAATCCATTATTACTGCTGATTTTTAGACAGGAAACACAGCCTTCCTTGTACAGGGTTCCTCTAGTCTTTCAGAAGATATGGAGTGGTTTTGGACTTGTTGCACCACACATGGAGAGAGAATCAAAATGCCTGTGCTGCCAGTATGGACAATTTCCCAGAAGTTTTCTCCCAACCAAGAGTAACTTGCAATCAAGACCAGTCACTGTACACTTGATTATTATACTTCCTCTTCAGAAAGTTCACACCAGTAACTACACCTGCTGGGTACCTCAGTCTCTCCTAAATCAGTTCTCTTGAAATGAAAAGGACAACTGATAGCCTTGTCTGAGGACTGATCCAAAACCTGCTGTATTCAATGTATGTATTCATGTTAGTGTTTCAGGTAAGGCTGGTACTTCTAGAAAAAATCCTTCCGTTTTCCCCATTTACTGGGCTTTGGTTTGCTCTTGGAGATTCTGTTTAAATGAAACTAAATGGGAAATGCACTCCAGGAGCATCCCTATGCATGCCAGGTCATGGTAGGAGGTCAGTCCATGAAACTAGACTAGGACGCAAGCAACGCTCCCATTCCCAAACGCACACCCTGTAGGTGCCAGGTCCTCAGCAGCCACTGTTTCAAGCTGCTGATACACTTCTGTTGTGCTGCCCTCCTTGTGAATAAAGATATAGCTAAAGGAATTCCCTTCTGGACAACTGACCCGTGCACAGCCTGACAAAATTGAAGAGAACCCTGCACAAACAAAGAGGAAGGTTAGGCAGCATTTTAAGTCATGACAGATTACCAGCCAAAATGGGAAAGTATGTTTTGTTTTCTCTAGTTGGACCTTTTTTTGGGAGCTGCAATTTTACACACAGAAAAGAATATAAATGCAAAATTTACTGAATTACTGTGGGCAGTAACATTTTTTCTTTTGCTTTCCTAGGAACCTAATAATAAGACTATCCTGATTCCCCAAGGAGGTAAATTTGATATTTCTCCAGTGAGAATCCAGACCCCTTCTGGATATTAATCCACTTCACAAAGTCATTACGAATAATTTAGCATAAAAGCAGCCTTTTTCCTCACAAGACAAAGCACTGAGACTGAAGCATTTGTAGAGCAGTGTGAAAAACATACTGTAGCTGCCTTGGCTCCATTTAGATGGAGTATAAACAAGGAATTTTGGCTGCAAATTCTGTCAGTCTCTTAGTCTTATTTAGGACAAATATTCAGGAAAAACAATGATAATATAATTTGGTTTGCTTTTTTTTCCCCCTTTTTTAAAATTTTCATAGTGTTAAGTCAATGCATAATTACTGGAAATAATTTCTGACTGAATTTTTGATGAGCATTTTGATAAAATATAATATTGGAAACAATCTTTATCAAACATTCATGTGTAGTGTGAGAGATAAAAACAGGAATCCATAATTCATATGGCAGAATGTATTACCAAGTGTGAATAAGAGGCTGAATTTAAATGAGGGGGTCTGAACAATATTTTCTGCGAGGCATCTGCTTTAATCATTTACATTATTCACTGGGTTTTCCAGAACTGTAAATCTTAAATATATATTTGTGTTGGTGAGAATGTGTATGTAAATACACACATATATGCATACATACACAAAGCATTATACACATCCACACATCAGCACATATTCACACAGATACAGAAATGTGTTTGTATACAGAGACGCAACAGCTTAGGGTCTGAGTACAAATCATTCTACGTCGATGAGAAGACTCCTGTTGACAATGATGGATTTTGGGATCAAGACCTTAGTGTCTTGGTTTCTCACCTCACCCTAAGTTTGCAGTGATATGAATCAGATTAAGGTTAAAGGAAAGATGAGTATTTATTTACCCTAAAATAGTGGAAACATTTACTCATTTGACACATATTACAGGAAAGAGAAAAACCCACAGTGAATCCTCCTACCCTGAGCTGAAATCCTTAAGACCTTTATGTCAGATGTTATATCTGACTGACCTTCTCACCCAAGTTTTCAGTACTGGCTGTCTGTACTTCAGGGTGCAATGACAAGAAAGACCTTGAGTGAGTAACTGTGCAGGGCTTGATCGAAGTCTTCTTGGGGCCCCATCCAGACCCGAGGCTTTCTTTACCCCACTGATGCACCTTAACTCAGATGGAAGGAATTTTAATACTCCTCCCAGTGCTTGTCCCTGCTTAGTTTGACTCTGGCTATGCACTTAGATGTTAACTCTTGCCAGGGTAGCAAAAGGAATCACCTAATGATTGCTGGGTACTTCACTAAGCCCCAGACAGATTTTTGGTCATTTATGATTAAGCCAGCCCTCTTCTCATTGTGCTCTCAAATCCCAGAGGTTTTGTTTTTCCTTTTTGTCGTTGTTGTTTGTTTGTTTTGTTTACAACATAATAATGCCTAGATTTCACATAAATCTATCTACTTGCTAGTAATACTTAGTGCTTTCACACAGGTTACACTGTATGCATATAGCAGCTACTGGCTTGTTTTTCCCCTGTGTGAAGGCAAATGAGGCTGATAATGATTTTGAGACCTTGCTGCTCTCCACCCCTGTTCTGGAGGGACACCAAGGCAGTCTGTCTTTTCCCAGTCGTGGTTACTGTGTACAGTTCAGCCCTCTTACTGAGAATTCCTTTTCATAGTCTTCCTTAGGACAGTGTAGAACCAAAGGAAGATTCATGATGGCAAATAACAAAAGACAAAGGCCAGCAGTAACCCAGACTCAGAGTCTGATGCTCACATATTCATTCTGACATTATATCCCACATAAGGAGCATCCGCTGTGCCAGCTTCTGTGTAAGTATGTCATCTGCATAGCTAATCCTTTTATTTCCATGTCCCAGTTTAGTGCCTGGTAAAGCAATGTTACAAAGCAGTAGCTGTCACTTTGTTTCGAGAGAAGGGCAGAGGACTAGGAATGGCTGAGTTCTATTGCAAGGGACAAGACCCACCTCTTCTGACAGGGGACAAGGATTGCATGTTTGAAGAAATCTGTCTCTGCTCCTTCCATTACTGTTCATTTGTTACAAAAAACACACTTTTTTTTTCTTCAGTGGAACTCTGGGTACCTTTCACTTCTCACTCCCTTCTATTTAACAATGTGTTTCTTGATTTAACAGATCTGTTTGTCAGGTCAGGAACAGCTGGTATTGTGGCACAGGAGGTTGTCTTACTCTGGCATCTATGTGCTTATTTCAATAATTGTTACTTTCTTGGAGGGTAACAGTGAATAAATGATAGACGAAAAATACTCAAACACTGCAAATCTTTCTTAATACAGCATTCACTGACTTATATAGGGCATATTAAAAAAATCACATTTTTTAATTATGTACAGCAGACAAGTCGATGAGGAATCATGCATGAAATCCAGGCACTCTGAAGACCAATGAAAAGGAATTTCACCTCTTTTTATGAAGCTGAGACCAAGTGATTAAAATGATTGTGCCCTATCATTTTAATTCTCTTTCCTCTAAGCTTTATTTAATGGTGCCCTCTTCCTCTGCTTAACCAAAATGATGAATTAATCCAGTTTCTCCCCTGTGGGGCAGAAGAAAAGCAATATTCACACATCCCATTCTGCCTATACTTCATTTACAAGGCACATTACATTTACCCATTTTTTCCCTCCTTGATTGTTTTATATCGTTATCCTGAGGAATAGACACAGATCATGGAATTTGTAACTGAGAGACATTCTGATAAGACAAGAAATCAGATGCAGTGCAAAACTGTGCAATGTAATTTGGAACAAAGCACTGCTGAGAGCATGGGGAAGGAGGGACAGGCACATATTTCTAGATGATAAAAAGGGGCTGGCCTGTCCAGGATGTGTGCTCTTGAAGCAGTTAACAGCTCTAACAGCTCTGTGACCTTTAGCTGGTCACTTGGTAGTTCTGACACTGCCCTTGAAGTGAGCTGGGAACCCAGGCTCTGGCTGTGCCCCAGCTGATCCCTTGGAGCACCTGTGATGGTATCTTCAAAGCCAAATGCCCTAACCATACCTACATTCTGTGGAATGCTCTATAGGGTTCTTGTGTGCTTCCTGGCTGGAAATCCAGGAAGTGTACTTCAGGGCCTTTGAACAGTGCTTGAAGGCTTGGATGAACCATATCCCAAAGTGTTCCTGGTGAAGGTTGCCTGTATCTATCAGTTTGTGCCCCACAGGGCATTGTGTCATATCCCTCAGTACCAAGCCTCACAAAATGTCCTGCCACTCCAAAGCACACCATGTTTTCTCTATGGCACAGGCAGTACATGTATCCTTTTTCACACCTGATCCTCATATCAGCATCTAGATCCGCTGTCAGCTCCTTGTCCAAAGGACAGGAGACAGTTTTGAGGTGGGAGGTGGTGTAGGTACTTCTGTTCAACATCATGCATTACTCCTGAGAACAGACTTTGAAAAGCTTTTCTGAAACAGCACTTTCATTCACAGACTAACTTGGTTTAGAGTCTTAGATGAAAAGCAGTTTTGTATCAGAGTTATAAACAGAGTAAAATTGAAAACAAGGCTATGACCAGTTACTTCTACTTAGATTTGGATACATTCCTGCCTTGGAAATGGGCAACCACTGTAGATCCTTATCAGGGAAGTTGCTGTAGAGCTTATACATGATCCTAAAAGAGGAGGGCAGGGATCCTATATTTTGACTCTAATATATGCAGGGAAGAGAAATCTGGCTTACAGATGTGGCTGTGGGCCTTTTCCAGCCAAAGAATGACCATAAGCCCAAAGCAAGTTTTTGACAGCGTAGCCCATGCGCAGTTTAGGCAGTCTCTGTTGTATGTCTGTCCTGCTGAGGCTGATCACAGACCTCAGTCCAGTAAGAGTTGCTATTTAGTGCTATGTACTTGGCCAATGGGCCCCTCCAGCAGTGATTCTCTGCTCCATTTAATGACCATGACTCCAGTGGATGGAAATAGGTCATCTCCTACAGAAGAGATGCCAACGCTTTCTTTTGTTGGAGTGACAGCTGGCTGCTCTAAGATGGAAGTCTTGATTAAGACTCTTTTGAATGTATCTTCTCTGAGTAATAATTTCCTAGTGGAAATTACTGCTTCCATCTTCTTGGATAAACCTCAGTAACAAATAAAGAGTAATGCAGGATGTCAATGAATTTTCTGGGTTATTTTGCGGACAAAAAGGGAAAGATTAGAAATGGGATTTAGCATTGAACCAAATCTTTGTTACAGGAATGCAGATCGGGTAAGAGACCTCTGTGTTTGGGTCCAAACTGCAGGATCATCCATTATCCAGACTCTTGGCATGAGGCAAAATATTTTCACTTGATGAAGCCTTTGTCATGGTAATTGATTACTATATTGTCACATCTTTTCAGTTAATCACATCTTTTCAGACACTGCCAAGGTCTGGGTTGACTGCAGCAGGGTCATAGAAGTTATCATTCAGGGAGAGAATAGATTGTGACAGTAGCACAGGGCACCCATATTTTCAGGAAAAACATCTGTTTGAGTGCCCTTTTTGGGAGGCTAAAAGAGTATAGAAAATGAAGGCTAGAAGTGGGCAGGGACTTTTAGATGCCACAAAGCATGTGTTGGGCAGATCACTGAGGTAAAGATGAATACCAGAAGGGCTTTGCCCAGGGAGCTTAAAGAACAGCCCCTGAACAGTTTGAAGTTTTGTCTACCCATATGACATGTATATGTGATTCACTCTGGGTAAGTAGTTGTCCTAAAAGTTTGAAGTCTGAATTTGCAACGTGAAGCTCAGGCAATATCTGGTGGAGAACCCTGGTCAGTGTCAGCAAAACCATTAACACTAAACAATGACCCAAAAACTTGAGATAGCCAGCAGATCTCTTTCACTGACCTGTCACTTTTACCTAGGAGATGAGAGGTTGTTTGAGGGCAGTTAGAAAATACTCCTTTAATGCTTCAAGGCACAGTAGGCAATGCGAAAGCAAAGAAAGTGAACAATGCTTTCACAGGTTGAACAACAAAACAAAGGAAATGCCCTTAAATATATTTCCCAGCCCTAACAGTAGCACATTAAAAGGAAGCAATGTTAGTGTTTAGAGCACTTGAAAAATGACACAGAACAACTAAATCCATAGCAGCAAAGATTAAAGGAAGTGCATGCCACTTTTTTTGTATGGGCAATTTCTCCGTAGGGGAGATAACTCAAGCCTATGTATACATTCATGAAACAGCAGATTTAGATGAAATATTGTGCTGCAACTTGAACAAGAGCAATGTTAAAAGGTAGTTTTCTAATAAAGATTCCATCCGTATAAATAATGGCTTACTGCAGCCTAATAAACCTACCACTCCTACATAATTATGCAGGAAGTGTAATACTGTGTTGCCCTGGTCCAACAGTCTCCTCCCCGTCACACACTCACACACAAATTCCATTTGTAATTAACAGGAAAATTCTCTGTATTAGTTTTCTTTGCACTTTATAGAATAACAGAGAGATTAATTAAGAGGTCTGTATTTCTATTTCAAGGTTCAAGTACTTTCATTGAGCACATTGTGCTTTCAAAATCTGTAGCGTCAGCAGAATTCCTTACTTAGAAACACAGACATTTCTCTTCCTTAAGTTTCACTTTTATATATGCAATTACTAAATAATTGTGGGTAGTTAGGAAGCCCAGAGCACACTGTCACCTGTTATATATCTAAGCTGTGCTGTAGATGTGTGCAAGGCAGGCTGCATAAACATTATAAGACCAGGTGATGCTGACTGAAGAGGCCCTTAGATCTCACCTGTCACACTCTTAAGCTGTCCTGAAAAATCTGAGCTTGGCAAAACCACCTCCATCTTCACTGAAACCAATGGCACCTCCCCACACCAGCTCATGTCTGTGCTTCCCACACTCAGTAGCGCCTTCAGGGGTACTACTACAATTTAGGTGCACTGTATCAGAGACATAACTCCTTCTGCAGCCTTTGATGGTAACCATCTTCACATCCTGCCCCTGTAGACATGGACATGGACATGGACATGGACATGGACATGGACATGGACAAGGAAATGAAATATTCTGCTCTAACCTAAAAGCTGCCGCCTTTCTTTCTCCCTTTTAAAAATTTTAAAATAATTGTTGTAGTTGATATTAGGCTCACCCAGACATCTGAAATATTATCAGATTTTGCTCTGATGACTCCAATCAATTATTAATTTTATAAACTGCTTAAAACCACTCATATACATGCAGTTACAATTTGCTTAGTGCACACACACACACACGCACATAGAAAAAAAAGGTTTCAGTGATGCACATGACTTACTGTTGTCTTTAAATATAGCCTTTCATTAGCAAACCAACCAAATGAATAGAACAATACTCTTTTCCCTCTAATTATTATCTTCTGTGATATGTTTTTTCTTTTTTCTGGAGGGTGAACCATCCCATTGAGAGGACTATTTATGTTGTTGCTGATCCTAAAAAATATTTACTTTTTGTGACTAATTTCTGTACAGGAGTAGTGCCCCTAGATGTGACAGTTAGTTTGAACAAGGGCTGTCATACAAACCACTTAGTCCTGTTCAGCAGAGATCTTTGAGTTTTATTCACTGAGTTTACATCTCTCCTTAAAGATGAACAGAGTTTTAAATGACCACCCTGAAGAGGAGCCTTGGTGTCTGCAAATGAATATACAAAAATCAGGAAACAGCAAAATTATACTCTCTTCCACTTGTGCCCAGAAAAAAACTTCTCTGCTGTTGTGCCGTAACTCTAGCTCTGTGAAATGGGAAGTGATCTCTCTGGAATGAGAGAAATGTTATCTCATGACAGAACTGGATGGAGATCATGGGCCTGACTTCTGCTTGTTTAGTTCCTAAGCAGCTGGGTATTTTCAGTAACTCCCATGGAGATCTGTAGGCGTCAAGAACACTCACTCACTAATAAGGCACTGCCAATCAGGCATTAAGGGGCTATGCTTTTCTGTGGACTCTTGTAACCAGGAATTTAAACTCAAGGTCAGAGTTAAAATGAAGAAAGGAAGGGAAAAATTCTCCTGCAAGGCAGGGGCCAAGGAGTTGCACTTTGAAGCTGCAGCAATTCTTCTATTAAGACTTTATTGTTGACACCATCAACACACAGAGTTCTCATGAGTGAGAAAAACACTATCATTAAACCAAGAGGAGTGCCAGAGGCAACTGATCATTCTGGGATGTGCTTGCAAGAGCACCCTTTTTGTCCATCAGGGTTAGCTAAGGCTTATTTTATATGATCTTGCATAATGTTGAAGATATAATTAACACAAGAAAAAGATTAAGCAGCAAATAATAACTAACAGACCTAGATCCAACCATTTGCCTTTTAATGTGTCACGGAAAAGTTCTTGAGAAATAATGTATGTTTGTATTTTGAAAATAGATTGTAGCATAGTGTAATAAATTCAATATAAACTGTGAAGACAGTTGTAGCCAATCTGCAGCATATAAAAACATCTGGGACCAGACTCCAAGATAAGTTCAGTACCTACCCACTTTCATTTCACGACCCTGCATAGCATAGCTTAAAGACTAAGAAAATTAATGGGATTGACATGTATTAGCAAATATGTTCTAAAAATGTTTTAAAGGCCTAAGGCAACTGAGTGTATAATAAAATATTCACTGACTGCTCCATATTAGGTGGTGTGAATATACTGGAATACATGGATTAACGTATCATAACACCATAGTTTTAGACAAAGCCTGGACGGACGGTAAAGATAACCCAACAGCCTAGCTCTCATTCAGAAAACACAGTGGATGTTATTTCCCAATAACTTGGAAAGCAGCTAAAAAGTTTTGAGCATTTTTTAAAGTTCTGTACACCAGAAAATTAAGAGACAAACACTAAATAAAAGCAAATATAAGAATCACAGAAATGAGGCATTGCAGAAGAAAAGTCTTGTCTCTGTGCCAGCAGCAGTGACAACACTGACAGGTTCCACTCTTGCTCAGCCCCTGGGCTGCATCACCATTGTCAGTCTCAGGCAGACTTGAGCATTCAGAAGTGATACATTTCAGTCAGAGAATCCAACCCAGAGAGGAGAATAGCAAAATAAGGTAACAAGCTAGAAATATCAAATTTTTTTAAGGATGGATAGATTTTTGTGTGAAATAAGACCCTTTTTTTTTTCTTGGAAGAGTTGCTGAAATAATTTGCTATGCTAAATAATTTTTGAAACAAAAAACTTTTAGCATTTTTATCTGATATGCATTGGAAAATCTTGATTATTGTATCAAGAAGTATTCTGTTTGAAGCTTACTTGCACTGCCTGAGAAAGATCCCAACGAGATAATGTTCTGCAGGCCTTTTTCCAGTTTCCAGTTGTCTTCTCAAAAAGATAGCCCCTTGGCAGTGCTTGCCCTCATTATTGAGAGAGGGAGTTGAAAAGCATTGTCATGAAAACATTAGTTTTAAAAATTAGGAATAAATATTCCCATTGTTCATGTTGATTGACTTTAAATAAACATATTGAGATAAGACTGTATGCCTACACCAAAGAACTGAAACAACATATATAATTTACAGACAATTATTCATGGTAATTTAATTAGCTCTTTGTTTCCCCTTGATTCACTACTGAACTGTGAGACACTTTGTCACGAATCTGCAGAGAATGAAAAAAATCAGAGATGTAGCGAAGCATGCATTTTGGAAAGTAATGAAAATTTTACACTTTCTAAGTAGTCTTTAACAGTCTGTCATCCAAGGGAAAATCCCCACGGGTCTTCTAATCCCAAACAATATTTTTGGAAAATCCTGTCATCTCTTCCCACTACAGCCTGCTGTAACTGAGACTGAGAAAGGGATTCAGTTAATCTTTGGGTCCACCTAAGTATTTATCACCCTTCAAGTCTGTCTTTCAAGGTGCCTATGTAAAGCTCACTGTTTTTTGAGGAGCAGACTGCTAAATCATGCTGTGCTGAAGATTTCTTTATGCAAACAAGACCTGTCTTAAAAATTGAAAAAAAAAACCCAGAAAGCAGAACTATTTATTCCAAGCAAGGGAAACTCCATCTGCCTTTAATCAGTACATGGACAACAAAGAGACAGCACACATTTTCAGACATATGCTTTTGCACAGATGTGTAAGCCAGAGACTGTGGGTGTGTAAGACACAAGCACATACATATCCCTGTGTGTAAATTTATTACCATGCCCCTTATAAATGACAGACACATGTAGAATTGTCCTTCCTCACCAGTTTGTGTCCACAGATTTGCATAGCCATTAGAATTTTGTTTTGTTTAAGTCAGAGTTGTTCTGGGGTATGTCATAAAACAAAACCAAACAAATTTCATATTCTTTTTTAGCATAACTGAGGGAAAAAAATGATGTTTTAAAAGGCCATTGAAATTGACAATAGTTATGAGGTTAACCTAATACTAACATGACTTCAATTTGAAAAACCTTTTCAGCAGCAGCTCAGATAGTAGAAAACAAAATTCATTATATATCAGGTAGTTGCTCAGAAATCTAAGAGGGCATGAATGGAGTACCTCAATCCATTTCTTAGTGCTTAAATATGGATTCACAGTATGCAAATGCTTCTCATGTTGTCAAAAGTCACTAAATTAGCTGTGATCAAGGGCTGATTAGGAATCATAAAGAATATTCATCCTTTTTCCTCATCTGAAAAACCACTCTCTACAGAACAGGGCAGAAGGTAAAGGATGATGTTGGCTTTTTTATATGTTCATAGAGTTCCACAAAACGTGAGCCTGAACCTAAGGCTGTTGTATCTGGCATCTGCTTTTGTACTTCAGTAAAACTTTGTAAATTAACGTGTCTTAAACCATATCTGGTTGGAGTTCATGTTTAACCAAACCTTGTTCCTGAAACACATTTAGTATAAGAGAAGAAAACTTTTGTTTCCTGAAGCTGTGTCATCACTCAGACTTTCCAGGCCCACGCTCTCTGGTCATCATGACCTGGTAGGGTAATGAAACCTGTATGAGCCATGAAGCCTCCTGCAGTGACCTCCCTGCTCCTGCTCCCTTTCCCTCAGCCCTCATGAGCTCTCCGTTCCTGCAGGAACATGCCTGGTTTGCTCCGTGTCTCTACAATCATTTAGTTACAGTACTAACCTATAACAATATGAATCCCACCCTGTTCCACAGAATTCTACAGAATTAATTTATTTTTAAATTGTGTGTTTTATTTGTTATATTCTGGCAATTTTTTCAATTGGGAGTGCAGACCAAGAGAGCAGTGGTCTCAAAATGTTTTCCTTTATATTTATTTTAAAACTTTGGTATTCCAGGAAGTAAGAAAATCACATCATTTGTTGAGTTGGGTTTTTTGTGTGGGGGGAATGGGAAAGGGAACAGATCACTCAGTTTTCTTCTGCTGTATCTTTGGGGACTGTGCCTAGTACAACTGCACATTGCTCGATTAACATATTTCCTGTTTTAGGTGGCATAAAGTTGCACCTCATGAGATGCATGACCCTAATAAGCCCAGTGAGATGTGGCCAAACTTGTCACATTAGTGGGCTTTCAGAAAACAGTGCTAAATTCATTGCTTTTTTTTCCCGTAAACCTGATTCAAACTCTGGTCTCAAGCTGAGAGGCTGGTGAATTAACCTAATGTGCCCACTTGACTCTCTCCTAAGTATCATGATAGATTTCTTTTAATCTGCTGCAGAAAATAAATTGCTGGAGAAAAAAAATATAAAGATTTGTACTCTTTAAAGACTAATCACTTTCAGGCACTGTATGGCAAACAGCAAGATTCAGAATGAATCCTTTTACTGCATTACTCATGACAGCTTACAACCCAGACTATTAAACATTCATCAATAAAAATTTAACATTCCATCTTCCCTTTGATATCCTCAACTGCTCCCTACATAAGACAACAAGAAGGCTTTCCACAGCTCAGTGTGATGGCAGGACATCAAAGCAGCCTCCACAGCTAGCCTGCTTCGAACAGTGTCTTGTATTTAGAAAGTAGAGTTGTCACATGGGAGGGGAAAAAGCAATGCAGGAGATTCTCTCTGGTTCAAATATATATAATCCCTCCCAAGGGGTGCATTATGGCCATGTTGTGGCTGAGCAGCAAGTTGCAATTCCCTTTTCTTCATATAAGGATATGACAGACCACACAAAAACAAATAGAAGAGCTGGATATTTTCCTTTGTTGAGCAATGAGCACTGCATGCCAGACTTTAACTGGTGGGAAAAAAAGAACAGGCATTTGCTTAAAAAATTACCAGGTTTTATTATATCCTGGATTGACAAATTTGTCGTAGCTACTGTTTGCTGGAGAAGTGAAGATTGTAAACAAATAAAACTATTTGCTTTCCTGCCACCTACAGAAGATTTGTGCTTGACATTGAAAAGGCAAGCAGGGAATTTTCAATGGGAAAATTCAGTCCAGTTGAGCAACTTCCATTTTTAGCTATTTAACAGAAAAGAGCTGGAAAATTAGACCCTGAAATAATCGTCTCCCAACAACTCGTGGGCATCAGTTGTACTTATTGTCCTGAACCTTACTCAAATCCCATTGTAAGAGTTCTGTGATGAAGGTAGGTTTTGGATCAGATGCCAAACTGAACAGGCCTTAGGGCTGATAAGCTTAGACTTGTTCCATCTGCCTTTCTCCTGCTCCTACATCCTGATGCTGGTCATTTTTACTGCCTGCAGTCCACCTGGGTTTCAGCAATGGTTGTGGCCAAAGCCTGCCTGTTTCAGGAAGAAGGAAGGGCCAGAAGCTGGAGAATAAATACCCCAGTGTGCATCTTTTCAGTTACCGTGTTCTCAGTCAGAGCTTCGCTACGAGGAGGCAGGTAACAGGATAAAAAGGAAGAAAGCAAAATAAAGAAAGCAAGGCTCTCATGGTGGTAGTAATTCTCAGGGTTTTTTATCATTGGATTGGTAACTTCCAGTAGCTGCCGCTCACCATAGATGTTGATAATATATTATGGTATCAGTTGACTAACTAAATTGAATTTATGTTAACCGAGTACATGGAAAGAAGAGCAAGTATTGCCCATGATTATGGGGTAATTAACCTGGTTTTGCTTAGTCTGTAGTGACCTGTTTAGCACGTGGAGTGCTGCTAAGAAATCTTAGAAGGGACATGTTCCCTGTTGGCCTCTCTGTCGTCCTGCATTACTATCAGAGAACCAAAGTTGTTCAGATTGCACATGGACTGCAATCACACCTGCTACTAGGGTTTTCTGTGGCCTTCTATTTAACATTAGTTTTTCTCACCCAAAATCCTGTGCAGTCTGCTAAATTATAGCACTAAAATATTTGCAGAAAAACAAGCTAAGTTTAAAAAATGCAATAGAGGCGATACGTGCAATTTTTTCTGTTCTTAGATTTAAAATCAATTCCTAGTATTTTAAAATTTTCTCTAGCAATAGCAGCAGCAACCAATATCTTTTACTGTGACAAAAAAGTCACTGTAATAAAGTCACAGGTATGTTATAGAACAGTTAGTGTTAAAAAAAATAGTGGAAATTAATACATTTTCCTATTTTGTTTCCCTCCGTTAAGAAGCAGATTTTGATGTTGTTTAGTTTGGGTTTTCTTTTCAGTTCGGAAATAATTTTGTATTCAGCAACCCTGGATCTCTTTGCAATCTGATTAAGGGCTTTCTATTGACTTTCAAGCTCTAGCATTGAGATAAAATGGGGTGAGAGAATGAAATGATCTGGGTGAGACAAGAGATTTAATTTGAATTTGAGTCAAGAAGGACCAGGGAAGGAAAATCACACCTCTTTATGTTGCTTCAGAGATGTAAAATCATGTCAATACTACCAGGGCAGGCACAGTGCTGAAATCCTATGACTGGTAGTGCAATCAGTAGGGCAACCACTGGCTATTTGAACATAGCACAGTGCCTTGTATGTCTCAAACCACACTGTAATTTTTGTTTCCATGCCAGTTCATCCTATGCTAGGCTTGCCTTTGCAATGAATCAGTCATAGAATGGCTTGGGTTGGAAGGGACCTTGAAGATCATGTAGTTCCAACGTTCCCTGCTGTGAGCAGAGACCCTTCCACTAGATCAGGTTTTTCACAGCCCCATCCAATCTGGCCTTGAACATTTCCGGGAATGAGGCACCCACAACTTCTCTGGACAATCTCTTCCAGAACCTCACTGCCCTCACAGAGAAGAATTCTTATTATTATTATCTAATCTTATCTAAGGTAGAACTGCTCTTAGTTTAAAACCATCCCCCCTTGTCTTGTCACTACATGCTCTTGTAAATAGTCTCTCTCCATCTTTCTTGTAGGCTCCCTTTGGGTGCTGGAAGGCCACAATTAGGTCATTCAGTAGCCTTTTCTTCTCCAGACTGAACAATCCCAATTCTCGCAGCTTTTCCTCATAGCAGAGGTGCTCCACCCCTCAAATCATCTTGGTGGCCTCTTTTGGACTCACTCCAACAGGTCTGTGTCCTTCCTGTGCTGGGACCCCAGAGCTGGATGCAGTGCTCCAGGTGGGTGTCACAAGAGTGGAGCAGAAGGGCAGAATCCCCTCCCTTGCCCTGCTGGCCACGGGGCTTTGGATGCAGCCCAGGACACGTTTGGCTTTCTGGGCTGTGAGTGCACATTGCTGGGTCATGTCCAGCCTCCTCCACCAGCACCCCCAAGTCCTTCTTGGCAGGGCTGCTCTGGATCTGTTCATCCCCTGGATTGATACTGGGGGTTGTCCTGAGCCTGCACTTGGTCTTGTTAAACCACACGAGGTTCCCAAGGGCCCAATTCTTGAGCTTTTCCAGGTCCCTCTGGATGATATCCTGTCTTTCAGGTGTGGGAACAGCACCACTCAGCTTGGTATCATCTGAAAATTTGCTGAGGGTGCACTTGATGCCTCTGTCTATGTCATCAATGAAGGTATTAAATAACACTGGTCCCAATATAGACCCCTGAAGGACACAACTCATATCTCAGCAAACATTATTCAGACTGAAAATTACTTATTTTCTGAAAATTTTGGACATTTCCTAGCATCTGTTGTGTTTTCATAAAAGTGATATCACTAAGCACACATTCCCTCCTGAGATCCATTTCATGGGAAATTTAAACAGGTTGGACACAATTCACCCAGCTGAGGTTTTGCCAGGATAGTGAGAATAGCACCTTTCCTTTCTCAGAAGTTCCATATGAATTTTAAAGATAGCATCTTTTGAAAGAGTCTCTTCCTCTTGCTCTTTCCCCTAGTTTCCATTACACTCCTGAGCACACACAGTACAAATACACACCATGATTTTTAGTTCTTCAAATATGCTAATACCCTGTGCTTACGGGGTGTGGTATGCAGGTTCAAGTCATGTGGATGTCATTAGTGAAGCTTAATCGACTGAAAATTGTATGATAAACATTCCTATTAATAATGAATTTTATTCTTTACTACTAAAATTTGTGCAGAAGGCATTTCTAATTTTAAACAGGATATATTCCTAATATAAAAATCACATGACATGCAGAATAAAGCTTTGCTTCAGGGCTGAACTGCATCTGTTACCTCAAATATGTAAGCTGTGACTATCATTTTAAAAGTAAAATTATCTCAATTTAATACCTGTGCATACAATTTTCCTTCTCCTTAAGTAGATTCCAAGCAGCCATCTGTCCAATTTGAGCAAATTTTCAGTACTTTGGTCAAAATTCACACCTGTGCAGAGAGACTGCACAGACCCTCTTGTCATTCAAGTCCCACTCACATTCAGTGAATCTTGTCTCTATTCATCTTCTAAAAGACAGTGAAAGAGGAAGATGCTCAGCATGTCAGAAAAGCAGGCACGTTTTTTGTAATAGTGGGCATTCACTGTTTTCAAATGGCTGAGGTAGGTGTTTTGCACAGCAGTGAAAGAATTCTCTGGTTTAAAACTATGTCTAGTTAGTTATAATTCTACACTGAAGCAACTTTAGCTCTAAATTTGCAGGATGTTCTAAAAATCACACAATCTTTTCAAATTTGCACTCAGATATAAGAATCAGGGGAAGTATATTGTACCAGTACCATTAGTAATTTTAAGCTTAAGTGGTGTGAGCGTATAATAGCAATATAACAACAACAGTGAAACTGTAAGCTGTAACTGTATTAATGCACAAGTCAGTCAAAACTGACTTTGACATTTCTATAGTAGAAGCAGAATATAAAAATAACTCATGACAGTAGTATAACAAAAACATCAATGATACAACCCAGCTGGTAGATTTCACCACAATGAAAGAGTTCTACAGGCAACAGGGGGAAAAAAGCATGTCAATACTTTGGACCTCCTTTTACTGCTGGTAAAAGAAATTTATGGTCAAGCAGTCTCTCAAACGTCAGCCATCTATCTACACCTGAACTGAATGTTTTGGTGAAAAACTCCTGTGCATAGAACAAATACTCTTGTAAACTTCTCTACTCTTGCATACTGCAAATCTGAACTAAGAAGAAAATGCAGAGTTAAGTACAAAATTTTCCCACTCAACCACTTTATTCCAACAGCTGACAATCAAAAACACATTAGCTGCTGTCAGTCACCATCACAATTTTATAATGTTGGTATCTGTATAGCAGGAATTTAATTAACATATCAACTCATTTCACATATGTAAACACACAGAAGCTGATTCAGTCATGATAACCCTAACTGTACTAGAGATTTCCAAATAACTCAATTTTTACTCCTCCAGCTTCCACTGAAATATATTATGAATGAGAGAATTAAAAATAACTGGAATAGTTTCCTCAGTATATAGATAGTGAAGTAAAAGCATAAGCTGTGTGATAAAATAAGAGAAAATCACTAATAGCTAATTTCAGTGGCCGCCCCAGGGGAAAAAAGACCAGAGAGTACAGGGCTGACACCTAAACCATTGCAGCTCAGTGAAGTCAGTGCAGACCAACAGCACTGAGGAAATGCAGTTCCCTCAAAGAATGCTTCCCTCAGATAACTCTGAAGTTGAAACTCCTAACACACACCCCTCCCTAAGATAAAAGAGGTTTTGTTTAATTCCAGCAGTGGTCCTGCAAGGCCGTGCTTGCAGGAACAGATAGGTTGAAACTGGTATGCCCAGGAGTAGTCACCAGAGTGGTCCAACAACCCATAACTTATCCTAAATTACTACTGAGGACCGGTGTAATACCAGCAGCTCCAGTGCAGAGTCCTGAGCCAAGTCTGCATTCCTTAAAGTTTGAATATTTCTGTGTGTTCTTTTCAACCTGAGACAAACAGCTTGAGGTTCAAAAGTCTCTGTTAAGGAGTTACTGCCCAGTTGCTTAACCCTGTATTTGAGTTCATCATTCATTCAAAAGCTTCTTCTCCCAGGGCGAATTTGGCACACAACATGCTGGTCCAGGGATTTCTCGCCGCTCCCATTGCTCACATACACACTTTTCACACTGAAGCACTTGGCTGGTGTTGAGCTCTAGACTGCCACGGGTGCCACTGCACTTCCTGGGCTGCAAACATGCCAATGAGAGAGAAATTCTAAAAGCATAAATGAAGAGATAGCAGGCATTTAACACAAAATACTTGAGCAGCATATGTTTATACACAAGGAGCTGTCAGCAACAAAAGTAAAAGCGGGCAATACGTTGAAGTGTTCATTTTAGTGCATTTCAGTTGTTTTGAGGGAACTGCCAGTTAACCACTGTTTTGATATTTTATATAAATTAAATTATATACATTTATATATAAATATATATATAATATATATTATATAAATTAAATTTTTATATAAATTAAATATAACCAAGGCCCTGTAACAAAACCAAAAAGCCTCCTACTGTGAGTGTTGTCCATTACTTGTTGAAGCATCCTTCTCCATACAGCTGGAAGTGGGGAGGACAGAAAGTACACACATAATGACATAAAGGCACAAAATCACAAAGAGTCACAGCTCTATATCTAGGGTGACACTGGTCTTAAAGATACACTGTCAACATAAGACAGTCCACAGGCCAGAGATTAAAATCAGAATCTGGAGCACAAGTTGGTCACACTTCATGTTAAAAATCCACTTGAAATGGTATATAGAGGGTTAATAATGTGGTTAATAGATTCTTTAACACATATTGCAAGCTCTTGTAGCTTTTGTGGTCATTATATATGGTTGCAGATGGTTCCGTGTGCATCAGTAGAAAATGATGAAGATGGTTATGAGTCACATTTGACCCTCCTATAAACATCCTATAATTCTTTATTAAAACACCCACTAATTTTTTATTAACTTTTCACACACTATATATGGATTTCTTGGTTCCAGAGCTGACTAGCCGTCATTTCTCAGAACATTCAACTTCCCCAATTATAAATAAAAGATTAAAAAATATTTGAAACTATGGACCTTATAAAAATACTACCTAAAGTTAAGGTTCTGTGGCATGAGTTATACGAGTCAACTTGAGCTACACTGTTTGGTCACCATCATGACTCCTTTTTATAACAATTCTACACATTTATTTGTCACAGAAGAGTTCCATGATACTTAGTTTTTGTGATCATCCTGTCACTACTTGTGAATATCAGACAAATGTTTAGATAAAGTCATCAAGCATTCAGGGCTGAGGACACCTGGGATGTACATAATCCCATCCTCTTTGTACGGGATCTTCGTAGTTCTGCCAATCCCAACTCACAATAAAATAATAAAAATGTGAAACAGGCCTCAAATTTTTTTTTTTTTTTACTTAAGGTTTCTTTTTTTTTTTAACTACCTTAAAAATCTATTAGGTTTTATTAATGAATAATCTCATTTTCCATCTTTCCAATAATATCTTCCAAGTATAGGGGTTAGAACTTTGCTTTGCAAGTTTTTTAATGAAAGCTAAATTCTGAAACAAACAGCAGCCTCAAGAGTTGCTAGAAAACCAAAGGAGGCAGAAATACTGTATTTTTTACCATTTCTGAACATACAATTTCCCTCCCAATTAAACCAGACATTCTATCCAGAAGGTAAATTTGAATTTTACCTAACTCCAAGGAAATCCAGAGACCACACATTCCAGACTTTCTTGAGTCAAAGAAAGTTAATGTAATTTCTACAGATGTCTGTATGCCATCAAGATCCATCCTAGCATTTTCATCAGTTTTATTTTCAGTTCTAAGAAAGTCCAAGAAGAATACAAAAAAGGAAAATAAGCTAAAGTATTTTTAACTCATATTATAACTGATTTTGATTGAAAGACTGGGCAAAGTTCCAGTGGTGAAGTGTGTGTTTCATACTATCCAGACTGCTTTGCCCTTTCCTTCACATAATGCTAATGAGTAACAGAATAACTTGAAAATCTAAGCAGTGAGGTGTGCTAGCATTTGGGTTAGTCTATTCCAGTCTTAAGAAGGATTACGGATTGGGAACTACAGCTCTACTGAGGTGTGGAGCTGCATTAATGGTTTTATATGAAATACTAAATCACTAGACCTGTTCCTGCAAATCTTAAGTATCAGACTGCATTTGATTCCCCTCTCAAACAATGAGACCAAGCACCTACAATTCAGCAGAAGAGAAAAGAGCAAAGGGGACTCCTCAGGTGTAAGCAAGAAAATGCCTGTATACTCTGCCTACACCATGTAAACAGCCTGATTTTTGCAAGTCATCCAAGAAGGAAATCAATGCTGAGTACATCCCTAATACTCCTTATGAGCCAAATAATATTTTTGTCTCTTGTCTTCTGAGGAAAGTAGTTAACACAATTATTTGTAATAATTTTCCATGGAGATGCTATATTAAAAATTTATAATATTCTGGAATAACTCTTCAAAGATGACAGTGATTTTGACTTTGGAACAGGAAGGCTGCACAGTTAACTCTTCCAGAACAGTTATTTGGCAGTAGTTAAACTGGTATGTTTCCTCATGTAAACATGGACACTAATGGATTATCTTCAGATGATTAGTCCTATTTATGCTTCTTTTATCCAAGGGAATCGTTTCTTTCTCAATTAAAACTGATCTGAGTCCATGATTCTGTCAAAAGGGATGGTCCCTTCTCATCCTTCAGTTGCATATGCCTACTACTTTTCTCTTGTAAACAAACAGGGATTCAAAGGAAAGGAGAAAATTAATCCAAGACTGAAAAGGGATGGTTTTCATCAGGATCAATACTGTGCATAAAGCTCTCTAAGAGGCATGCTGGCAGAGTAAAAGATATTTCAAGTGCAATAAAAGTGGGAATATCCCATTTGGTATCTGTGTGAATTTCTATCACTGAAAGTAATAATGAAAATGCACCCTGGCATAAATTCCCTTCCTTTCTTTCCTTAAGATATGTTTTTCTTTTAAAATTATAATATAAAACCTTATAAAAATTATAAAACATAAAAATCATACAACAAAAAATTCACATAGGAACATAGTATTCAGGTGACTTTTTTCTTTTCCCCATGGGTAGAAACTTTTTGCTACCAAGATAACTTTTTTTAAAATGCAAAGTTTGATTTATACATTAGTTCCAAAATATTATTATTTAAGGTTGTTGGCAAGACAAATGATGACAGCTGGGTTACATAATGCCACCACTTTCATTTAGCAGGGGACACTCACTGAGTGACTGGCTGCTGTCAGGGCCTCTTAGTTTGTTAGCTAAATACAATGTGAGGTGCCATGCCTGTAAAATTGTGTCAGACAGGGAACATTCAGAGCACTTTACTTTAGGCTCCTGACTCAGATGATGAAGTAAGAAATTACTTTCTGGATTCTATTCATGCACTAGAGGGACAGTAGCTTCTCTGGAGTTCAAGTCAAAGCTTAATGAGGGTACTGTAAATGACCAGAGAAATCTCCCGTTTTTATTTGTGACTCTACAGAGAAACACTTGACTTAAAGGAAAAAAAAAATAAAGCTTGACTTTATCACGTTAATAAAAAGAATGAATGATGTATCTTAGACCTTATTGGAGTGAGTTATATAGTCCCAGGCTTCACACTTGATTTGTTTGAAGAGACTGGGTGGAAATGCAATAAGACAGAGAGAGTGAAACTCGTAAATCATAGGAATTAAGGATAAGGAAGAGAAGCTTCGCTTTTCAAGTCCATAAGCTCTATAAAGGAAAATGGAATCTCCAGAAATCCAAGACCAAATCACCTTTGAACAAAGCAATCATTTTATCAAGGAGGATTCTTCCCTAATCTTCTCCCCATGTCTCTCTATCAAAAGAAGACCACCAAGAGCACTGTACCAGCATTTTCTGGCTTCTTGATATTGTTCTAGATCATCAGGAATCTCGAGGTTACAATTTTGAAAGTTCTGTTTACTTTCTCTTTTTTTTTGTCGTGTGTTTTTTATTAGCCAAGACATGGACAAGGCTTTTATGCTTTGATTATAGAATGTGAAAATGTGTTGTATGTATACACGTCTATGGTCCTGTAACATCTACACAAGGAAGATGTCAGATAAAGGTTTAAGTATTATTGAAACAATCTAATAAATATACTCCAGTATTGAGTTCTAAACTAGCATTAAGACCAGCTCATTGATTTCCTCACAGTCTGATTTGCATTGTTTTAGAAAACATTAATTTTACTGTTATGAACAGTAGCCTAGCACATGTGACAACATTTTCTAAATGTTAATTTTTAAAACACCTTCAGTGTAATGCATAAAAGGGAGTCTGTGTTTCTTTCCATCAGTAATGTGTTCAGGGATCTTTCAGACTCCATCTAGTTATAAGCAGGTTGACCTGAAAGCCTTGCAATCCTGGACTCACACAGAATTCACATCCATTCCCATGTGCTGACTATATCTTCACAATAGGCCTTGTAGCTGAAGTAGCATGATAAACTGGAATTCAAATTCAGACTTGCTTTCCTGCTCTGCAGAAAATGCACTTAAACTTTCTTTTTTCTTGCATTACACTGGCCCCACACCAAGCACTATCACAAACACATCAGATATAAATATACTTATAAATACATCTAACCCATATGTAGCTTAGAAAGGAAAGTCATGGATGCCAGCAGCATTTGTATTTTGCATACAGCCAGATGCCTCAGGCCACTAGAGGCTACTGTAAGCTAGTAGTAATACTCATTTTCCAGACTATTCTGCCATACATTGTTTAAAAAGGGAGGACATGGAAACAGGAGTTAACACACTTGATATAATGAAGTAACTTAAAAAAAGAAAAAGAAAATTAAGGACGTCTATAAAGAACATTTTTGTCTCCTCCAAAAGATTTCTGTAAAGAATATAAACAGTGGCAATTAAAAACAGATATTGTTTTTTATTAAATAAATTAATCAGACTTTGAATTACCTTACACTCAAGGTCTTAGAGCAAAATTTAGAATTTATCTTTCCTAACCCTCAAAACCTCACAAAGTATCCTGTTTGGTTCTCAAACAAGTTTCTAAACAAACACAGTAGAAACAACCGGCTGTTGCCGTGGGCTTTGATGAATCCTTTAAACCAAGGTAAATGATGTTAGACTCAGATTAGAACCCCTCATGTCTACTTTATATGCTCTCTCATTTTCATAAAGATCATAGAGACTCAGCCCTATATGCCTTCTATATGCTTTTTAATTTTTTTGCTTTGTTTTCCGTCAGATTTCTCTGCAATAGTGTACCTTTTAAGTTACAAAGAAAAAGTGCATCTACATGAAGCAAACATATCCAGACCTAGGGAAGTTATGTGCATTTCTAATACACAATGGGAGGAACACTCATTTCTGAGAACTGAACAGTTGTTTATAGGAAAAAAAAGTGAGAAAATACATCCAACGCTTTACATGGTTTATATTCTTATCCAGGCTAAGATTTTGGGCATTTGACAAGTGAATAAAAAGCATGATATAAAAGTAATCATTAACAGCATTGTGTAGCACTTTTATGAACATATTTAATATTAGCTCCTAAGGGACAATTTTAAAATGAGAGATGAGCTGCTACAAAGGGAATTTAAAGGGCACAAGGCAAAAAAGGGATTAGGAACTCTAAAGCTAAAGAATTAACATCAAATTTTTGCTGCAAATTTACTTATTACTCAATTCTTAAAGAATTTGCACAGGTTCACTAACTAAAATAGTTCTAGAATGTTAACCATATTCTCTATATTTTAAATGCTGATGTTAGTGGGCACTCCAAACCCCTATTTTCTCCCCACATTGTGTTTGTACAGTACCCAGCATGACAGAGACATACCCATGGGCTGGGCTTTTGAACACTGGCATCATACAAGTGAATAATTCAGGAAAGATGATAGTGCAAGGGCACTAGTACAGGGAAAACTGAGTCACGTTTTGTGAAAGCTTAGGTCACTGGTCCAACTGACAACAGTAACAAGATTTTATTTGTAATATTTTTAAAAACTACATGCTCTCAGTTAGCTGCAGTTTCAGAGGTTTCCAATTTACTCTCTCTGAAGCAAGTGTATTTTCCCTCCAAGATGGTTTTATCTTATCTTGTTTTAACCCCTGTTTTCCAAACAGGCTTGTGTAGATAGCGCTGCCAAAATAATAATGATAGTGTGCTTTAACGTATAGAGGTTATCAACATCATAATATGGATCAGAAGAGAAACTGGACCACAACTTGTACAGGGATTTCTCACCAGCTGGGTCTGTTAGCAATGAAGACTTCAGAGACACATCTCCCTCCTGGCGAATTCCTGCTAGTGCAGGGCACTGCAAAGCTCAGCCTGGCCTGGGGCCCATGCCCTGCTCTGCTCCAGCAGGCACTGCCCACTTTGGGCTGCAGCAGGGAACAGGGGCGGAGAGGTGGACACTGCTGCTGGCAGTCTGCTTCTGGAGAAGGTCCAGAGACAGGGGATGGCTGAGCTGCTCAGAATCCAAATGGAAAATCAGAACAGATGTTAGTGGTGCGGGAGGCTCTCAACAAAGGCTATCTCTGAATCTAAGTCAAGTTTTGAGTTACACATGCTCTGATTAGGACAATAATGAGTTGTCCGTCTCCGGGACAAGAAAAGTAATCCTGGATTTTTGGATCCAGTAACTGGTTTTGAGTTATTAATGAACAGGCATTTTAGGATGTTTCAAGAACATTGTGGGCTGTAATGTCTATTCTGAAGAATGAAAAACCACCAAAGCAAAAGGAGCTGCATGACATTTTACTAGTAATAAGTTTGGCTTTAAAACATCATTAACATAAATTACGGGCACAAGTTTCATAAGGGCTTTCTAAGCCTTGACACTACCTCAGAGCAAAGTAATTAACATAATGTAATATATCTCATTCTCAGAGTATAATACTGGTAGTTTGCAACTCTTTTGGGCTCCCACTCCTGAAGTTTTTGGTGAGCTATGCTGGGCTGGGCTGGGCAGATAATGTCTTATTGCAGTGCAATTTTACACTGTGTCACACACTTTTAGAATTGTATTACCAAGTAGACTTTCATTATATTACACTAGTGTCCTCTAGGATAGGTAGAATTAGTAGCCTGTAATCTTTTAAACTTAGTTCATGAAAAAAAAATACACTGAAACAATGAGACAGAATGATATGTTCACCAGGTCTGTAAGAAGACCCAGGGACTTGAAATACTGAAATGTCTGTCCTGTGTCCAAAACAAGGCATGCTGATTGTAGAAGCATTTTGAAATTTCCATTTTCCTTGTCCTGAACTAGTGAAACTATCCATGAAAGTTACTGTTATGCACTAACACTCAGTCATACACTAGAGAAGAATGGATTTTTCTATCTCCATCCTTGACCAAGTTTGAGGTTTGCATTTTTTTTTCATTTGAAGTTATACAAAATTCTGTTCTGCTCTGTGAAGAGTTCAGCAGGTCACTCATTAAAATTAACCTATGTAGAAGAGCATATACAATAGTCTGTGCTTTTTTGTGTGTTTCAGATAAAAGACTTGTCAGCAAAAGTTGTATTTTTAATGCAGGTATTCTTGTACAACTCCATTGTAATAGAGATAAGACATTCCTGTACAAGAAAAAGAGGAGCTTGCCCAGGAGGTGAAAAGAAAAATACATTGTCTTAAAACAATAAAAACAAGCAGAGTATCTGGAAGGATTAAACCATTTAGAGAAACTCTGCACTCAGATAAAAACTTGTCCTTCTGTAAGTTATTTTGTTAAATTTAAAGCCTGACTTTTTGTTTTCTCAAATATTCTTGTTACTATTGTTTTAAATACCAACTTCAAAGAGTATTAAATATAAGGTGCATCTTTTGCTTTCACTTACTGAACATAAACTGTACCTAGAAATTAGCAAGAAGATTGGGCTGAAGCAAAACGTAATTTAAAGTTATAGTGTAGTCCAGCATGAAACTGGAGGGCTTCTGTTTTGTTCATACGGCTTACAGAGAAAGGAATTCTATTGTGTGGCTCCCTTTTCCTTTGTGCAAAACTTACAGAATTTTCAACCCAAGAGAATGACAGAAGCATTTCTTTCTACTCATTCACTTCATAGCACCTCTGGCGGGGTACTCCAGCACAAATATCACTTTCCAATGTAGCTGATAGCACACAACTAACATCTCACTGTCCTCACCAAGCCTTAAGCATGTGCTGAAGCATTTCAACAAAGATGGACAAACTTAATCACAAGCCTAACTAATTATTCAAGTTTGGATAGATTCAAAGGTAATCTGCTAGAGCTCCCTGAAGGCTAATTTGTAGTAAATTTGAGAGAGAACATTCATACTATAAATAGAAAACAGACCTAACTCAAAAATTCAGTGACAGTTTAGCCTTTGGGGTGTTGTGTCAAAATAGGGTAATTATAGCAGGCAAAACTGGAGAACTGCTGATGAAACTAATTTTTGTTTCTTGTTGAACTTCAGTCTCAGAATACGATACCTTAGTTCTTGTTAGAACATATGCCTGTGGTAAGAAAATTATCAATGTTGGCACTGGAGTTTTCAATTGATGATCACATAAAGGACAGTAGTAATAACTCTGGTTTCAACCATCTTAATTACCAAATCTCATAGACTGTTATAATGATTTATTCTAGGGTCTCAATAGGGACGAAAAAAAATCGAAATAAAACACCTTAATCATAAGTCATTCAAATGACAAATGTGAAACAGATTCAAAACCTTATATCCATTTCTTTTTAATGTCATGTGAACAGTCTTCTAATCTGGAGAGATTCCTGATACAGTGGCTGTAACTGTGGAAGCCATAGACATATTAATAACTGTAACTGCATAGTCAGCCATTAAGAACAGCTCATATTTTAAGAGGTGTCAAATGGGTTTGAATGTCTCAGTATTCACAAAGAGGATGTCTCTCAAAACCACTAATAAGTTTTTTAAATGCAGATGGATAATTATAACACGTTTTTAGTCAGTTGTACTAATATAGTTACAATTTCTATTATATTTATGCACACAAGATTATCAAAAAAGGTGTGTGAACTGATTTTTAGTGAGAGATAAGAGTGAGAGATAGGTGAGAGATATTTAAATTTTGAAATTATTTCATTTTCACCCATATGTGTGTAATTTTGAGCAGCTAAAGAAATCTTATCCATAATTTGCAAAGCCCACAACATTGTTTGGTGACTCTTTAAGCCATGAAAGGAGCAAGGAGTAAATGTTTTAACTACATAATACAACAAAAGGAAAATAAAGAATTTGAAAATTCTTCCACATTCTAAAGACATAGGAGAAACAATCCTGGTGAGATGGTGGCTGCCAATTCACTCAGGTTTTTCAATGTTATTCCCCTCTGCCCTCTTGCAACTGGTTTTCAGACTTCACTGCTGCTAATATTGCTATCACTGCTGTCAGTCAGGGATTTTTACCTTGCTGCTACATTGGTAATGAAAACAACAGCAAAATCCAACTTTAAGGAAGATCTTCACATGTCATTAATGTCTATCACCTTTAAAAGTCAGTACTTCTCACCATGGAAGTTCTAACTATATATATCCCCACAGCTAATCTTTAGGATCTGAAAGGATAAAAGCAAACAGGGCTAAGAAGCAACCTATCTGTTATAACTTCCACTGACCAAATCGCATATTATCATTAATTCTAAAGAAAAAATATGAATAAAATGCACTGTGCCAGAATAGCATTAGAGAAAAGTGCAGTGGCATTAGTGCTTTTGGTTTTCATTAAAGTCAGAGGAATGAGGAAACTGAAACTTCTTCAATATAATCCCCTAGTTAAGTCAAAATTCACTGAGAGGCAAAGAATTTAAAATAATGCACTGTTGTAGCACAAAAAGCACATATTAATGAATTAAACCAACCCCTTGTTAACAGTGATACTTATTTACATATTTGAATCAACATAAAAGCATCATTAGTAACTTGTATGAACATGTTACTCTACATCATTAAGTTTCAGAGACAGTTTTCAACTTAACAGAAAGAGTGAATCTTTAATCACAGTCAGCTGAGTTCAGCCCAATGCAGGAGGAATATTTCATAATTAATTCTGTTGGCCCAGACACAGATGTCTGGAAAATAGATTAAATGGGTCCACTAAAACATTATTTGTCCTTATTAATGCTGAAGGCCTATATTGCATATTCTCTAATCACCAATATTTTCAACAGATTAAATTAGACTATTAAAGTTCTTATATACCTTTAAAATTCTCATCTTCTCAGTTCTTTATTCTACTTTTACTTCTTCAGACCAAACCTCTCCCTCTCATTGCTGAGAAATTCACCATACTCAAAATGTCTCCTACTCTAAAAACTTTGTTTACTTCATCAGTTGTCAAGAATATATTTTATTACTTCCTGATTTCCTTCAAATAACATAATAAATAGTGAATGTCCATATTCCTTTTTGAAATGCAATTATTGTTCATATAAAGTTTAAAAAAAAATCTAATTTTCGGAGACTATTGTTTTTTTCAGTCAATTTCTACTTTCTCATTTTCCATCATTTTTCCCCAGTAATTGCATTGCTTAGCCCTGATTCACTTGATTCATAGATTTTAACATATTTTAATTGTTTATAATTGACTTTCACGTCTTATTTATCATGAAATTTATCTTCTATATATTGATCTTAAACCTCTGTTCTTCACTATTTTTCTGCCTTTGTTCAAGGATTTGAGTGCTTTACAAAAAGTCTTTTCTGGAACTGATGGCCTTGTTATTCCAAAATGCTTTAGCTCTTTTATTTCCTTTGGAATTCAAATTCCTTGATCATTTTCAAGTTGCTTAGTGTTTTGTTGATGGGTGGATTTGGTCTTTGGGACAGTCCTCCAGAATGTGGGAAGTCTGTGGTTTGCATAGATGGCTTGGACAAAGCAGTGTCAGAAAAGTTACAAAGACCCCTGGGGCCTGAAACGAAGTCTAATGGCAAGACATGAGCTAGAGAAGTTCTGTTGCTCACTTAAAGTACTTTGGGGTACCAAATGGCCCCGGTACAGATTGGATATCAGAAATCACATGTATGATTGTCAGGTGTATTTTCTACCATCCCCCCAGCTGTGCCAAGTGCAGCTGATGCTCTTTTCCAAGGAATATGAAGAACAGATTTCTCTAGATTGAAGATGATATCTCTGTTTCTATCGATTGTCTCCGGGTAAAGCATAATTTTCAGGTATTATTATTTTAGATTATTCAGTGAACACTTAATCTAAACATTGTTTTCAAAATATTCATAGATTCTGTATGAGATATAGAACTGGGACACAGTCTCCATTCCTCAATTGAAAGGCTCCCACTGTCTGCTTTCACTCAGAACTTGTTCTATTTGTCACAAATAAAATTTATTTCTTTACTGAAGGTAATTTAGGGTGCTGGCCTGATACAGCTGTTTATGAAACCTATCTTTTAGAAAGTCCATGGAGAAACAGGCTCAAAGGATTCCACAGCTGAATTCATGAGGACAAATATACATACCTTTTCCCTTTCTATTTCTCTACCACTTGCTAAGAAGCCCTCTTCCTGAATAGTCACATGGAGAAGTTATACAGAACATATTTTTCCCTCTAACTACCCCACTCTAATGCCTCTTACTCTAGGATTTCTTTTTTCAAAGCTTTTCTTAAAAAGGAAATCTGTGACAAGTAGTATTTTTCAAAAAGAGTAGTTGTTGCATACACAAAGCAGTTGCAGGCAGCAACATTCAAACACTGTGGCTGTACTGTCCACTTGATTTCTACCCCTTTCCTCAAGGAATCACTATCTGCATAGCAAATAAGCCAGGTTTCTACTGTTTTCATTTCACTTGTAATGATAATCAAGAGGCAAAGGGCAAGCAGTAACCTATCACAAGTGATGTGATTACTGTATAATTACTGAGTTTCTAATAAACAGAATTCAGATTTATTCTGTTGAAATAAAAAAGAATTATTTCAACAAACAAACATAACGAAATGTTAGTAACCAGTATAAAACAAGCATATTCTCTCAGCCTCACATTTGACTGGTGCATTCCTCAGTGGAATCAGCATAACAAGTCTTTTTTTTTCTTTGTGTCTGTCATTTTACAGTTTTGACAAGTAAACCTTGTTCAAGGAAAGAAATGTAAATATTAAGAGGTCTGGTTTAGCTGTCAAGGCTGGAAAATAAGATTGACTAAAACAGGATACAATCACAGACACTACCTTGCATGTTGTCTGCACTCTAGGCCTTGGAAATGGCAATGACTGTTCTGATTAAATATGTCACTTGTTCACTGAGAAAAATCATGCCTGCGAACACAAGGGCTACCCAGAGAGAGGCATAAGAATGTGCAGCAGAGACAGTAAACTGAGAACCAGCAGGGCCCACACAAAGGGAGAGTTTACAAGTGGGAGAATGAGTGACGGAGCAGTTACACAACCTGGATTTGCATACTGGCCCCAAAGGAAGTGAGAGAGACTGGAAAATAGCTCACAAATAGAAGAAAACCCAGTGTAGCCAGAAGCTAAAAGAAAGCTTTTATTGCACAGTGTTGGAACGGAAAGATAATGCAAAACCTCCAAGTTGCATGGGGACAACCTTATGGAGATTTAATAGTACTAAAGAGAAAAGGAGGGGGTAACAATGCAGTAGGATAGCCCAGTGGCAGCCATGTGGGCTCCAGGAAAACACTTCCTGGACTACTCCAACAGCCTGTTTGGCAGCAGCACACGACACCCCTGGGGGATATACTTGTAATGTGTCACTGTTTGACACTGCAGCCTGTCAGATACAAGGACACATGTGCCTCCCTCTCTCTCCAGGCTTTTCTGGGACTCTAACATGGCTGTTCTCTCCGGCCTGGATCAGCTCACTGGGATATTAACTCTGACGGCTGCATGCCTACAAGGGGGGGAGTCAGGCCTGTGCCTCACTATCCTCTTTGGACGTACCTGTGTAGAAGAGGTGCAGTTGTGCATATGTCAGGCTCAAGTGGATGAAAAAACCACTTTCTCATATATTTATTTTATTTTGTGTTGAAATGCCCCCTGCCCAATCACAAGCCAGACAGATGCCCCAACACCAGAGACACTGGGAAGACACCGAAGTAGTCAGTGGCCTTGACAGCACTGTACCCAAATGCCTACCATTAACCATTCTCAGCTGCTCCTCACTGCAACACTAAGAATTTTTTTGCACCCTACTTCCATAAAAATATGATGAGATGATGTTAATTTTTAATTCCTGTGGACAAAACATAATAGGTCACACTTTTTTTTATCTTCTGTATACTTGTTATTATTCTCATGTCATTTCACATTGTAGTAATGTCACAAAATGCTTTATTACGGCTGCTACAATGGGGGAAGATTTGGAAAATTGGTATTTCATCCTGAGTGAAACAGTTATACTTTTTCCTGACTCAACAGGTTTGTTGATTTGTTTTGTTTAATTAGTTTGGCATTTTCTTAATAGTCAGTTTAACTTGTACTACAAAATAGAAATTAACATAAAAATATTTAATGTCAAATTATATTTTTCTGAAAATTCATATTTTTCTGAAAATTTGTATTTCTTTATCCAAATTGAAACTTTAAAATGGTGATATTTCTTGTAGAATTAAACCTGGATATTTTGGTTAGCTTTATACTTCCATTTATCGAAGAATTTCACAGAAACTGAATGGTGCAGTCACTGACCATCCACACAAATGTGGGTTTTGTGGCACTCCCTGCAAATGGTGCTGGCTGTTTCAGCTCAGCTCATGCATATGTTTGTAATTTCAACTATGCAGGTCCCTGGTTTGAATTCATGTCAAATGCCAGGGGTTAGATCTGGACTTGTAGCAAGGGAGGAGGAAAGTGACACCTGGTTCATGCCTCTAACTTGGATTTTGGAATGAGGGTACACAGCTGGTAAACCTACTGGCTTTTCTTAATATGGCATCATCAAGGCTTTCTAAAAATGTGTTGTCACATGTGGGGCAGGCTTTTTTCTTTCCTATTTCTGTCAACAGATTGCTTTTGTACAGATTTCCATATTCTAGACTGTGTTAATTATGCATTACATTGTTTCTGTGAACAATTCCTGGTAGCTCAGTCACTGTTCATTTTGACTTGACATATGGGTCACAAACATCCTTGATTAAGTAACCATGTCAGTAAGCATCAGCTACTTAAAATAAATATGATTCTGAATTAGGAATTCACCCTCCATCTTCTGTGATACTTCTTTCGAAACTGTAGGAACAATAAATGCACTTGTTCCAGAAAGTGAATACTGGGAAATCCTTGAAAGTTGGAGTTTCTAATAGTGAAACAAACAAGCAGTCAAGAAAAACAATGAAGTATTCCTACCACACTGTGTTTATACCACTCCTGTGCTTATAAGTATTTGTCTAGAGTTCAGAATTCTAGCTTTTGTTGCATACAAATTATGTCAGATTCTGAGTGGGTTTTCCTATGCAAAACAAGACTTAGGAACAAAATGTTGGACAAATAAAAATATCTGACATGTGACAAATACTAAATAGTGTGTCACAAACTTTTATATGACATGCTGCATTTTGAAAAATTTGGGATGATTACTTATAGCTTTTAAGATTTTTGAGTTTATTTTTTTTTTTACTTGTAAAGAGTTTCTAATGGCTCATTCACTTTGGATATCTTATCACAACCTTTGTTTGATTTTTACTACAAATAATAATGTCACAGAGCTACATGATAAAAAGAATTGTATAAATAAATATGTATTTCACGCAAGACAAAAAAAAAGATATTACAGAGCAGTATTCGAGGAGAGAATGCACTGTGTACATGAATGATACTGGGCTTGGTGAGGCACAAAGATAACAGCAACCCTCCCCTTGCTGCATGGAACGATGACTGGAACTGACCCTGATCCAAGATTAGCAGTCAGGCGTGTCATCGGAAACTTTTACATAACCATATGACAGATGTCACAGAGCATACATGGGATGAATGCATCCTAAGAGTCAGGATAAGCTGCACTTAAAACTGATGTGCAGTCCTTATGCTTCCTAGGATTAAATGAGATGAGTTGCAGGGTGTGCTCAGTCACTGCAGCACACATTTGAACAGATCCTCTGATCTTCTCCTTTCAAGCAGTTTAGCACCAGTGCTCTTACTGTATGTACTTTCAGCTGGGGGAAAACCAGTTGAAAGGTTTTCCAGATTTTAAGGGGTTTTTTTGGTG
>VZRO01008346.1:183236-274183 GCA_013397915.1 Daphoenositta chrysoptera | reverse complement strand
TTTTTTGTGTTTTTTTTTTTTTTTTTTTTTTTTTTGTGGTTTGTTTTTTTTTTTTTTTTTTTTTTTTTTTGATTGACTCACTTTGATTGTTTTTGCCACAGAACGCCAAGGTATCAGGGAATCAGTCACCTGCAATAAAATATTGCCATCTCCAGGAAGCAGTTATTCTGCACCTGCAAGGCTTCCCACCCTACATACTGAAAAAAACCCCAAAAAACCTGATAAATATGGCACCATAAAAAAGTAATAATATAAGTAAGATCCCAGAATTATGTCCTATATCATGAGAAATGCTTGAAAATCTTTTAAAAATTAGGATTGTTTTATAATTTATGAAAAATTACAGTATTTTCTAAACCCACCCCAAATATAAAACTTGTGGATGAGATGAAAACTAATGTAGACTCAATTTCAAGGTAGAATTTGAAGCTCTCTCTTGCTTTTACCCCCTGTAAATATCAAACTGATCAAGAACTTCAAAATGAAACAGCCAGTCTTTTCATTGGCCAGTGATTTAACCTCCATCACCACCCAGATTTCTTGTTGGAGAAAACTTTTTTCATTCACAGCAGGAACAAATAAGGACAGTGACAACACAGCAGCAGAGAACTAGCTACTTGTAGAAGGAGCACTTAAAAAACCACAGGAGGTGTGCATGTGAAGTTTAAGACTTGCTTAGTCTAATACTTCTACTATTTCATGTCATATCAGTCAGACTGTCTGTTTTAATTTAATGTCATGTTTCACAAATGAATTGTGGACTTTTTAACTTCGCAAGAAAAGTGAGACTTGATTTACTTATGTCATTTAAACAGCTCACATTCTAGAATGTTAACTAAAATTTCCATATTTGTATTCCATGTAGACTCCCACATATAGCAAAGACATATAATAGTAAGAACAAATGGAGAACTATAAGGAGCCAATCCTCATAAAAACCAGGAATTCACTATTATAAATACATGGATTTATGCCAGTGCAAAACTTATTTCTCAAGGACTGCATCAACCCAACCACCTACTTGAAAAAAGAAATCATAATCATATAATAGGTCCATAAACAAAGTTCTGTGATATACCCTCAGCACAACAATTCAAATTTCCTCTCTGGAAACAAAATATTTAAATTGCTTCTGCTATTCCTTTTGGTAAAGGAGATGTGATATGGAATACTCAATACAAGAATACCAGCACAGTCCCAGCTGAATCAGCCCTACTGGCCAAGTCAGGAGACAGAAAACTTGGAGTGCTGGTAACAACTGCAACTTCGATGGCCTAGGAAGGAAGGAGAGGGAATCCCTTACGAAGTCTCTCAGTTTTCTCAGGAATGAGAAAAAAGCACTTTAGAAGCAGCATCTACCTTTCCATCCACACACCTCATCACAAGTGAGAAAGCAGATGTCTCTGCAGGGGGTACCACTGAATGAACAAGTGAACAGCCATCGTCTGCAGTATATTTCTAAATCACTTGTTTGTTTGATAGTACTGACTGAACCTTTAGACTAATTTAAAGTCCTTGGATGAGAACTTCAGTTATAAGGAGGACAAAATGTAAGCAGAACTTGAGATACCTACTTAAACTATTTAAGTATAGTGTAAAATTACAGAGCATAAAAGCATGAACTATCTTTCACTGACAAATCAATTTTCAATGAAGAAAAAAGTTCCTTTAAAGCTGTCAACAATGCCTTTCATTTGAGATGACAGAAACTCACAATTTCTAAGTCTTGGACACTTGGAGTAAGTCCTGGAAGTTGTCCCACTGACAGCTGGTTTTTAAGACTTCCAAAGATTCAGACCCATGCAAACCCTTGGAAAACAACAAGAAAAATGTCTGAAACCTTCATACAAGGCAAAGATGGATTTCACTGTGTGAAAATCTAAATTTTAGGGAAAGAGATACAGAGTTAGGCTCCCATTCATGCTATATGGCACTGAGATCTCAATGGTTACAATAAAAGCCAATTAACAGAGACAGGTAGGATTATGGGAAACAAACATACCTTTCTTAGGCTAAAAGTTACAGGTTTAACATGGACTGAAATACCAGAGGTTTTTGAATTCTGGCCAGGCCTCCTGCTTGCAGTTCTCTGGGTTATTGCAGACAGAACATATTTCTCCACTTACACTCCTTTTACAGTCAGTGGTTAGGGTTCATAATCAGGCAATACCTACTGCAGGTAACAGATCTAAAATAATCAGCAAGAACACCTGAATTTTCATCACTCTTCCATCAGCTGTAACAAACTGAGCTGGTCCTAAGTTTGTTCAGAGCTGAAACTAAACTTACATTATTTGAACCTTTTTCCTCCCCATGTGCTACATCAGGAAGCTTCAAATCAGCCTTTTAGCCCTCCCATCCCATTCATACATATGCTGAGCAGCCTGTAGCTCTCTCATTACCACTACCCCATGCTCACCTGTTCTCTGTCACACAGCAGGAGGCAGACTGAATTGTTGCATAGGTTCCCAATGGCATTCTTATTTTGGGCAATCCTGTATATGGCAAATGATGTTTATTAGGCTTGTGGGCCGTAACAATATCTAAAGCCTTAAATGCCCTTGAGAAACACGGAAGAGAGAGTATCGTCTTGTGAAACTGATATTACATGAAAATAAGCATGAGGGGCCAATTTGAAATCCAAAGGAGTTCTGCTATCTGCTCCAGTGGAGCTGGAATTTCAACAGGGCCTGTGAATGTAAATCTCATGAACTGTAATATTCCCAGGATGGATGGTCTTCCTCTGTGCAGATGCTCATGGTGGAGGCAAAACAACACTGAATCACTTAGAGCTCTTCTTTCTTTACCAAACATATGCACATCCCTCTCTGTGAGCCTTCCCCAACAAGGGAGGGAAGAAATCGGTGTTGTGGATGTGGCCTTATACGTACAATTCGTCCGTGTTTTGTTGATCAAAGATACATCAAGGTCTGATCTTCCTGGACCATCCTGCTCCTGTTGACTTGGTGTCATTGCTGTTACAGGAGCTGCATGACATCCTTTGTGCCTTCACAGCCATTTGTCTTGTACTACACAGAACCATGCAAGGCCATGCAAACAAGTTTCTTCTGGACTTTGCCTTAGAAAACCCTGTGATTCAGTGAGAATGTGAGGCTATCAAGATCTCCTCATTTCACTATAACTTTGCCTCCCAAAGGAGACAAGTGCCTTATAAGGAAGGTCTCTATGATCTTGAGGGAGAAAGAAGGATTGTAATGTACTAATTTGAATGCCAAAAACCAGAGGGGTAGATTTCCTTCCTTATTTGTGAAGATGAAGATGAGATGAGATGAGATGAGATGAGATGAGATGAGATGAGATGAGATGACATGAGATGAGATGAGATGAGATGAGATGAGATGAGATGAACTTGCCTTTGCTCTCTTGTAAATTTTAAGGCTCTTACCCCTCCGCCTTTATCTGGATTACTATTCCCAACAGAGTGTTGTGAAACAATTCAGATAAAATACTTAAAAGTGTAGAATTGGCAATTTTATATTGTCAGTTATGAAACCTTTTTTTAGGTTCTACCTTTTATTAACTCTAGGGTTCTCCAACTGTCCCTAATGACATTGTATTTCCTCAAAATTAAGCCAAAACTTTTTACTGGGAGCTGTGCTATTTCTTGTGACTTGGTAGTGCTAATGTTTAAATTCTGAGTCCTCTTACTGCTGATTAAACTCCAAAGACTACTGGAAAATTTCTGCTTCACTGCTAGAGAAGAAGAAAACCAGCACAGTTTGTACCAAAGAGATCACTTGAAGAATGTACGTAAGGTTATTGCATTAATGAATAAAGCAAAGCATTATCATTTTTAATAGGAATTAAACAGCTAGAGGGAGAAATAGGGCAATGCTGTGATCAGTGCAAGGAAAAACAATCTAACCATTTTAATTAACTGTATTTTAATAGCTTTAGTTATAATTGAATAATTTAAATACCAAGGGAAATAGTTAAATCTCCTAAAAGCCTTCTTTTTATTTACATTTTAAATACAGTTCACGGAGAAGGGATGGCACTGTGAAGGCTTAAAATAAATGGGTGGGGGAAACCTTACTAATTTCTGCAGCTGCTGGACAAACAGGAAGTATTGATGGGATCTTAGTCATTGCTCTCTGCAGGAGCTCCAGTCCAAACCCTAATATATTTTCTGCTTTTCTCTCCACTTCCTCAAAATACTACACAGTCCCTGGTGCTGCTACCCTTGACTGTTATCACCATAAAATGCACAGAAAGATAAATGTGAAGCAAAGATCATCTAATGCAATTTTTTTAAGTAGGCTTTGGTGAAGAGGATCACTGCAGAAAATAAAACTATTGGTCAATGAGGAGTTTCACTTAGATTTAGACAGAATAAAGATATTTTGACAGAATAAACTGACACACACATTTTTCTTCTATAAAAACCCCAATCAGTCATAAACAGAGCCCTACTATACTATTCGTGTTGCCTGGAATGACGATCATTGACTTCCGTGCTGGTTTGCAGAGTCAATCTCTTATGAGGCTTGTGCTTCCTCTCATGCAGACTTCAGCTCTTCATGGTTTCCCTGACTCTGTTCCATTACAGCAGTTCAAGTGAGAGGAGCAGGATTCCAGCCCTGTCATTCCATCAGTGTCTGAGATGTACTCTGCCATGCACTGAGACCCCTGTCCTGCCTGCCACAGCACCCAAAATGCCAAACGTGCCTTGGCAGGGTAAACACACAGCGATCTCTCTCCATGATACAGCCTTTCAGCACTCAGCAATTTTTGCAGTTTAGAGACTTTCTCAGCTAGACGAAATATTTCTGTGTTTAAATTACACCAGTAGTATCTCTACACAACTTTTTTAAATGATGTAAACTTTTCATGTCCAAAGTATCCTATTGTGAAGCCTCTCTGCAATGCATCGCCTTCTGCTGTTTTGACCCTGCCATTTCTCAAGGCCAATTAGAAGTGACAGTAAAGAATAATTTTCCAGTCACTTTGGCTTGCTGGTTGGGATTTAATAGACCTCTGTCATATTCCCCCTCACTGGTTTATTTTCCAGACTGAAGAACCCTAGTCTATTTAATCTTCTTTTTTTTAAAGTTCTTCCAAACCTTTGATGTGCCCTTTAACACAACTCCACCTCTCTAAATCTCTTAAAACCTTTTCAAAAACAGAAAGACTGTAAATCAAAACAGGATTCTGTTCACACATTTTTACTTTCAGAAAAAGAATATTTCTGTTTTTCTTCCTCTGTTTCTCTTTTTAAGATTTCATGTAAAATGTGGAACATATTATGGTTGTACAACATTTCGCAAAGGATAGAGGCAAAAGTGTCAGTAACTCTAATACCTGGAAATAATTAAAATAAATGCATAAATTAAAATATCTTTATATTCTTCATGAAAATATGGAAACCCAAACACAACTAAGGGACAGATCTTACTACTTTTTTTACCAGGTGTTAATAATGACAATATTAACTGAATAAAATTTCAGTCAGAATAAAGTGGGTTTTAATGGAATTATTTGTAAAGTGTTCAAAAATCCTGATCCAAACGCCAGCCTATAAATTTTGATAGGCTCAGATTTCTAATTCTGGCTCAATGGTTTCTGGAAATATAAAGACAATGCTATTAAATCTCATTTTTATTCTTTTTTCTGAGAGCCTGAAGTGCAGTAGGTGCCTCACAGGCCAGGAAAGAGTCTGGAGTCAGTCTCAAAATGCTTCCAACCTAAACACACAAATTTGATTAAGAGGTTGGAGGATGGACCCGATGTAAAAACAAGATGATCAGTCTGGTGTGGCTGATATTTTTCATTAGAGGATATCTGGCAATACCATAATTTCTAAAATTCAGTTCTTCTAGACATTCTCTCATGTTTGATTCCTAAAGCCCTTAACCCCTCATAATTAAGGTTAACATTTCAGTCAGTTTTCGTTTTTGTTTTCTCATTGTTGGAAAAGTCATAACACACCTGCTTGCTGTAGCACGCTGTATATCTAAGTAAAACCAGGGAATAGGATTCTTTTGTTGCCATGAATGGCAAGCTGAAGAATCCCACATGTAGGAGCTCTGACCGGATTCCAGAGGATGTTTGACTGCCCCAGTGTACAGAGCAATGTGAACATCCAAGCTAATTTGCAACTTATGCCTTTCTATTACTGAAATATAAAATAAGAAAAACTGCAACAGGCTTCCAAAGTTTCAGTCCTGGCTTGAATTTCTCACTGATTTCACTGGAAACTTTACTGATTTTTATAAAATACATGGAAGTTTAAAAACCCAACTGAGCTCTTGGACAACCTGCAAGACTGCCTATTGACTCAAAATCATGTAGAGTTAAGGTTGTGTATTATTCAACATGGGATATAATGAAAAATCGAGCTTCTTATCATTAATTTCCTGAAATTCACAATTCACAGTAAAAAATAGAATAATAAAAAAAAAAAAAAAAACCAAACTCTTATTAAGCCACAAAGAATTCTCATTTCTACATTTTTATTATAGTCTAAGAGAAGCTCTATTGCAATTTCTAATTCATGCTTACGAAGAAATATTTTATGCGATGACTCTGGATTCCACTTGGCAACAATGCACTTACACAGTTTATTTTTGAATCCTCAATTCATTCAGAATATACTTTTCTTGGTTTTTTACTTCCAAGTCACGCTAGTTAGAAAGAGAAGGCTAAGAGTGGAGAATTATGGTAACACCATATATAACAGGAAAAACCCCATCCATATAAGATCAAGTCCTTTCCATAGCTGGAAAGCACTAAGAAGGACACAGTGATCAGATGCTCTCTAGATGGGAAATATTCACACTTATAAAAGGTGTTGTCGTTATTGCAGTGAGAAGAGAACATGAAAAATGGCAGCAGGAAGAAATTCCATGTTCTGGAAGTGAGAAATCAGAGAGGAGGAAGTCTTGAATTCCCAAAAATTATCTAACAGTTGTAGTAGTAGTAGTAATAATAATAATAATAATAATAGCCAATGAGTAAATTGAGGTGAGAAAAAGGATAACACCCCTTTATTTTATAGTGTCTGCCTATATTAAAATATTAAAACAATTTTGATAGAAAACCTGTGCAAATTCCAGACACACGCATGAACTGAAGACAAGGCTGTCTCCACATTTGGACCTTTAGGAAAATACATATTTATGCTGCTGAGGAATATGGAAATGAAAAGTCAGCAAGAATCCTGGGGGCCAAGATATGACTACACATTACCCATATCTCTTAATCAGATCACGACATTCTACCAATTACCTTCTGCATATAAAGACACAGTCAGAAAGTGAAGAGGAGGATTCAGTCCAGCTAAATAGCTACTGTTGTGTCATATAACTAAGGGCACAAATAAGTCTGAAATTTTAATATGGATACCACAGATCTCTGACCCACTACCTTCTAGATTAAGATTGTTCAATCTCCTTCTTTCCTTCCCTCAAGTTTCTTTGGATATCAACCAACACATTTATTAGGGATCTGACCTAATCCCCAGTGACACATCTGGTGTGGGTGGCACCCGTTAGAATATGCTCTCCAATAAATGATCTGCTGAGGTTCTGACAAAATAAATGCTTATTTTCATTATCAGTCACTTACTCCCTGCCACTTCAAATGCACATCCTCCCAGGTATGGCTTCAATCCAAACTGACATCTGATTTACAGTCAAGCGTGATGCCAGATTATAGCTGATAACATGAAAGTGCACACATAAAAGTGGAAGACAGGCACAGCTATTTACAATATAGAAACAGCTTCAGAGGTTAGGGCAACCAAAAGAGAATAGTGCAGTTAATTACTTAACTAGAGAGTTTGCAAGGAAAAGACCAGAAGAGAAAAAGGATGAAGAATAAATAGCAGCCATTTGAAGAGCCTAGCTAAGAACATTTTAAGAAAGTCCCATCTATCAGTGGGAACAAAGAACAGAAATAGAGTGGTAAGAGCTAACTGGCTTCATTATCGGATTGTCCAGCAATCTGTTAGCAATATGTACAGCTGATTTCATGCAAAGCTACATCTGTCATTCTGAAGCTTGTCAGTATCCAGGAAAGTGATGCAAAGAAAGCAATATCAGGGTGTGTGTTTGTAGATCTGTGGTTACCATTAATAGGGAAAGCCGGACATGCTGAAAATAACTATATGATTTTTTTTGAAATGAAACTAAAAGTAATGAAAAAATGTTTACAGTATGACTCCTTCTCATAAGGGAGAAAAATGATGATCTAAGCTGTATGACAGATGTCAAGAAGACTGATGTGTGGTTTAGGAAGATGCTTTTAATGACATGCTTGCAGCAGTTGGAAACAAACTGTCAGACTAATAGCAATTCTTTTTACTGCAGACCAGCCCAAGGAAATGGAAGTTCTGCCTTGGAAAATACAGAAGGAAGAAAGATTTGCCTCACCACAAGCAAACAAATAACTTTCCTAACATGAGAGCAAAATTTTCAGAGTTAAAGTTTTCATTTTTATCATCTTCAGTGTTCAGGGTGCAATGGTTCACATTAAACTGTATCAGTCAAATGCTTTGGACCATGGTATTTTGCTCTTCAGTGATAGCCATGCCCTGCCACTATGCTTCAAATTCCTCAGTGAGTGGATAGGTAATGCTAGATCGTACAGTTTAGAAACCAAGGCATAGTGAGACTAAACGACTTGCCAAGATCATACACCAATTTAGCCCCATCTCCCGAGTCTCATTCAATGCCCTAATTACAAGATCTCTGTTTCCCTTTGTAGTGAAACAGGAGATTTACCTGGTGTGCTGTTGTGTTTGAGGTAAGAAGCCACACAGGGTTTCTTACAATGTAGGCCGAAAATGTGGCAGGAAAGAAAGCAGGAGAGAAGGAGGTTTGTACTCTGTTCCTTCATGACCCGGGGTGCCATGCTAAGCTGAACTACTAAGGCACTTAACAGAGTAAAACTAAGTAGGACTATGGGAATCTCCAGAGAATATTCACAACAGGGCAGTAGTTGGACCATATGACTCTCCGATATAGTGTGAGAGCTGAGATCTTTCTTGAGATTTTAACTTCTCTATTTTTAATAAATTAAACTTTATACCATGGTAAACAGGCTAGAATTCCCAGTCCTTAGTTAATTTATTTTTTTTTTTTTCTTGTTCCAGCTGTTTTTGGTGTTTTACTTGGTTTCCTTTCCTACTTCATAATTTAACGCTACAAGACAATCTTAAGCAGATCAAGAAGTGCAATCTTAAGCACTTCAGAGACAGGAGACTTTCCTGGAAAGGTCGACAGTCACACACAATCCTTGGAGACGGAAACAATTATTTAAATATGTATTGCTGTCTTTAAAAGAAAACCAATGCATGGTTTCTCTAGACCCTTTTGCATCAGTTTTATCCTCAAGTCTCTTCTCACCTAATATTTCAGGATCTTTACTTTCCTTCAGAAGGCAAAGTTTCCCTTTCTTTCTCACAGCATATTTTTTATTTCTTAGCAGATGCTGGACCATCCAGTACAAATCAACTCCCTCTTATGGATGATCTCTGCACAAGCTCTGCATAAAGACAAGTAATTGGTAAACAGATCTTGAAAGGACTTATTCAAGGCAAACAACCAATGGAAATCAGCAGTGAAAGAAGTAGGACCTGAAATAACTCAATTGAGACAAGAAGTTACGAATATAGATGTTAGAAATATGTAGTCAGTAGATCTGTATTGTAGATCTGAGATCAAGTCTGGAATGCATTTTTTCTCCCTTTTAATTTTATTTTTTTTTAAGGACACATAATAGCAATGCATTTTTTACAAATAATATCTTCTTTGTTGTGATCTTTCTTTTTTCAAGGACTACTTTAGCTTGGAGGAAGTAAATAAAATCTCTATGCTTAAATCTGCATTTTAATGGCAGTCTCTGTACCACGAGTGAGTCTCTGATCATAGCTATGATCTATTATTATGTACCAATGAAAGTTCATTACTTTAATGTGTAAAACATAGATTAAAATGTGACAGAAAGTAACTACAAAGTAACAAATCAAGTCAAGTCAAGTAACATTACTCTAAATGTTAGTGTAAACAGCATAAAAATAAATCCTCTGAAAATTAAAACCTACTTTCTTACTTAGCTTTGGGGTTTATTTTACCTCGTTTTAATTTCTGTGCAGTGAACATTTCTTTTGGGGCAAAATCCATTTCCTAATAAGTTTACATAATGTATATTTGCATTCAGAAAATGATAATACAGAATGACTTTTACTGTTTAAGAAATGGAGCAGTTCTAGCTGGCTGTCATTTCAGACATAAAATTTTCTTGACCACAGGCAAAATATCTCATTTATAGACTGCAGTAAGTGGAGGGTGAGTCCTGTGGTCATAGTACAAGATGCAAGTTATAGAGTTCAAGGTCATGTTCCAAGCTGTGTCATATCATTCACAGGTGAAAATAAAGAAGTCACAAGCTCACGTGGTTATGGATTAGTATTAATTACCATTATAAGCTGGAATTTTCTGGACCGGAACATGAAAAGCACATATTGCATATTTTAAATAGGTCTCACAGTACCTGGGAATCACTTGATGCTACATTTTTATGAAAAAGGTAAATATGGCTGGGATATGTTAGTTTTAGTCTTACCAGAATAACTGGGGAAGTATAAATTGCATTGTGCAAAGTACAAAGCACGGGTAGAAATTACTCTGCTTTGCTGCATCATCCATGTTCAAGAAAGATTAATTCACATGTAAAAAGTATGCAGAAAGGTTTTAGCATGACCAGGAAGTGACAGGAAAATAGCCTTCCCAGGAAGTTGAAGAGAGCTGAGATTGTTCATTTATTTGAAAATTAACAGCCCTATGATTATGGTCCATCAAAGAAGTCAACTTGATCAAGAGCTGATCTTTCAATGCTCTGGTTCACAGCTGGTATAGGAACAAGCAGCAGCAAACTAGACAGAAAAGTTTGGACAGAAAGATGTTTCAGCTACTAGAGAAATGAAAATTTCTAATGCAGCCAAAAAGCTGGTTTAAAGATGGAGTTTGATGGGGATTTATGCTGCTGCTGCTGCTGTTATAGCAGCAGAGTGCATTTGATGACCCAGAAGTTCTGTTCCTGCCAATGCTGTAATTTCTCTGTAAAATCACCTCAAGTCCTAAAAGCAGGCTAATATTCTGCTGTTTCCTCTGAGTAAAACAGTCACCAACATTTGAGAAGTGTTCGGATCCTTCTGTGTTGACTACTATAATCATAGCCTACCTCATTAAATCATAAAACAGGTTTGAAATAACTCAGCAATACACAAACTATTTGTTAGGCCACACTATTTATTAGACACTTTATTTAATTCAGACATATTTTCTAATTCTGAATGATCTAAAGATATTCACTAAACTCATTATGGCATTATAAGTATTTTTTAAATCGCTATTTAATAGGGTTAAGGAAAATTTGTAACATAATATGGAGTTTGCCTTGTCAGTACTTCACCACCTTGGGCAGATATACATGAGATATAACTTCTAGGACACTCACCATTCCATAAAACCCTCAACATCACTACTAATTGTTGAAATTTTACTCTCAAATAGGTTTGTAAGGATTTTGTCAAATATAAGAACGGCTGAAGTCAATAGGAAGACTCTAAAACTCCTTAAGATTCAGAATAATACAAAGAAGAGCTTTTATAAATGCTATTTTTCCTTTCTTGTTTTTTTACCACAAGAAGAGAGCTATTTACATAAGTTCCATTATGCTTGCTGATATACTGAGGCAATAAACAGTGATATGCAGTTTTGAAAGTGAATATTATTTGATTGAATTGTTGTACATTGTTTAGGTTAAGCTTCCAGTTGAAGCTTGCAGATTTAATTTATTGAAAATGCCTAGAGTGTTTGACAGATGCTATAAAATCAAAATGAAATAATTAACTTGTAATGAGAATAATAGGTCTAAGGACAAAGATATGAAAAGTACAACAAAGTGATTCAAGGTGGGGGAACATGGAAAGCAGTGGGCTCCATTTAATTAGAGTTTTCAAAAGATGACTGAAGAGTGGACTCATTGCAAAGGCTTTCTAAAGGCAAACAAAAGGCATTACAGAGAGAAGTGAAGTATGGAGGTTCAAATATTTATTTGGCTAAACATCAAAAAACCTGACCACGGGTGAAGATTTACCTCTGGAACAAACCATCATAGCTAAAAAAGACTCACTTGATATGTTCAAATGAAGACAGGAAATCTTTCTTGAACATATTGCTCAAGTTCAAGTTAAAATAAACAAATTGCTTAACTGACTACACCAAAACATGTAAAGCACAATGATCTGTGAAATACAAAAGGTGAGGTTATAAAGTAATACTAGAAGGGAGCACTGTAATCACTTCTGGTGTAAAACAGGTGTTGTGGCAATCAGACAACTGACAGATTAAGGTGCTAATAAATTAGTCTATGACCTGCTCAATTTATGTACCTCTTGAAATGTAGGACTGCCCTTCTAACAGGATCTGGGCATTAGATTGCATAACTCTGTAACATTTCTCCCCCACCCCATGTCACAAACAGACCCACACTAGTTTGATAGCTGCAGTAAACTCAAATAGGAGGTAAACTGCTGATGCAGTCAGCGTGGCAGATATTTTAGTTTCTTCACAATAACCGCAAGGCAGAGCTTGAAGACAATGTAGTGGAATTTGTTAAATAATATAAAATGACAGGGAGGCTACCATCACACAGCAATTGTACCCTACGGTTCTAAAGAGGCACGAGGCAGAACCAAATGCCTCCCTGACCCCTGCAGGCATGATTATTTTATAATAACCATGCCCATACCCTGCAGCTCCTGTTTGCCTTATAAAATATATTTCATTGTCCTGTGGTGAAGAAAGAAATTGTCATTCCTTACTAATTAAAAACACAAAAGGTGGCAGTTAGGCTGGTAATTAACAGCTGTAGTAGACCTAACATTTAAAAAGACTAGTCCAGTAAAGCCTACTGGCCCTTCTACCTCATATGGTTCTGAGACATCAGTACCTGTTATGTCCTAATAACACATGAGATTAATCTTAGTCCGGCCTTCTAAAGCTGGGCCCTATGGTTTTCTGGGGTGCTCTGTGGTTCTTTTCAATAAAAGGCCTCTTTACACCTTATAAAGAAACTTTAAATAAAATTAAAATTAAAAACCTGTTTTATTTTATCCTTAAAGCACGGAAGGATAAATCTCTGTAGTGCAAGAATAAAAAAAAAAAGTCATAAGTAAGATAGACAAAATGCTGTCAAGTGCTTCCCTACTTTGATAAGTAGATTCTGTCCTCTGGAAACATTACCATTCTCTTACTGTTTTACAAAGTTCTGTAAGAGAACGTTGATATGAATAACGACCAACTAGCAACTTGCAGGCAACTGAGAGGGTTCTTGGTCAATCAATAGCTTGCACCTGGGCTGTGCAAGGAGGAGACACTCACTTCCCGTACATCAGGGGTTTAGTAACTTCTGTTGTTTACATGGCTCCCCTTGACCTCTTTGTCTGCTTACTCAATTTGTTTGTAAAAAGCATTCTGTTAGATGCTGTTTTCCTCCTGAGCATGCTGTACAGTCACAGTGGGCTCCTGGTGTCAAGCATTTACCCAGTTAAAGGAAGTGAGGCTATACCTCTGGGATTATGATGTCTGTGCTGCACAGGATAAAGTAGAAAACAGAATCCAAGAAAAACTTTCCATAATCATCTAGAAACACATAATAGCAATGTGAATATAGACATCAAGCAGTAAGAAGAAGGGGAGGGGGAGAGATGATCTTTTTTGCCACCAAGTAGAAGTCTTGTCTCAAAACAAGCATTTGAGATGCAGTTCTTACTGTGGTGAAAAAAAACCTGACAGAACAACAGAGTCATGTAAACAGAGTTGCTTGAGGGTATCCTTACTACTGCTAGCATATGGTGGCCCCCGACTTCATATGAAATAATTAAGCTCACAGCGTTGATACAAATCTGTTGCCCTCAATAAATTCTTACTTTTGTAAGACTGAGTCATGCAATTGCCCATTTGGGAAGATCCAGACTCAGCCAGCTGAAGCTATTTGTTCAGGTAACATGTACAAACACCACAGCCAAACAATGCCAGAGCACAACAGAAGCTAACAGGACTACTTTCTAATGCTTTTCTTCAAAACACCCTTCATCAAATCATGATAAAACTTCTCTACTACTACAGTTTGTTACTGACTATACAACCTCTCTTTGTAGTCTGAGAGCTGCTTTTAATTAATCAGATTCAATCTTTCAAATGAATACCAAGTTTTCCCCCCTCCTCAGCCTTTCATGTAGTTTCTTAGATAACTTACAGCCTCTAATGGAACTTTGCATACAGAGCAGCTTTCTCCCTAATCAAGTTTTTGAAAATTACACCTGACACTTTTTAGACCCAAAGAAGAACCTTACTTGATGGAAAGTGCACTCAGTTTTAGATCACCCTAGCTCAATGATTCATGACATATCATGGTCACCAAAGGGAAACTTGTGACTAACTTCCCTAGCTTTTAAGAGGACAATTGCCTGGGAACTTTTCCTCCCTAATAGAAGCAAGTCCTGAGAAAGAAGCTCTTTGCTTAATACTGCTAACAGGCTAGCTGAAACATACACCCTATCTGCCCATGTATAGCAGCTTAAAAGGAAAATATGAAAGCACTTTCTGCAAAGTTTGAAGCTAATTAAGGGAGAAAAAAAAGCAAGAGAAGGAATGCATTTTTCTTTTTAACTCTTGTTTTCCCCTGCTGTCCCTCACAAAGCATCTAACCCCTGACAGGAGCCAAACTGACCCCTCTGAGCACCTCCCTTTTACAGAGTGCTGAGGAACTACTTAATTCTTGACAGCTGGGTCAGCCCAGAGACTGGAAATCCCTGTGCTTAGGGGATGCAGCTGTGGACTTCCCCCCCAGCCCTCCCCAAGTCACAGGGAGTGTTAATTCTTTCCAGGATCTGCTCCAGCAAAAATCCATGCACAGTCTCCGCCTGTAAAGCAAGACTGAGCTGTGCACGTGATGAAATGCTGGAATTCTCTGTAAATACCCTGTTAGGGAAGTATTTCTTCAATCTATGTCACTGGAAATCTTCCTCAAAGAAAGGGTCTCATTTTTTCTCCTCCAAAGTTAACATTTTCTGAGAGAGTGGTTTACACTATTTTGCACTTGGATGATAGTTAGCTGAAATCCAGCCATGCTGATTAATAAATTAGTCAAATATGTAATACTAAAGTCTCACTACTACTCAAATTTGAAGAAGAAACTATTTAAATTCATAAAACTCAGAGGAGTTAATGACAAAGTGATATTGAATTAAATTAGGAACCTAGGGGCTAAATTTGCCTAGATCCATTGCTCCATTAAACTTTCTAACTGTGTGAGGTAACGTGTCAATTAAGCAGTCCAGCCTATTTAATGTTATGAAAAACAAAATCAGATTGCAAAGCCAGCAGCCGAGCTGAGGTGTTTGAAGCAGAACTGTCCCATGTACTCATTTGGTCATGGCACAAGTGCAGCAGGAGCAATGCCTCTCCCTCCTCACATCTTCCTGTGTGCCTAGGCTGGCTCCAAGCCCCCCAAGAGCACTTTTCCTCCATGCACTGCATACTGTATATACTTCCTACAATGCTGGTCCAGGGGAACCTCTGTCTATGTTCATTCTCATGGGCTCTCCAGGCCTTTAGGAGGCTGGATAACCAGCCAGAGGTGGACAGATATGGTGGCCACTACTCACTACACTCATTAGCCATGCTGCAGGAATCATACTGGGCCACTGGGCCCACTCCTCCCACTGGCACAGTTAGAGAACCTGCTCTCAGTTACGAGCAAGAAGCTGTAGATTGAGATATTGCCATTTACTGCATCCAGACAAAACTCCTGTGTCTGTATGCAGTGATGCATGAGACTGGTAGATGAAGGTATAGGTGTGCAATGGGTGTTTTTTAGATACAGGTGTTTCATGTATAATTAAAATACAATGTATGAAAATTCAGCACCTATTAATCAAATTACTGATATTTTAACTGCCTCTATAGCCAACAACGACTGCAAGCTGCACTGCCTCAATATCACTTCAATACCATGTATGCTGGGCATGAAGTTCATGAAAAAGGCTTAATAGGCCATCAAATCCTGTTTCTCTGGAGTACTAGCACCCATTTATATTGCCCTTTTCATAAAGGTATCAACTTCTGACAAGGTTTATTAGCCATCTAATCAGTTTCATTCCATCTACAAGGCTTTTCCAAGACCTCTCCCTTAGGTAGTAAAAGGCATAGGAAATTTCCAACATACTTTAATTCATGGCAAGCCTAATTTAGCTCTTTTGTATCCATGAAGTTTATTTCTGTGAAGTAGTTATATAATGCAATCCTGTTACCCCCAATGGGAAAGAATGGATTAAACCCAAGCCTTTCTAAAAGAGTGTTCAAATCTATATTTTTATTCATTGTGTTGACTCTTGGCTTTGAATAAAACACACACACGAAGACTTCCCACAGTTTTTAAGGTTAACACACCCCAGCCTCATGGGCTGCCAACTCCAGCTACTTGTCTCTGTCGAAGTCATGTGAAATTTGAAGTTACCAAGACATTCTTGGTAAAAATAATCACACGTATATAGACCTTTTCTGGAAAACTTCATCTTTCACTGGTAAAGGCAGCAGTGAGACACTGCTCAGGAAATAGCCAATCAATCAAATATTCCAGAAGGAAAAAAAGTAAATCAACTCTCAGCCAAAATGAGAATCTTTGCAATTTAGAAACATGCAGGGGTATTTCACTAACAGACAGCAGAAACCCTGCTATGCAAAACCTGCTTTAGAGCTAGGGAATCTGCCACTCGTACATTAATGGCTTTTTCTGTGGATTAATTCTGGTAAATTGGTTCAGAGCAAATCAGAATAGCCAAACTTTCTTTTACTGTACTAAAAAATACCAAAGGCTAGCCCTTTCATAAAGGCCCTCCAGTTAGGCTGGTGATAAGCTCATGAAAAGAAATGCTCTTATGATCACCATGAGACAAAGCAGAGAGTATGAAGCTTTTATTCAGATGTTTATTACCCAACAGTTGTCCATTTGCATGATGATGGAGAAATGAGAGATCTGTAGAAAGCAATTCAACAGCTTACACTGAAAAATTGTTGTCTAATATTGTGCATCTAACCTTAAGTTGCAGATTTATGCTTCAGGTGGATTGTGTTTTACCTCTGAATCTCCTTCTCTTGGGAGGGGGTAAAAATGGAATTGGATTTATATCCCCGTGTTTTCTGAACCAGACACTGCCTAATAATATAGGAGTCTAGGTACAGAATGACATTAAAGGCTGTGAGTATTTGATGTTAATCAATGGATGGCTGTCTCAGTGGGAGTTTGCTCGTTTCTGCCTTAAGAGAGTTAAATTGCTACATCTAGCTATGCTGGGCAGTATTGAAACAAGCAGTCAATACTTTTTTTTCCAGAATCAATATATAAAAAAGTAATTCAATGGAAGTGACCTGAGAAATGTGCTAGGAGGAAGAAAACAAGAAGCAGTCCACCTTGTCCACCATACCCCATGCTGGTTAACCAGACAAAAACATACACACACCTGTAAGAGGATACAGTATTTCACTGAGACATTGCCTGGCCCAGAACTGGCTATGTAAACTCCTAAACAGTAAGACTGAAGATTAAAAGCAGAGACGACAAATATTTCCCCTTCCGTTGACACCTGATACAGAAAAGCACTTAATCATTTGCTTAAGTCTACCCCAATTCAGCCAAGCTGTTAAGTGTAAGTGCTAGAAAGTCGATAGGATATAAGCACATGTTTGACTGCATTGCTGAAAGGGGCAGTTTGCAGCTCAGAATATGGAAGATGTGACATGAAACACTGTTTTCTGCATTGGCCTTTGCCCAGAGCCAAATCCAGCTTTCATCAGTGGCAGCTGAATCCCTTTCCATCTTTAAACTGAAAGAATGCTAAAGATGTTACAAGTTATACGCCCCTGAGAAGTGCTGAGCACTGGGAATCTTCCTGATGTCTCCAAAGGACTGCAATCTCTCCAGTGGAAAGAGAGGGAACAGGTGAAAGTCCTTAAGAGATACCTGTAAGTACATTTCTGACCCAAGGTAGAAGAGTGCCTTGCTGAGTCTTCTTACTGCTGCTGATCCTCATCTTTAATCCAATATTTGGGGAGCACTGGAAGGGACTCAACACGATTTTGATGGGAGAATAAATGACAGCCTTCCTAACACAGTCTGGTGCATTCCCGTGAAGGAGCTGAAGTACAAGTGAATTCGACAGACTGAATACCAAAAGACAGGGCTAAAGTGCAGTGACACGGTAACACCGAAAGCACGCAGTGAGGGCGTGTGTCTGTGTGCTTGTTCCTGTGTGTTTATGTGTAGGAGGAGAGCTGCACCTGTGCCTCAGCCCCAACATCTGCTTTATTAATGGGTAATATGTGCTCTTTAAAAAACAATTTTGTTACGTGATTTGCAAAACATGAGTCCCACGAGTGTTTTAGTGGAAGAGTAAAGATACTCTGCTCTGATTTCCCGATCAAAAAGTAAACCTGAGTGACAAGAAAAATTAAGTATTATATTTCAGAAGTAATATTTTCTTCTTATACAAGCTTAACAGTAATTCCATTCATTTTTCATGGTCTCAAAAGAGGCAATTAAATTTGCTGTATCATAGGACCCTACGAATTAGGAAGGAAATGGAGGGTTGTCATGATGTGCTTTTAAAATCACATCCACTATCTGTTAGCAAAAGCTCTCTTCATATAAATTGAAAGGCAAGACCAAAGTGTACTGTGAGAGGCAGCATCCTGGAAATGAAGAGCACCTCAGTCCTTCTGTCAGCCTGGATTGCTGTGATATGTGTCAGACATCTTTACTGACAGCTAGAATTTGGGATCAGAGTTGCACCTAAACTGATTTTGCCTTTTTTTTTTCCCCCTGTAGTTTTTTAATAATATAATGGACAAAATAATAGTTTACTGGATATATTTTTCCCTTTAAGCTTATCAGTTATGAAGAGTGTGAGTGCATGGAGCAAATGCATTTGAGTTATTCCTGTTTCTCTAAAAGTGGTGAATCTCTGTTGAGCAGTATATGCAAGCAACTCTTAACCTGAACCAACAATCCAAAAATAAGTTCATGACTCCCAGGAACAGAAATATGTCTCCTCAAAACCTTCAAGGACTATTTTGGGTGTTAATACTCTCAGGCAACATGTCCTGGGAGAAAAGCATTCTCTGGGCATAAACCATTACACTTCTGACAAGAACCAGCAACAAAAAGAGCCTCAAAAGTTGCCCATGGCTGCTGAAAAGAGATGAGTGTTACTGGATATGACAGAAAGTGATGGGGACCTGGTTGCTAACCAGGTGTACATAGGCTGGAAATAGATGATTAAAACACTGTGAGCCCTAAGTGGTGGATCAAAGGAATAGCTAATTTTTTATTAGTATCTTCTTGAATAGAGTTTTTCTCCTGTGACAAAAGTAAATCCAAATTTATTTTTATCTCTGGCTCCAGATCATTAATTGAATTGACAGTCCAGTTTGATGGGACTACTATGAAAAATCTAGCTTAGCTGTTGTTGTTTATGCTCCTTCTGTAGAAGATGCTTGTCAGTCATGTGGGATAGAGGTTGAAAGCAACCAGAGTAAATCATGCTCCAGTTGAAATGAGCAACCTACCAGTTTAGGAGAATGTTTTTTAAAAAGATCATCTTTATATGTACTTTTATCCCTGGTGTTTGTTATAAGAGTCTTATGTAACTTTTTCAATTCAGCATCAGTATTTAAAGAACTAGCTTAAATTTAGAATCATACTTAAATATCAAAGTAAGGTATATGTTTGAGAGGTAGTTTTGAACCACCTATTGAATTGTTGGACTACACAAAAGTTTATAATAATAATGTAAGCATTTATCAGAACATCTCTAAGATTTTTATTAATACTTTAGAAATAATTTAGAAGATCAAATTTAATATAAAATTAGAGAAAAGTGACAGACATGGCCAACATGGTAACAGTGAACATGTAGCAAAATACACTCTTTTTTATGCCTTGTATATCTGTATGCAAACAAACTCAAATTAGAAATATCCAGTGTTTTCTGAAGCAAAGTTAAATCTCTTTCCCAGATATTTATGTTAATTCTGCAGATGTGTATTCAAAATTTTATAAAATGCATTTTATATTTTGAAAAGGAGAAGAATTTACACTAAAAATCTAGCTTGCAAATTGAAAGTTCATTGAAAAAAATGTATCTTCACTAACATCATAACCATTTTTCATTTCACAGTAATTAATCCCTTTTCCACTTCAGAGACGCTCCTGTCTGGACCTTGCTCTCATGGATGGCGCCTATGGGGACACAGATTCTACTTTTGATTATTTAAGTCCTATTAAGTATCTAAAATTTGGACTTTAAATTGCCCATTCAATATATATACCCTTCTAAATGAAAATTCAGAGCAAATGAATTATATATTTAAATAGGAAGCAGCAATTGTCCCCAAAGTTTCAAATATAATTTAAAAAGTGATCAGTTCTCTTCTTTTCATATCCAAGCTTGCATATACCTATTTCATTCAGAGAAAAAGCTTTAATACCTTGTAATGAACAAAGTTTGGTTTTCTTTACCTTGGGGAGAAACCCTAAGTAATAAATAAATTTAAAAACCTGCATCAATAAATTCAGCCATAACTCAAAAGCTGTGGTGACATCAGGGTTATGGTGAATTGTGAAGATTTTGGGTAAAATTATGGAAAATGAGTGTGTTAGAGGACATACAGCCCAGCTTTGTACCAGTTTGACCCATACCTCTCTAAATTGAGAGTTACATTGGTAAACAAAGCTACCTGGGTTCATTTTCATTACCAGAGCATGAAAATGAGAACCCAGTATTTAACACAAACTGACATTTCCACTTCTGATGTCTTGTAACACGTTAACCAGATCACATTTGATCATTATTCCAATGTCTAGAAGTGTGGTCAGTAATACTTCTTTCATACTTCTAGAGGCCTCTACGAGAATCAATTTTAAAAAATCCACAGCTAACTGAGAAATAAGTCTTTTTCATATGCCTCAGGGCATATAATTGATAATACTTACCCCAAATGGCACTTATTGCAGAAAAATGTAACCAGCTGCACAGCAATGAAAAATCATGATAGAACTTTCTTTTACATACCAGTGCAGCCAGAAACATAACCTGGAAGGTCCCATTGGCCATTAAAAACTGTTCTGACTATAGTGAGGTCATGTTAGGTCAGTATAGATGCATATATTACTGGCATTTGTACTGTAAGTAGACATTAACTTGAAATCAGATGGCTATAACCCACTGGAGATTAAAAACGAGTCTATGCTTTGTACAGCTGGAAAGGAGAAGGCAGGGAACTGATACTCAGAGCTGCAGCTCCCATCCAAGAGGTACCGATAGAAACCGGGTCAGAAACCAAAAAATAATAAAAGCAACACCAACACGGAGACACAAAAAAAATCTATCATCCTGCTTCTGGAAAGGCATTGGAAAGACAAGTAAAACAACCCACTAAACTTAATGGCATTTTCCTTCTTTGACTGCACATCTCACAATCACTGTCAGTAATTTCCCCAGTTTCAAAAAGATGTCCTGGCACCACTGGGAAGGATTCAACTAATTTGAGTGCAAACATACTCAGCTCAGAAAATTTTCATACAAAATGATTATATAGTCATAGTATCATTAAAATAGATTAAGTAAAGGTTAATAAAGTTAAATTAATCATAGTTAATTGATTAAAGTATATGCACAATTTTTTGCAGCAAGGCACCTTCATTTGAAAAGCAACTTGGTCTGCGTATGTAGGAGTGGGGAATGGGGAAATTAAAGTAGAGAAATGTATTGAAGGAATATGGTAAAGCCTGAGAAGTAAATGCTATTAAAATTTGTGGGATTTTATGTTTCAAAAATGGAACTAAGTACCATGTAAATCCAAGAGGATGTTCCCAGCCTACAGGTGACAATGATACAATTTTGGGACTAGCAAGTGTAAACACAGGATATTCCTCAAGCTTTGTCTCACATGTTGCAGTGCACCTGTTATCAGACTGAATGTAGCTACTCCTTGAGCATTAATTATAACCGGAAACTTTCCAAAAACCAAAAGCAATATGAGTATAATAATATATTGATTTTAGTGTTTTATAGTGCCCCAATTGGTTTCATTTTCTTGAAAAAAGAAACATATTTAATAACCTAATTCAGCTAAAAATAGAAGAAACCATTTAATTAATTAAAGTTCATGTCACTCAGTTGAATTATGAGTTTAGAAACCAGCACACCCTTTTTACAGTTTTACAAATCTATCAGAAATACTTGCTGTAGGCTGAGATTTTTGTAATTTTTGGGTTAGTTTTTAATTTTTTTAACTAAGAAATCCATTTTGGTGTTATGAATAAAAAAAGTTAAAAGCCCCCAAACTTTAAAATGTCAATTTCTGAAAAGAGAAAGTCATTAAACTGGCTTAGAAACATTAACAGCACACCAATGCTGTAAAATCCACAGAAGGTTTAATTTATTCATATCTCTCCGAGACAGTTCTCATTTTCCACTCAGGCCAGTGACCCTCCCCACATTTCAATTATAGTGTTTATCTATCCCAGTTTCCCCTTTTTGGGTAGAAAATATGTCTATACAAAACAGTAGTGGAAAAGACCTTGGGAAAATGAGCTATATTTATGTAATACCTAGCAAATACATCTAAATTACAAGGCATCAATGTCCTTCATTGATTCAAAGCCTTTAGCACGAGCAGGAAGTTTGTGTTGTGCATCTGGTGCAGTGCAAGCCGCTCACATCAGTGGTTTGGTCCAGAGCAGCAGTCCAGCATGCAAGTCAATATAATGTTATTTCTGTTCTCAGAGTATTTTGGTGTTCGTAAATTAGAATCCCATTGGAGAAAGCTAATGTGAAAGATCTGTCACAGGTGCACATCAAATGTGCACCCACACCTTTGGGAATATGTGAGTTTGAAGCATTTCATCCTTCCTACTGTTTCAGACTTCACGGATTGCCGGGGTGCTCACTCCAGGGGACCAGAATAAATTTAGTTTAGAGGAAAACACCACAGTGAGTGACATAAAGGCTTTAGTACCAACTGTTTAGATCTACTGCCAAACTCCTATTGTGCCTAATTACCTGCTAACATAGTTACAGCCTGAAACTCTGGTGCTTTAATTTAGGGCCATTACTTCTCATTCTAGATAGTAAAACAAATTATTCTCTGAGTAACAAATTCTCTTTCTCTTTTAAAATAACATTGACATACCAGAACTCTGTCTTCACTCAGCCTACTACAGACATCCGAGCCTAATCATTCACTCTTTCAAGACTTTTCTCCTGGTTTTCATCTGGAGCTGCTCTGAGTACTCCACCCATTCCCAGAGGTGTGGTGCCAGCCTTTATTGGCACCGTGTGAAATGCAAGGCTTATTTAATGTATTTTACAGAAGATGCTTCTCTTACACTTTCCAATACAAGATCTGCATTTTTCCAGTAAAGGAAATGGACATAATGATGATTCTGACTCCCTTAAGCTCTGTTAGAAGGCACGGATCCTTTTGTACAAAATTGCCCCACAAGAAGTTGTTCTCTGGTGCATGTCTGTGAAGCTGATTATTGCTGTCTAAGCACATAGCCTCACGCAGAGTGGCCTACATAATTCACCGGCAGAACTCTGTGAAATCTGCATTTACTATTTTATGAAAAATTTTGCATCGAGTTCCTACAATAATTTATTACTGCTTCATTTCATAGGAAATATTGTCATGTATAGACTTTAGAAATAGAAGAAAAGTACTTGTGTTGATAAACTCAATAAATTTCATTCTTGTTTTCACTTGATAAAATTATGTGTCAGTCTAAACATAAATGATTGAAACACTCATTTCAAAGTGAAATGTGCTTTTTAAAAAGTCTGAATTAAATACTTTTAGTAGACTGTTTACCAGCTTTTAAAGAAATAGTATCAAAATTGATGTGCTTCAGCAAAATGTTTAAATGAGCTGACATTTTTGTATATAAAAATGGATTATGTCAGAAATTTTTTGACCAGCTACTCTCTGTGTGATATCATGGATAATTTTGTTCTGGATATTGATTTGAGAAAATATTATGCATTAAGAGAAACCTCAAAGGTTGGTAACTAAGAGGTACAGGGTCTGCAAAATGTGGAGAATAGTATTTCCAACTGAGATAAGTCTGCATTTCACATAAAGAGGTTAGAGAGTTTAGAGACAGCACATGCTGGGTAGTTGTTAAATAATGTGCTAATAGGCTACAAATTATCAGTCTATGAAAAATGGAAAAATGTCACTGAAGTAGATCTTCACTGCAGAGTATTTTGAATAAACCTTTTTGTTTTGACATAGTTAAAAAATATCTAACACACAAATATCTCAAGGTATTATTAAATAATGTGAATAAAATGATAATAAAAATGCATGGAGTTGATGAAAAATTGAACTTTTTTTTTCCCCTAAAGCCCTTGCTCTGCATTTAATTTTCTTAAAACATGTTGAAGCTACATAACTTCATTCTGATTACTTATAGTTTAAAAATCTCAACAAATGTTGTAACAGGGCCTGGATGTTACTTCAATACTACAAGTGCTCTCTATATGAAGAAGAAAGGTAGTACCAACTAACTGCTCTCTGGATGCTATTCTACTCCAACAGCAGCTAGTTCCAAGGTAAGAATTTCTGTCTTGGTGTTAAGGTAATTCTGATCTGGGGTTTTATGATGAACATATCTCTGTCAATCATGCTTTAGGGACAGTATTAAAAAATGGTAAGCAGAATTCATTCATCTCATGTCCTCAAAGCATGACACAAACATCACAGATTCAAAAACTTTAAACAACTACAGAGGCAACTTTCCATTTCATACATAATTAAAATTAAAACAGGATGAATTACCTTTTTTTTTTTTTTTTTTTGTGATAACTACACTCGTAATTTAACCTACACCTTTTGAAAATAATGATTAGAATGATATATGTTAATTAATGTGTGTGTGCAATTGGCACAGAGTTAGTATCATCCATAGCTGCTGGGCTTTGCACTTGAGCAGATGGTAATTGTGCACACACTCCGAAGCTGAAGAACTAACCCAGAACACACAGCATAGAATGAAACATAACTGAGTTACTTCCCATGCATTTCTCTTTCCACTCACAGTCATACACAATGACTGAAAACATAGAATGACCTTCTCTCCTTTAAACTCTCTATCCACTTTCCTTTCCATTTGTCTTAATCTTTCTCAAACACCAAACTGAGCCCTAGACCATGGATTTCACCTGAGATTTGCTTGCCCTAACCTGTGCACTGCTTGCTGGCTATGTATCTTCTTCTGTATATTTTTATCTACTTATTTTACAAGTGACAGCTGTGTCTCTGTGCTTTTCTCGATGCAGTGCCTAGCACCATCAGGTCCCACTCTATCAGCAATTGTGAAAACCTTTTAATCAAGCTGTAGCTCAAGTACAATTTTTGGAAGGCAAAGCTGCTGCTGTGTGTTAGATGAAATACAGCAAAGTAGTAGTACTGGTAGAATACCCTTTGGTATTTGCTTTGTTCTGTTCTTCAGCTAGCTTACCTGTGGCACTATGGGTCTGCTTCTCAGTTATGATAATATTGCTTTGACAGAATGAAGGCTCTAAGAGCAGATGTAGAACATTCCCTCAAAATCCACCTTCTACAGTGAGCTCTTATCCTGCAGCCTCCGCATAGCCTCAAAAAGGATAAGGGCTTTTATGGAAGCCCTGCTTCCAGAGCCCAAATATGGGCCAAACTGGGGACTCAAGCAGTTTCAGCCTGTGAACTCTACATTATTTCAGGGAATCTGATGAAGGTATGTAACGAAAACATGCATTTCATCAAGCTTCAATCTTCAGCACAAAGGTCACATCTCCGTTGGGAAATTCCTACAAACTGGAAGTGGCAAGAAAACTAAGAAATATTGGTGCTTGCTTCCATATTTTGTCAGGGCTAACAGAAAGTAAATTTACATATAGAAATCACAAGACCCCCACCTATGCCAAGATAAAGGTGTTTAAGTCCTGTTTATTCTCCTCCCACTCCATTAGCTGCATTAATTGAGATTCAGGTAACACTGTATAAATAAAAAATCTGGATTGTGCTAGTGTGTTCTAGTGAATGAAAAAAGCCATCTGAAAAAATAGGTGATTAAAAATATCTGCTTAGAAATATCAGTTTGAAATTTGATTACACATTTGTACCTTTCAGTGACAGTTGAATGTGGCAGTTAATGGAATACATATGATTTTCCTCTTCCAGATTCCTCCCAGTAAGTAGAGGAGGTGATCCACCTTTGTTGGTAGCATTTGATCTACAGCAATTCACTGTCCTTCAGGAGCATGAAAAGCCTTTAATCAGCTGGTAGTGTGGACCCCAGCTGGAGAATGCTGTATACAGCAGTGAACATGGTGCCTGTTCAGAATGAAAATGTACTGCTCTATTTGCTTAAAGCTACAGGCAGCAAAGCACCACTCCTTGCATGTTAGTCAATTTGGATTAAACTTTAGAAAACTGGGGTTCTGAGAATTTGCAGCTCTTGGAAGGTAGCAGTGTTTACAAGAAGATTATTAAAATCACTGAAGATTTGCATGCAACCATCCTGTCCCCCCACACACACATACTATTCTTTTGAATATTTCATGAAAATAAAAAATACACACCTCTGTATAACACCCTGTTTATCTGACAAAGAAAAGAGCAGATGATGTAAAGCATGCAAACATTTTTTTGTGTATAATTTTAGCACAACAGTTGTTGGCAGTCTCCCACAAACATCTCTTCCCAGGCAGAAATTACTCACCAGGAAATACACAGACGTGTTTGTTTACCAGTAAGGACAGGACCCAAGACATACCCTCTATAAATGCAGTGTATGACAATACTGTTGCCTGAAGATGTCTTCATAAATGCATTTAGCAGATCTATCAGATGTGATACTTGACAAACTAATTCCTCGAGGCATTGTACAGAAGAATTAATCAACTGTACGCAGAAAGAAAGATACAGACAGCAACTATAAAAAGAAGGTTCACACATGCAATTCTTACATTTTATGGCTTTTAGCATCTCCAATGAATGCAGCCAGATAACAGAAGTTTCCTCAATAAATGCATCCAGGAAACCAGTGAACATGAGTGAAGCTGTGCAGGAGACACTACAGCAGCCAGCAGAGAACAGCTAGCGGTCAGAAATGAGGATTTGCACTGATATAGCTGATAAAGTGAAAAAAAGCTAAAACCAAAAGTAGTCCCAAACCCACCAGCTGTGATTAGACCGCAGCCATTGAGGTGAAGAGGCAAGGAGAAAGGGCACAGACCCAGGCAATGACTTTCATTCATACATGAGGCAGTGCTGTGGGGAACTGGGGGCAGGCCACAACCTTTTGGCCCCAGTCATGTGGAATCTGGTGAGGAAGTGACGAAACACAAAGGAGAAAGGCAGCCATCCATGCCATGTACTAGGCTTACTCCATGTGAATACTGAAATCTGCCTTTGAAAGTAGAGTGCAAATTCTGCTAAATTCTACTAAGACATCTTGGCCAAGAATAAACCAGAGTAATTTTCCATGTGGAGACCAAATATCAATACAAAATGTTTCCTTTTCTGCAAAGAAGGAGAGAAGGAAACATGTCTCAGGGCAACCTGTGCCTTCAACACCTTCCTTATCCATGTCAGCTGTACCTGGACTCTTCTGCTGAATGGTACTCCCTTGACCAGTCACTCTCAGAACAGATCTTTAGGCTACATCTCTGGCTCATAAATTCATCTGTGTTCCTACTGGTACAGCTTTTTTCCGCTGGCAAGCTTTCAATACTTTAGTAAAACATTATTTTTAAAAAGCTGACTTCTAAAGCATTATTTATTAATTTAAAGTATGTAAAGCACAAGAATAAAATAACATGCAGGACTACAAATATTTTTCCTTTACCAAACACTTGACCTTGCAAGCATTATTACCCTCTTTTCATTACAGCTGCTCCCATCTTTGGCTAGGATAAACATATGCATATTGTCTGAGGCCATGAAGCCCTGTTAGCATTCACAGATATTTTCAGTGTAGTGCTGGGAAAATACTCAGCCCCCTTTCTCCCTTTTCATCACCAGGGCAGGGCTGGGAACTGTAAAACTTTTCTAGAACGTTGGAACCTGGTTAGTGGTACTCCACCCAAATAATAGCTTTCCCATCATTTCCCTTGAAACTTCAGGTATTTTCTAGATTATCCTTATTATTACTGAGGGAGTTCCCAATAGTCTGTTGCTTTTAACTCTTTACAGGGGGAAAATGTTAGAAAGGTAAACTGAGGTACATGAGAGAGAACAGGTTTTTTTGTTCTTTAGTCTCTTCATGCTCACATTTTCCATGACATTCATCAATCAGTCAGAGGAACCTGTCATGGAGTGTACAAGTAGGGATATTAATGAAAATTTCTTTGACTTACAAGCAACATAGACAAATGCCTAGCAGGGAAGTTCTTGTTTTCTTTTTATTTTCTTTTTTCTTCTTTTTTAATAATGATCCATATATTCATGTTTGTCTTTAGAATACAGTTAAACCCTAAGAAAGAATGATACACCACATATCTTAAATAACTACTATAATAATCAATTTCATGGGTTCTCCAAGGTTGAGAGCAAATTAACCAATCAACCTCCACTTTAATCAACTCTTAGGTGATTAGGGCAAGTGTTTTGCAAGGCAGCATGAGCAACACATATCAACTCTCTGAGTTTCTGCTGACTCAAGAAGCCTTCTGTGTTTGCATAATAGATCTAATAAAGATTGAGAACTACAGCTGTGGAAGGCTGCCTGATATGAAATATTCTGTGAAGGATGTTATGATGATAATCTACTGCTGCCATACAAATAAGTCAAGTTGTATGTATGTTTTGTTTGCACATATGCCCAATTACTGGCTTGTACCTTACAGTGCAGCTTTTCAAAACAGTAATAAAAAACACAGACCTCTATTTAAATACCTAATATGACTAACCAATCAATTCTCTTCCATGTCATTGTGCTTCTTCCTCAGATAAAGCTCTCCTGACCATCTTAAATGTCCTCCAGAGAAAGAAAACCCACTCCTGAACGTGAAGCATTCCTCAGGATCCAGTCCTTACCTGGTGACATAGAGAGATGAAAGATACCCGGTGATTCTGTAACCTGTGAGTGGTTTTACAATGTGCAACGTATTTTCCTGAGAACTCGAGTGCCAATATATGCCATATTCTCTCCAAATGCAAGATGGGATGTGGAGGACAACTACATCTTTGAATCCTGACAATACAAAATCATCAAGTCTAGGATGCAGTATAAGTTATCCAGAAGCCTACTATGCTGAACACCTGCAGACTCAGGTGTTTCCCCAAGAAAGACGCAGTTGTTCAGGGTTCCTGAGGATGGTTCCTGAGGATTTATCCAAATAATATTAATATTACTAACAACAAAAATTTTCTGGGCACTTTCTCCAGTGAGAACATGTGCAGATAAATCAAATAATTATACAACTGCATCTAGGTATTTAAAATAACTGAAACTTCTTGTATCAATGCAGTGCCTCAGGTATACATACTCAGCTCCTCCTGCCTGTAGGGACAGTTATGTGCTGCAATGTAAGAAACACAACTGGCCCTTTTGCTAAAACCGTCTTTTCTCTCCTGGCTTATTACAGTTCCTGCTCCACTGAATCTCAGCAGGATTTTCTGGTCTCTTCTTGCCTCAGATATATTCTCACAGTCATAATCTTGTATAAATAGACAACTAAGTGCTGAACAGTCAGATCTCTGGTCCACTTGAGGATATGGGAATCTCAGCTACTTTCACAGGCTCCTGTCACTCTGGGACTTGGTGAGAAAAACAGTGTGAGATCATCACGGGGCAGTATTTGCCTGAATTTTCAGACAGTCTCAGGAGAGGCAATCGCTGTAGCTTCTGAAGCTAGACAAGACACTTTGAGGCCCCAAAGCTGACTAAATCTGTAAGAAGAAGAAATTGCATTGGGCACTCTGAGGCAGGTTTAACAGACGCTACTTCCCACAGCTGACACGGGAGACCTTCTGGAAGTTACTACTGCTTAATGTCCAGCCAAACTTTGCATGTATTGTGGCAGGTAATATTTTGTGACAAAGGGACTTTAATATCTTGTCAGCAGCTTGCAGCCTCTAAGGCAGACAATATACAGCTCAGCACCCACAGAAATCGATGAAGGCTCCAAATAGTAGAAAATTACAATGGGCTGATGTACAATTTTTCAGCAAGAAATGCTTTTTACTCTGTATCCAAGTACCCAAAACATGTTTTTAAAAGTAAATTGAGGTTCAGAAACGTATAATATTTTAAGAACCAAAATTCAAGATGGGCTGTGTAATTTTACAAGTACAGTAATGCTTTTTTGTCAGGAGCTTAAAATCTAAATAAAAAATTTAAATGCAAGCAACTCCATAAAACTATCAACTGAAAAACATCTGCCTTCTCACACAAGAAACCAAAGAAAGACATTCCTTAAAAAGTCACTTTTTTTTTTTCAACATTTATTTATTTGCAGATTTACATGTATTTATGTTCAGAAGGACGTGTTCTCAGCCTTAATCAGATCAACATGCTTGTAAATGTGTATATTTTTCATAAGCTTGGGTGGGCTACTAATCCATGTAGCCCTAATAAAAAGAACTGTGTGGCAATTAGCTCTAACCCACCCCTATTTATAAGCACTATTACATACTGGGAGCAAATTATTGGGACAAGTCACTAGAGTTATAATAACGAGAACTGGAGTATATTGAATGTCTGGTTACATAAACACACAATCCAGCATACCCTAGGAAATTAAAGGAAATATTATCCAAAGAAAAATAATCATTCTTTATTTCTATTATAATATCTTCATTTTTTCAAATATTTTCTCATTTTGTCATATAAGACATTTTAAATCAAGCTGTGAAATGAGATATACTAAGTGGCAAATCTTTAAGTAAACTTTATCCTGAGGAACTCAAAAAACAATCCACTTGCAATGTTTCTCTGTTCGAATTTTGGGGACAAGACCTAAATTTCAGCTCATGTTTTGAAAGAGAGAAAAGAGTCAGGTACCAGAGCAAGTCTGAAAGCAGCTGTTGCAATGAAATAGCATCGGTTCATAGAAGTCTTCAGACTGCTCACGTAAACAGGCTGTTGTATTTTCATACTATCTTCAGAGTTGTCTACTACTTGTCACGAGAACCAAACCAGACCTACTTCCCATCTCTTCTGTAAATCCTTGCACACACAGGTAGGAGAGCCCGTGGTGGGAGGATCTGTGGCCAGGCCACTGCTTTGGTTCTTGGCAACAGCACCACTGGCTTCCATCCCCAGCTGCCCTCTCAAGGAGCAAGCCCACAGTCAGCCTGGACCCTGTTGGTCACTAGCAGTGCAAAATCAAGAGTGGACTGAGGTGTCTTTAGGCTGTAGGAAGAACATCAAAGGAATAATGCTTAAGGCACTTGGGAGTGACCCAGAGGAAAGGAAGAGCCTACATATCAGCATGAGAAATTACTCATCAGCAGAGTAATCCCCCACAGGGCTCTAAGGGTTAATCAATTTATACTTAATGTAAATCACAGATGAACCTGTCGCCTGTTTGCTGGCACTGTGGTCTTTAGCAGTCTGTCTGCTACTGGATTATTTTAACATTCTTGTGAGTTTTGTGACCCCTTAAAGTCACTGCAGTGTTGCTCCGTTTCAAAACACACCTGAGCTCAGGAGCACTGCAGAAGCATAAAGGAATGTACCTTTCAGGGTCCGTGTACCACGAACTTTCCAGACTGTAGTTGTCTTGTGTACACAGAACTGCTCGTTCATTATGGCTCTACTAACAGTGACCTTTATGAAAGCACCAGATTTCAATACAAACAGCCTGGGCAGGTACAGAGAAGCCAGGCTTTTTTTAAAATACATCTCTAAACCAAAAAATTTAACACCATAGTTTTGTTATTTATTTACTGTATTTTGAATTAAAGCAATGTATCAACTTGTATCAAGCCATTTGCTTTATTCCTACTCATAAGCTATATTTCCTGGTTATTTGAATTTCTTATTATTTTGGACTATACTGAAAAGAGGAAATACTGGTCTCAGTGAAGAGTCTTGATAACAGAGTTGAACTCTGTAGCTGGGCAGACAGAGCATGATAATTTGCTCTGCATACAAACTTGCCACTGACTCCCAGTTATCTTCAGAAGCTCCATTAGTAACCTAAGGCCCTAAGCCATGGCTCAACTCCTAATTGAAAGTTTGGCCTTTGATCCTAGAAGAGGAACTTTACTCTTTCATTGAGGATGGCCAGGTCTTGGCTTCTGTCCTGAAGACATGTAATTCACCAGAGGTTTGCTGTTTCTGTTTGTTCTCAGTATCTGCTCACATATGTAAAGATAAGCATGTGCCTAGGCTCTTCAAGACTTGAAAACTATTTTATTTGCCACAAGAGAGCAACATTCAGTCCTTATAAAGTAATTGTATTTTTTTAATGTAAAATGCTTTTAATTACATAAGTCTTTTTTTAACATTACCACACATAAAGGAAACTAGCCAGAAGTCATTTTTCTGGGACTTAAGAAATAAAGGTCAAACATTTCCTTTAATTCTGGTCTTTGACACACAGACTTTAAAACACGGCCAAGAAACTACACATCTGGCACCTTTGTTCTTACTGTATTAATCTGTTCCCATCCAGTATGAGGCCTGAGTTAATGAATCACTGGTGCTGGTTATGATCCTCAGGGAAGTTTTGAATTTACTGTGCTGTGTTTTATATCGATGGCATGGTGCTGCAGAACTAAAACAGACACCTGCCCTGTCTCAAAGGCGTGTCTTTCACATGATTCAACTAATAAAGTTATATGAATAGGAATTTATTACTGAATTTTATGAACACTAAAGTCACCATTTATATAGTCCAAGGCTGGTCTGATCCTTAAGATGCTACAGTATATTATGTTGCAGTGTTCTGCTAAATAAACTGAGCCGGCTGTGCATTAGCCTGAGTACCAGAAAGAATATGACCATATTAGCATACTGGTCCAGTAATACATAATACCCTGATCTACCTTTTTCTAAGCTAATATATCAGCTGAAATTATTTTAATGGAAAGTTACTCTGATCAAATTACTACTAGTTTTATTTGTTCAGTTGCACTCAGCATTCAGTGATTGGTCTGATCAGGCACCAAGACTAGAGATGTCTTCCAAAAATTATGTATTATTGTTATTTCTCACCTAGGCCAGGCATTTTTCTCTGAACTACGCAGAAGAAGGGATTAAATAGGTTAGTTGATCCGCTTCCTCTATTGTGAGCAGCCTGGATTACGCCTGAAGGAGAGCACTGAGCTCAGGAATGCTGATGAGATTCTACATTTATCTTCCTGATGAAGAGGCTGTATCTCTAGTCTCTTCCTTTCACAGTTTCTGCCTTTTCAGTCCTCTTGTACTACTTGCACTCAGCCAAGGTACTCGTAAAGAGTGTGATCTCATTTTTGTTCTCCTGAGGCCTGGACTCCAGGGCATTCTGTGCCTTGCCATCTGCAGCAAGGCTGCTCCAGGGCTCTTGTTCTGGCTGAACAAGCACAGCTGGCTATGTGAAGTAAGGGAGTGTGCCCTCTTTCCCCCTTTGCAGCTGACCTGTTGCTGCTAACTGGACAGAGGAATAACCCTGGTGCCTGGATTCAAACAGCAAGTGAGTCTAAAGAAAACACTATCTGTTATCCTCATGGGGAACAGGAAGGGTTTTAATCATGGAACTCAGCCTTTACCCCCTATTCTCATGAACAATCCCTTTTGTGTCCTTTACAACAGAATACAGAGAAGTCCTCAATGCAAGCAGATTTCTAGATAGTGATACCAATTCAAATATATTTTATTAGAATTCCCCCACATATTTAGTCAACGGCTTTGTGAGGCCAAAGAAAGATGCTACAATTTTAGAGGGAAAGCAAAAGAGTCAGGAAGATATATAAACTGCCTTAGCATAAGAGGAAACAACATACAAAACTTAAAAACTGCCGCTTTTACAGCTCCAAATCAGTGCCCATTGAAATTATTGCTTCCTGCATCAGTCCTTCCTTGCTGAAGACTTTCAAAGCACTTACCCATTCTTGCCACTCTTCAAGATGTCCCAAATCATTATTATAGTCACTAAATTAGGAGAGATGATTTGCAACTTATTGTCACTAATCTGTTTGTCTTAACAACTCAAGACCATTTCCAGTCTTTATTACAGTCTATAAATGGAAAATTAATGAGAAGTGTTCAAATTGCCTCACTGAAATTAACTAAAAAATGAAAATATCTACAATGCAAGAACTATAGACTGGTGCTGTACAAATACGGTTTTGAAACAAGTCAGGCTATTCAGGCTCACCCAGCCTCCAGTACTAGACAAGACTGAAGGCATCAACTTGCCAGCTCCAGAGAACAAGGGCCCAGAGAGGATCTGACAAGGGCTGGAAGCTGAACTTTAAGAAATAAACCACTATTTAGAAAAAAATAGATACAATTTTAAAACCTTTATTACTTTTCTATGATATTTATTGCAAGAAAACAGTTCCCACTTTCTTATATTTACTAAATCTTTTCCCAGGGTTTTTTTTTTGTTCTGTACACATGCAAGATGCATGACTGGCATTCTGTCACACAATAACAACAATAGCAACAAAAATGCCCCAAAAAAACAACATAAATTTAGCACACTAATTAAAATATTTATTCTAAATTTTTTTTCAAGGTCTAAACTTTCTTCCTTCTCTCATTCTCCTTTGCTTTTTTATCAATGTAAGAGGATATGTAGGACAGAGTGTCTATTTGAACCATGCCTTCACTTTAGCTGTAAATTGTGTTTTGTACTCCCTTTGAATCAAGTCCTATCTAGTAAAGGAAACTACAGCTACACAGAAACTCAAAGTTTTAGTTTGCAAATGACCTGATGACTTCATCAATTAGTCTCTGTGCTAGTAGGACGATGTTACTAAACTTAAGCAGGAAGGGCCTTTTTTTCAGAGGTAAGCAATCATAAAACAATCAAGGCATCCAGTCTCAGTTAAAAGCCACCAAATTTTCCCAACTCCTTTACAATGCTAGGACAACTGCTTTAGAATAGTCTTTAATTTCTAAAACATATGATACTCAGTTCTATTTGTATCAGTATTTTCTCTAAAGACAAATAATCTTTTTTTTTTTCCCCCAGTCTTTCCTTCTAGCAGAAAGAACATTATGTTAGGCTGAATAAATCAAGGTGTTTCTTCACTCTCTTGTGGAATAGTATATAAGTTTCCTTGATCATCCCAGTAAACTTTTTCTGTTACACCTTGGAATCATCTTTCTTTCCTAAGAGACCAGTGTACTCATCATTCCAAAAGAAATCTTCAACACTATCAGGGTTGCTTGTATGAATTATTTTACCAGATACATCCTCAGACCACATGTTTTCCAAAGCTGTGTTCACTGGTGATTCATAACTCTACAGTGATCAACTAAAAGGCCCAGAATTTTTCCTTCCCCATTGTTTCCATTTGTATTGCTTCTAGATTATAGTATGAACTGCTGCTTCACAATTTGAACAATTAATCCCACCTCTACAGACCAGAATCCAGTTTTCTTGTGACATTCTAAACCTCCTGCTTGTAGGCATCCCTTATCCACTTCTCATCAGGTGTCATTAGCTTGTGTCTATTTTCTCTGTCTGGGTCATTAATAAAAATATTAATATTAGTCCTAAGAGTGGTCTTTGAGGACTTAACCAAGTGTAGCCTTCTTTCTCCTTTCAGCATAAACTTCTGTCTCTTCTTTTTAGCCAGTGCCTCATGCACTTCACAGTCCTTGGTCTAATCCCCATCTCACCTGCCTTCACCAATAATTTCCCATGTGGCACCAAATGCTGTACTGAAGGCCAGAAGGATTAGAACTACCACATTTCCCTTGTCTTCAAACATGCTATTAGACAAATCTGGGAAACAAGTGTTGATTTGAGATAAAAATCTCAGTAAGAAATAGGTCCTGCACCAAAGGGAATAACAGGAAAGGAAACACTCATGTCAGGGAGGAAAAGGTAGGTATCAGGATGCCGTGGGCCTTTGAACAAAATAGGTGCCATTTAGAATTACTTGGAATGACTTTGAAAAGAAAGAGTACATTAAGAATGTTGGCTCCTATATGAATTTTTTTTTCCAGGATGAGTGAAGAGGATTTTGAGGTGCTCAGAAATAAGCTGAGAGAGAAACTCCCCATGAATAGTCCTGGGCAATTGTGCTGTAGAGTCTGATGACAAGTGAGAGTTGAGTCACTTGTGTTTCAGGCAGCAGCACTGCCCTTTTTCGATACATGGATCACTAATAGTAATGAAGCAATTATCCATGTGTGTGACATGGTTATACTACTATATTAACCTAATTGAGGTGCCCCTTCTCCCCTTTGCTCCTCAGCTCCTGAGTCTTCCACGTGTGTCCAACAAATCTTTTTTTCTGCCTCACAGACTGTGACATGCATGCATAGTGCCCAGTTACAGTGGAGGGTGTGATTTACATCACAGATAACTCATACGTGCAACTTGGCCACATTTTTTCCCCTGCCACTGATTTATTTGCACAAGTATTGGAGAAATTGCCCTTGGTTTTCAGTGTGGACTTCTTGATCTCCTATGTATTAGATTAAGTCATTTAAATTATCAAAGCAAATTCTTACACTTGTATATGACATTGCTGAATGGGTAAGTTCTTTGTCAAGTATGACATTGTCCTGGGTTGCATTGTATTCTATTACCATCTGCATGAACTGTTGAGACCAGGTGGGTGGTGTTGCCTCCACCCTCCGGACTATCTTCTGTTAATGGGTTTCGCCACATGACTCACAAATAACCCTTCCGGACTATATTCTGTTAATGGCCCATCTACGCCTTGCCACATGACTGACAACATTACATCATCCCATTGAGAGATGCTCCACCCAGAGGGAGGAACCAAGCATTCCATCCTGGATATAAGCTGAGATTTCAAACACCACAGGCCGCCTTTCCACTCGATTCCCAGAGGACGAGACCCACTTAGCCACCGCTGGACCTTCTGAGACCAGACTCCTCTATAGGATCACTACTCCCAACAGGACTACCTCATTCGGACTGCTACCAACACCCCAACCAAGAGGGTGCCAGGTTGTATTCTGACTCTGTCAGGTTTTTTTTCCTACTATTGTGTTTATTTTACTTTTTTCCCTCTTCCTATTAAAATTGTATTTCTGACTTGCAGTCTTTCACTGGTTTGTTTTCAAACCTTGACAGACATCACAGGCTTTAAAATGGACTTTTGAAAAAAGACAAAAAACAAAAGCCACCAAAAATGTTTGAATTGACACTTTTGGTAGCTATTCTTTTCATTCAACATTTTAAATGCAAAATAAAATTTAAATTTAAAATCTAAATTCTCTTGGAAAAGTAACAAGTAATTTTTAAATTGGACTCAGTCCACTTCAAATCCAGACAAAAACTGACTCGGCCACATGCTCAAGTTTAAAAAGAAACATGCACTTGTTTTTAGCTGTTAAGAGTGTTTTTTTTCTTTTTCAAATAGCAGGTTCATAGGGTTAATATGAAAATAAAGCCTTTTCTATCAACTCATGCAGACAATAGAGCAGCATAGGATATTATGATCTGCAAGTGATGTGAATTCATGTATCCTGCATGCTACAAGTGGGAACTTCATTTGAGACCTGAGTAAATTGGCATGGCAGGGGCAGCAGGAAGGCAACTCAAGGAAGGAATCCTAAGGACCAGCCCAGTAGCACAGAGTGGCCCCAACCTTTTTTCTGGCCTCAAGAATGAAATAAGAGATGTCAAGATCCTTTGTTATAGTCCTGTTGTGGCCTGCCTATAGACTGGGATATTTGAATTTCATCTCCCTGCCTCCACTAAGAGTTTCTTTGAAAGCCCGGTGACAGTGGCTTTGTGTAGGTGAGGTGGATTTCCTCTATAGTTCGTGTCGTCACAGTAGCTCTTGAAGTGCAAAACACAAACATTTTCTTAACAGTGCTAAATGTCCTCATTATTCAAAGGGTTGGAAATAGGCCAGAAACTGCTCAGATTACCAGTGAACCATTCAAGCTAGCTGTACAAAAGTAGGTATTATAGCATGTGAGAAGGTACAGAGAAAACTGACGACTCTGTTGACTGTAGGAACAAAAGCAGTGACAGTATAGATAGTTTATAGTGCTTAATCCCTATAATCTGAAAGGTGAGAAAGGATCAAGAGGACTGTATTAACTGAAGTATTATCTGATTTTAAGGTTATGGTTGCTGCTGAGAGATAATCAAGCACATCTTTTAGAACAGTGTGTAAAATGGAAGGGAATAATTTCATTAGCATGTCTTATTCCAGAAAAAATAATGTATCAGATACTGCCTAAACAAAAAATGGTGCAGAAGCAGGCAATGTAGGGTTCTCCCACATCAGTCTAAAGAAAATCACTATCATTTTAAATAAAATAACATTAAAAAAAAATGAGCCTCGATGGGCTGAAGAGCCTTTTTTTCTTCTGACATTCCTGATGTTCTTCATAATGTGCCTTTTTTTAAACATTACCCCCTCAATTAACTCATAATTGCTGTCCGTGCCATATCAATTATGCAGCATTTGATGTAAATTCAGGTTCCCTGGCACTGAACAAATCTAAGGGCATTTCAGAACTTGGTGTAATTACAAAAGTAGTCCCTTTAGACCGAGAAAGAAAATGAATATCATCTTTTTTCATCCTAGTTGTTTTGTATGGTGCTCCTGTGCTAAGTTCCCCTTGGGCTGCCATGAAAGTGCATGGATCGGGTCTGGCTGAGATGGAATTCATTTTCCCCACTGCAGCCCTCGCAGAGCTGTGCTGCATTGGTAGCTAGAAAGGTGTTCCTAACACACAGTGTTTTGGCCACTGCTGAGCAGGGCTGGCACAGTGTCAGGGCTGTCTCTCCAAGATTCACCCCTTGCAAGTAGGCTGGGGGCAGGTAGGATCTGGGGAGGAGACAAAGCCAGGAGAGCCAACCCAAAATGACAAAATGCAATAAAAGCTAAGAGAAAGAAGGAGGTGAGGGGCATTTATTTTTACATTTGTCTTCCAACAAGAGCAACCACTATGCGTACTGAAACTCTGCTTCCTGGAAAGGAGCTCTACTTTGTCTGCTGATGGGTAGTAGAGAATAAATCTTTTGTTTTCCTTTGCTTCTGCTGAGGAGGGGACTGATAGAGAGGCTTGGTGTATACTTGGCAGCCAGCGAAGGTCAGCCCACCACAGTGCAATAGCAATGAAGATCCTAAACTGGTGTAAATGAGCACGGCTCAGGAGAAATTGAGGCATCTTGCCCAGTTTACACCAGTGATACCTGTGCTCCAATTTCTCCTCAAATTTTATCCTTGGTGAGTTCTTTACTCAAACTCAAACTGAACTAGAGTCTGAGAGGAAAATCATAGTGAAAAAAAAAACCAAAACAAATCTTGCAATGTACTATGCTCTGAATTATTCAACTGTTGAAAGATTCAACATTTATCCAAAACAAGAGGAACAGGGGCAGTAAATTGGTGCATTGAAATATATGGCAACTTGTACAACAGTGGACAAAGGAGTAAGAGAAAAGGCAATGGGAAAAACTGATGCATAGAAACTTCCACCAGAATATGAGAAAGCACTTCTTTAGTGTGTGAGTGATTGTGCACTGGAACAGATTGTATACAGCGGGTGTAAAGTCAAACTGTCTGGATGAAATCCTGTGCAATGTATTCTAGGATGACCCTGCTTGAGCAGGGAGGTTGGGCCAAATGACCCATGGTAGTCCCGACCTCCTTCCTTCTCTGTGATTCTATGAATATTTCTCTAACTTGTTATGTCCGTGTTTGTTTCTAGGATCAGGCTTATAAGAGAATAAATAAAATATGCCAGGAGGGAGTCTAGATTCTAAGTGATTTCTAATGCTCTTGGAAAGTAACAGACTCTCAACAAATGTAAAAAAATATAATAAGATTTATGTGCATCAAAATTTTTCAGTGTACCTAACACAGAAAAAATTATTTCTGAAATTGGTCTTAGAATGGGAATATATTTGATCAGCAAAAATCCAGATATTTACTATATTGTCCAGACATAAAAATCTCAGCATACTGATAGTCTTGATATCAAGGTGATTGGTGGGAATTTTCACTAAATATAAGATGAGAGAAAGCAAACTAAGATAAGGTACTCAAGGTTGACTTCCATGTGCATTTCTTAGCTAATGTGCTGTTTTCAGTTTAGAGACAAGCAAATTTGACTCTCCAAATCCACAGATAGAGGTGGGGTGTGTTGCCAGGGTTGAGGAGATCCTAATGAAGCAGCAAGAAGAAATGCTTGGAGGAGCTGAAAAAGCAGGAGTAGAGAGAGAAGACAACAATCAAGGAGGGAAGACAAGATACCAAGAAGATTCTATGACCAGTAGCACAGGTGGATTGCACACCAAATCAACAGTTCTTAAAGCCTACAGATTTTCAGTCCAAATTTTCTCCAGTTCAAGGGAATTTGGGCTAATGCAAAGCTTTGCATTTCAACAAATTTGACACTGGGCTTGACTAAGGTCAGCCTTGAGCTTTATTTATCTTATTGATTTATCTTCAATACCAGGAGACATAAAATTGCAAGACAACACTGAACATAGTTTTGGCCAGAAAGCCTCAAATACAGAGATCCCTCGAGTCAGGTGAATTAAAGTTTAGTAAGACTCTCTCCAAACACATTCTTCTCTTAGATTAATTAAATGATTATTTAAATAACACTGCTTAACCATCAACATATATAAATATAGTTCCTTTTTTTAACAATTCCAATCTGACTGTAACTCAGATTCGGTGATACAATGACATTTTTACCTTCTTAATCTACTTAACAAAGATGTGCTGTAACCAGTACAATTACAAGAAGGAATTTCTGAAATACATCAAGCACACCAATACAACTGATAAGACTGTGATTTTCATCAATTTTGCTATTGTGTTTTCTGCCCCTGATCACTCTAGGAAATTTCTGAAGCTGCACAAATAGGAGGAAAGATGGGCTATAAGCCATGAAGTGCCTGTGTTTAACATCCTGCTATTGACCCTGCTGTCAGGGATGTTTATGCAGCCCTTCTGATGGATTACCTGAGTATATTATGATCTTCATTGCAAAGAATGTACGAAAAACAAAAGTGTGACTATTCCTCCTTTACAGAAGAAAGGTGAGAATCAAGAAACATGATGTGATTTTCCTGAGACAACTTAAAAAAAAAAAAAAAAAAAAAGTATGTGAAATCAAGGATACTTAATTTGGCATGGCCAAACTCAGGCTTCCTCCTCTACAACAGGAAATAAGTAAAATTCTGCCTCCAGTTTTAACCTGGCAATCACATTCATTTATCTTTGTGGGGGGTGGGTGGGGGGAAAGAATCCAGCTCCTTTCTCAATATACTGTTAACACAGAACTTTTTGCCAAAATAAAGAGCTGAACAATCAAACTGAATAGGTATTAAGTTCCATACAATATTAAAATAATTGCTACCAGTATTCCTCTTCTTTAGTATTTCTGGCTTCTGGTGGTGTTTCCTGACTGTCTATAAAGGGAATCATTAATATAATCCCTGCTTTGCTGCCTCTTTGTCTGCCCCTCCCCCTCCTTTTCTCTCTTTATATGGAGACAAGCACTGTAGTCTCTACTGAAAACTGAAGTATAACCATCTAATGGTTAATCAGCCAGTAGAGAGTGGCTGATAAAGCAAAATGCCCTGATGACTTCCACTTGAGAGTGTAAAAAAATTAGGCAAAATTTATCTTTGGTGTACTTTTACCATAACTTTTCTTTCTGGTTACTTACACCCCTAAAACCACATTCTTACAATCAAATGTCCTTCTTTTTCAACAAGCATTATTACAAACTTGAAGTCAATTGATGGTTTGCATTGACTTGGACAGGACAACAGTTAAACGATGTGCCCAAGGTCATACAGAAAGTCTGTTATGAGGATGAGGAAGATTTTATTAGCTATGTACATTAACATTTTTTCTCTCTGGCTATGACAGCTCTAAAATTTATTGTCATTTCCCCAGGTAGTGCCCTGTATTGCTAGCTTGAAATCATCTGAAGCAAAATTATTTGCTTTCAGAGTTTTTAAAGTATCCTAAAAAGATTAGGGAGTCTGACTTTAATTTCTAACACTTGGAAATAAAGTTGCATAGCTACTGAAACAAAATTCAAGAGTAATTATGTTTGTGTCTAAATATTTGTCAGTAAAGCTTTTTATTCCACCTCCCCTTCAAAGTCTGCTACATTCAAGATAGTTAGTCACACCACAGAGCACAGAGATTCCTTTCTGAACATTAGCCATCCAATCCAGCTTTTTTTAGAAGCCACCAAGAAAACGGTGACCCCTTCCACACACATATAATACAGACAGTCACTCATGCATTAACAGCCATAAACCCCCAAAGGTCGTTTCCATGACAACCCCAGGGTCCTTAATGACCCTGACAGTTCAATGATTTTGTTTTGTTTGAGAGTGAAGGAATAATAAGTCTTCTCCCATCACCCCCTACCCCCTCCACTGCACTGATATGCTGTTCATTATCTGATCCCAGGCTCAGCCCTGGAGACAGAGTGGCAGCCAGCTCTGAAAGACAAGAGCCTCGCTGCAGACAAAGAGCATCGAAGGAGCTGAGCGTGCTCAGCATACTGTAGCAGCACCAGCCTCATTAATTCCATCACTAGCCCAATGAGTTTAAGCAAGTGCCAGGGGTATTACAATAGTTTGTAGCAATATGTTGCATAAGTGAGCCCCAAATCACTGTACAGTTATTTAGAAAGTACATTTTGCATACCACTAGCAGGAGTGCTTTTATTAATGATGTGTACCAGAAACACAATAAGACATTGCAGCTAGTCTGCAGCAAGACCTATAATTTTAATGACATGATGAATAAGGCAATTAATGTACTTCAATCTATTTCCCATATGTATCATATTTAACTTCAGAGAACTAAAGAGATATCCAAGAGAAAGAAGTGTAATAATGCATCACTAAATGGGTAGGCTACTCCTAATTCTTTGAATGCACATTTCTTAGTACTGCTCTTCAGCTGAACCTTCTATTCTTTTAATTAGAAATCAGCTACAGGCATAATGCAGACTTCCATTCCCAATATTAAATAGAGTCTTCATTAAATGCTATAGAAACTGGCTTGTTGATCCAATGTCATTCTTCATGAAATTCCACTAAAAGCCACTGCCATTGTTTACATGAAACTATATACAACCATTTGATCCCAGTCCAGCATTACCTCGTCATGACCATGCTCTTACTAGTGCCATATTAAACCAGCTCTTTGGTGACCTATTTTATGGATGGATGAATCTAAATTGCCTTCGTTTTCCTTCACTTCATAGATTAACTGTGCATTGAACATAAATGGTATAAATTACAGCTTCCAAAAGGTTTCTCTTAGTAGTATCAATGGCCATTCACCTTACAGCTTTCAGACTCGCTGCAAGTTGCAACTGTGTGGGGAGACCACAGTTGTTTCCTCCTCTTCCTACTTATACAGAGACCTCAAGGCAGTGTCCTGCAACTAAAACACTCAGTACAACTGAAAGGTCCCTGTCTTTATAGGTAGATATGCTACTGTTGGAGTGGTTTCGTACCCGTAACATAAGAGGTAACCCAACCTTTCTAATGAGGGAAAGAAGCCTTTAAGGCACTTTAGATCAAATTATAACAATTTTGCTGTATTCAACTTTACTGTATAACATTCAATCCTTTGATCTAGACAAGTGTTTAACTTCAGATGGCTTTAGGGGAAACATGCTATGGCACAATCACCTCAGGGTACACACATCCTTAGAACACAGGCCCCATAATGCAGCCATGCAGAAGAACTGTCCCTAACTCTTTAGCTCAATGCCCTGGCATTTATCCAAAAAAATATTTTTAGAAAAATGAATATTCCCAGAGAAACCATCTGCCTCAGTACTTGAATTCAATGAGCTGCTTGAATTTTTGCTGCTATTTGTATATTACATTCAGTCATTATTTGGAGAAAGTTACTCAGTATTTTCTGGGATAAAAAAATATAAACATTTTTCTTTATTCTGAATAGTAGAATCTAATATGAATCAAACTACTTACAGAGGAAGTCAGAGATGGGACTGGAGCACAGGTACTAGACCCTTCTGCTCTTTCCTAGCACTCAATTTCCACTCCCTCAAATATAATGATACGCCTTTTAATCTTGCCTACACTTGGTTTATTCCTCTTCACTGCAAACTAAAGCAAGGTCACTGGAAAGTCAGAGACAACACAGCAAGTCCAAGCCTCATGCAGGAAAGAAGAGAGATTTAAAGAAAAAAGTTAGCATCTGGCTTCTACAGTTAATCATTCCCAGCAGCAGGTCTTGATTGTATACTACAAAGGTAATCCAAACTATCAGTTACAGCCACACTACAGCCTACGTGCTCCCTAAATATGACATTTCCTCCTGCATGCCATCTATGTTTCCCTCCATATTGGCAGAATTCCCAGGTTCTGCAGACCTTCCCCACAGAGCACTATACACGCCTTCCTAAGCAAGTCCTTTGCTCTCAGTTTCATTACCGTGTTCTGTGCATACCCCAAGTTATGCAGAAGGAGTCTTGGTCTGATAGCAATTAAATGTGCCCAGAGGCCTGGATTCTCTCTTCAAGTGCACATGGAGCTCTCATTAATGTTAATTTGGCTATGCACCTTATCACAAGGAGAAGCAGGGAGATCCCTAAAAGTACCTAACCTGAGGAAAATCTGGCTGGGAAGCAAAATGATGTTGTGTGCATGCACATAGGATGTAGTTCTCCATTTCATTATAGTTTTCATAAACAGTGGAAAGTCTCTAATCCTACAAGGGCAAGAAATTAGGCACCTAACGTGTCAGGATTCTTATACAGCCTCCAAATGTAACCACACTCTGTTTCTGCCCTTGTAACAGTATAACAAAGTCAGCTATGAAACAAAATGTGTAGTCCTGTAGAAATTTGGGGATTTTTTTTATTAGTTTTGCCCCAACCAGAGACACTCAGAGACCCTGAATGAGATTAGGATCCTATTGAAATCTTTGCTCAGAAAATGTGTAATATGTCTCTTCCCCAGTAAGTTTAGACGTAAAACAGGCAACACAAACAAAAGAAGTGATTATCTCCATTTCACACACTAGCAGCAGCGGCATAAAGATGAAGTTACTTTACCAAGTTTACAGTAACAGGAAACAGGAATAGACAGCAAATTTCCTGAAATCTAGCCCAGGTCTTTCACTACATCACTATCTTTCCCCAAATCTGAAAGCTTCACCTCCCATCTCATTCGCTTCAACAGTTCGTGAAACAAAAATGCATCCAAAAGGATTTTTTGTGGGATTTCCGCTTTCTTACATTTTATCTTGTTAAAGGCATGAAGCACATAGTAAAAGACAACACTTCAAACTCCTTTTCCAGCAGGGAACAAAAGACTCTCACGGGACCAGGTTCTACTACCTTTAGGAGAGATGCTTCCCCTAGAAAGTGAAAGATTGATCCAATATACAGGACGTGTCCCTGCAGCTTTTACTTCTGTTTATAAACCAAATTTGTCGGGGACAATTTTAAAGGTTGTGGTTGTATACAGTTATGTACGAAACAAGCGTGGTGAAAAAAGAGGATAAGAAAAATGTGGTTTAAATTGAATGACAATATGGGATTAGGGAGCAGAACATCCCAACTCCCATCACATGGTACATACACAGCAAACAGGGAATCAGGCCCAGCCAGCATCAATTCATCAAAGACAGGTCCCTCTTGACCAACCTGATCTCCTTCTGTGACAAAATAATGCATTTTGTGGATGAGGGAAAAGCTGTGGATGTTGTCTACCTGAACCTTAGTAAAGCTTTTGATACCCTCTCCCAAAGCTTTGTCCTGGAGAAACCGGCTGCTTGCTCATGGCTTGGACAGGTGCTCTGTTCCCTGGATAAAAAACTGCCTGTGTGGCCAGGCCCAGAGAATGGGGGCAATGGAGTTACATCCAGCTGGGGGCTGGTCACCAGTCATGTTCCCCAAGGCTCAGTGTTGGTGCCAGCCCTGTTTAATATCTCTAGCTATGATCTGGACAAGGGGATTGAGTTTGCAGACAACAGTGAGTTGGGTGGGAGTGTTGATCTGACTCTCTACAACTACCTGAAAGGAGGGTGTATTGAGGTGGGTATTGGTCTCTTCTTCCACGTAACAGTGATAGAAAAAGAGAAAACAGTCTCACATAGTGCTGGGGAGGCTTAGATTGGAGATTCTGAAAGTTTATCAAGAACTGGAACAGGCTGCCCTGGGAAATGGCGGAGTCACAATCCCCAGAGGTATTTAAAAGATGTGTAGATGTAGCACTTAGAGACACAGTTTAGTGGTGGACTCGGAAGTGTTAGGTTTATGGTTGGATTTGAGGATCTGAACGGTATTTCCCAACCCTAATGATTCTATGATTCTCTGAGGCACATCTGAATATTCATGAGGCAAGTCTTTCCCATGAGAACATTAGTAATGAGGGGAAAAACTTCAGCAATTCAGTGTCTGCAAACCCTGATTCATCCCTTCCAACACCACAGCTGTTAAGTACAATTTTGTTAATTTATTTGGAAAACTTAGAATTTCAAGTTTTCACATATATTCTGACTTGTGAAATAAAACTGCCATGAAGTAAAGATTTTAATCACTAGAGCAAGTCACTTCAACTGAGCTTCTATAAAGTGTGTCCTAAATGTCTGAGGTGATATGAAATGTACTTAAGAGTTACAAAACATTTTAAGACAGCCATATGGACAATGATTCAGTGTAAGGATAAGTGTAAGGGAGTGTTAGCTAAGCATAGTTAATTATTTACATTAACGTAGTATCTCTGTTTGCATATATAAAATAAATGTGTGTTGAACTAAAACAAGAAATTTCTCGGAGTAGTATAATTTAAGAGCCATTTGAATCTCAGAAATATGCACTACCTTTTTTTCCCCCAATGGCACTGCTCATAGCTGTAATTTCCATGGCAATGAAAAGAAAGGCATCTGAAATGAAAGTGTTGGAATAACAAGATTTTTCCATTTCACTGTTAAGAGCAGGACAATAACTGCTAAAGTTCAGAAACAGCAGACCTGAAAAAACATTATTTTTATCACCTGCATAGCTAAAATGTAATCTGTGGCAATTTGCCCAGGCCTCCTAAGGTTGAATCAGAAGACACTACTGTTATTCCTCCCAGTACTTGTTGTTTGTGCTAGTCTGGGCACAGTTTGATGTCAAGAAACAGGCTTCTACTGCCAAGAAGACAGGTATTTAACACTGGAATAAAATACACTGAACCACAGCAACCTCAGTTTTAATGCTCTACTTCCTTATATTGGAGTTATCATGAAACTTGGACATATATTGTACTATTTTTTAGCAGCTAAAGTGGTTCTACATTATTTGCAGCCTCTTTGATAAGTTATAGATGATTTCTTCAGGTTCTGCAACTAATGACAAGCAAGTATTCTTTTCCCCATACAATTCACAATTAAATCCTAGTGCTCATGCACAGTACAAAAAAAAAAGTACCAATGGAGGAATAAGGTGCTTAGCAAACATAAAGCGGAAGGTGTTATGTGCCACAAATTCCAGGAATCCTCCTTATGAAAGCCATCGTGGCATTCTGAAGGACAGGTTTTTAGAGGTTCTAGGTGTGATTTTCAAAGGATGTAAGCATATACATGCCTGCTTTCTACAAAAATCAATAGCTGAATTGCATAAAAACCCCACTTGAAGGCAAAGCATTCCCAGGATGACACAAATAAGTCAATAATGTGTTAGAATTTCCAGTTCTGATGTTTATAAAACAAATTGTTTTGAGACCTTTACTTTCTTCTAAATCTGAGACAATACGATGTTGACCTGCCCTCTTAAATCAATTTATAAAAAGCATAAGACCTTACCTAAAATGCATGGAAGTTTCTCAGATATAAGGGATTAGGCTTGGTACAGACATCGTGCCCTAAGCAAGCCTTCCTAAGCATCACTACCCTTGACTGTACTCTGCACCAGCTACAAGGAATAACATGTTCCAGACACGGCTTCACTGATGCTCACTGACTGACCAGAACAGAGGGATCCAGCTCTGGTTCTGCTTTGTTAGAGCCAGAAACACTAATAAGGATTTTGCAGTTGGTTTCAGCAGTGATAGTTTCTCACTGTGAGAACACTTGTAAGCTTTTCTGATCAAGCTGTCTGTGGCTACCTTGCTAATTCATCCCCAGAGAAGCCAGTTAGATTTCCACCTTTCCACATCCGTATTAGGCGAGGAAAACTGTATATTTTATGCATTTATTTTCTTTATATTTTCTAGCTGGTATCTTGTTTGGGCTGCTTCTTTTGAGAGCAATAATGGTAACCCTACATGTCAATAAATATTAGTTAAGTAACAAAATACCAAGAGGCGAGTTCTAAAAAGAAAGAGTTTTAAAAAGTAATTGCTTTCAATTTTTGAGCTTTATGTGCCAGAAAATTTGAAGAATTTGCCACACAGAAGTAGTTTGAACACAACAAACCTTTTCTTCATTTTGCAAGTAGTTGTAAGACAGCACTCATGGCAGCATAACACTGGAAATTAGGAGGCAGATAGCAAGTCAAAGGAGCACTAACAAATCTGACTTAGATGAAGAATCTTCTCTATTTAATTTTTCTTTTTTTTAACTTTCTTCTCCCTCTGGTGCTCCACAGCACAGCTGAACCTTTTTGTCTCTTATTATGTTTCCTGAACAGGTATGCTAAAATATCTCATATTTTAACACAGGGCATTCAGGATTTCTATTAATATGACCAGCCTTTTTAGATTTTTTCTTTAAAATGCATAAAAACATACTTTCAAGTGCAGAAGAAGCTGTGCCTGCATTTATTTCTGTACCTATTCATCCGTATGTTCCCATAGGAACATTAATTTTAGTAGAAAACATTTTTGTTAAGAGCCTTAGCTTAGTCACCTATTCTGCCATACCAGGCCTAAATTTACTGTTTCCATTAGCCCATGAACACGGCAGTGTCCAGCTACCAACTGCCATCCTGAGTGTGTTTTTTAAGCAAGGCCACGCTACACTTGTGGACCAAATGGTGTATGCCAAATGATTATGCAGGCCTTGAGGCATTCTGGCTTTATAAACATTTACACTACAACAGATTTTTGGCCAAGTGGCCAAGTAATTGATTACAGGGCTATGAATGCCACTGGATTTCATTTATGAAAATCCCATGACATTGGCTCTACCTTGTGCAGAACTAGCACTGGCAGTTTTTAAAAGTAGGATACTCTTAGGTGAATTCAGAAGCAAGCAGTCCTTGCAGAAAATCGTGTAAAACAAATAGGAGCAGGTCTCACCCTGGCTACCACTTCTTCTGAATACAGAATATCTGACAATCAGGCAAATGCATTATGAAGGTTCCCTGTTTTGCAATAACATAGGTGATTATGAGTAGGTCTTTCCTATTGGGAATATTATATTAAAAAAATACAACAACACTTAGCTATGTTATAAAAACAAACAAACAAAAGACAAAATAATAAAATGGATCAGAAATATTTTAAAATCAGTTGAATTTTAGCTTTAAATACAGACATTGAATAGAAAATGTAAAATACTGAACAAGACACAAATTATTATGGGAAATGTTTTTTCAATTTTATTTACTTTTCCCATCAAATCTTAACTAATGATTTTGAAAGGTAAGGAAAAATTCTGTGGAAAATTAGAAGGAGATATGGTGATAGTCAGCTGTATAACATTAAAAGTCAGAGGCACCATTTTTATCTTTAGAGGTGGCACTCTTAGACACACACATGATAATAAAGAGCCATGCAGAAGCATACTGGCCTTTAGTTTTAACATCTGCAAAACATGAAGTCTCCGACCCATAAAATCATATGGACAGTTAACTTTGCACACTGTGTTAAGCCTCTTGACAGAGCAGCTCATTCAAAAAGGCACATAAGGGCACATTCAAGTGTGCTTCTCTGGAGCTATATTTGTTGTCCTGAGTTCTTCTCAGTCTAAATTTTTTTTTTCCCTTTCTCTTGCTGCCTAACTGAAAGAAAAGAATGTGTGAGTGCACCCTAATCTGATTCAGTGCATCAGACACAAAGGATAAACTAACCTTAAGTGACAGATAGAAAAAAGTAAGCTGTAGGTTAGAGATAATGATTTTAATAATTCCCTTTGTTTGTAAAATGACTATCTGTCTGAAAGTGTGCCGGTTCGGCCAAATTAGAGGAGAAATACCCTCTGAGGGAAGGCAGGTTACCACCACCCCTCCCCCAAACCCAGGTTCAGGAAAGAAAAAATTTCCTCGAAGGAAAGTGAAAGAGATAAACACTGTTTATTTAACAAACACACAGAAAAGGATAACAAGGCTAAATAACAAAACAAAACAAAACAAAAAAAATCTCTCGCTGTGGAGAGAAACCTGGAAAAATTTCAGAGTCCTCTCTGGGTGTGGCCTCTTCCCTCCTCAGAGCTGGGTCGGTGGGCCCCTTCCAGGAGGCCTTGGAAAAGGAGTTCTCCCCCAGTGTGGTCCGATGTTGTAGAACAGTCCCGAAGAGAAGAAGAAGACGGAAAAAAAAAAAAACAGAAAATTCCCAGGAAAACTCTCTCCAGAGAAAGGAGCTGAGAGCTGTCTGGAGAGCAAGGTTGCTGCCCTCCACACTCTGCCGCCGAGCCCAGAGCAGAGATCTGCGTGTGTCCTTGAGAAATTGTTTTGAAAAGTTCGCTCAGTTTTGTCTTGCACCCAGTCTTAAAGGCACAGGATTCATCTTCTGGGCATAGAGTGGTGATAGGGGATACACATCATAAACTCACCCCAAGACAGAAAGCTATGCTTTTGCAGAGCTGATGAAGAATGTGCTACATCCACAGCATTTGTCACAAACCTGCTTAGTGTGCTACTCTTAGAAGTACCAACTCATGCACTCTAAATGTGGTTTGCAGACACTGTTTCCTACATGCTATGTGATTATAGGTCCTCCTCCTAATTTACTTGAATTTCTGCATTACTGGTATAGTTTCCTTTCAAGCATCACCTCTGGCAGAGATAAACAATTCTGCAAGCAAGCATAGTGAACTGTAAGCTTCACCATGTCCACAATGACAGCAGTGGGACAGGAAGCTCATTCCAGAGTTCTGAGTTCACATGTGACACCACAGCACTGGCTGTCTCCAAACCCAGACACAGTCATAATAAAAAACGATGCATTGTTCAGAGTAAGTAAACTATGCAAACTGGATTTGTACAGCTCTTGCTGTATTTGTAAATAGTTTGTAATTGGATAGAGTGAAAAACTGAACAGGTAACAAGTCTATGTCTCAGTTTTGACTGTTCTGTTAAACTTCTGGGCAAAACCACCCAAGCAGGATGAAGTTCAGGGTGTAAGATCCAAAGCTGTTTTCTACAACACTAATACTAAATGTGCTACTGATACTAAAAGTAGCAATTCAAAATGCAACACATGAATTGACTTCCTCTGTGATATAATTAGAAAATAATTTAAAAGATATGTGGTATGTAGTATTTACAATAGAATAGCACCCAGAATTACTGTAAACACTGTTCGAGTACTCTGTGACTGCTGGGAGCAATGCCAAACTGCTTCCTGGCAAGTCAACAGACCTGAAGAATACAAAGGTGATTTGGGGTTTGCTTTGCTTCCTTTAAAGTCCTACCCTGCACAAAGGTTAGTCAGACTGCATTGAAGGTCTCAGAACAGCTAATATGTTTTTCTTTGTGCAGGATCTGTAATTGGAAAGCTTTTTGAGCAGCAGGAGGGCAACCATGCAGTTCTGAGAGACAAAGTAGTGCATTTCCTCTGTCACAAACAAGAAACACATCACTTCCAGTGGTAAGAAGCCAACTGCAGCATCTCTAGAATACATGTGGAACAGAGCTGCTGCCGTTAGAAATGGAAAAGACATATTGATCTGCTAGTCCAGCTACCTGCAATTTTAAGACTGTACTCTACAGGATGTCTGCTATTGTTTATTTTCTAGACTGGTTTCAGAAGACTACCTATTGGTGATTCCACCACTTTCCCTTTAGGTTTTATTCCAATTTTCACATAACTCCCTGTCAAGAGGAGGGGAAGAAGGTGAGAGTGTTTGTTATCCAGACTATTTTCGTGTCCCTTAAGCTGTACCTGGATGTCCCTTTAAATAATTTCTTGATGTTTACCTGCCCAGAAAAGGTTTCCTTTTTGTCTTTCTTTACCCAGATTTGATACTACATCAGAAATCAGCAGGCCTCTGAATGCTCATTCTGGTCAAATGACCACCACTGGTCATTTTCTGGTTGACCTTGGCAGCTTGTTAAATCCTTTCTCTCCAAGCTCTGTGGGCAGCATAATTTTAGCAAAGAGCTGTCCAGGACGACACGCACAGCAAATAAGAGTAATTCAAGAGTGTAAGGACCGAATTAATCAACTAGGAGAAGCATGTAAATGCAGGGTGCCAGAGCTTAAAATGAAAACAGGGACAAACATGTTGGTTTCTTGGAACCTTTGTAATTGTTTCATGTCAAAAGTGCCCAAGGCTAACCAGCCTTTAGTGGCTTGATAAAGGACCAATGTGTCGGGTCTTATTTAGTGGAAGAACCCAATTAATTATTATATAGAATTAGATGCCATTTAGCATTGCTTATATTACTGATGACTTGCTAATTTGGCTGGCTCTGATGTAATTACAATTAATTTACGTTCTTAATCCTAATGCTCTAACCTGGCTTTGATTTAATCAGGCAATATGGAGGTATCACAATCAAAGCAGCATTGAGGAGTTCACTGCTAAAAAGAGATAATTACACCTTATAAAACATATCCTTCCTACCACTCACATGTCTTGAAATACTGAATTAGAACAGTGAAAATTCTCAGAAAATCTTCAATAGCAAAGTTTGGAGAAGACCTGAGGATACCACCCAAAATTCTTCTTTTCCTTCTCAGAATATGCAAGAACAGTTCTAGTTATTTAGCTGCAATCTACAGATCTTTGGATAAGCCCAAAGAAAAGCAAATTTTCATGCCATGCCATCAAGACATGAGCAGCAACAGACAGTTAAGCTGAACTGCCTGTAACACCTGGGAGAACATACCAGTGCAAATGAAAATAACAGCAACACAGAGCTCAGCTTCAGCTTGCCTTGATGAAAAGACAAAGAAAAGAAAGTAACAATACCTTTCTCCTGGGGATGCTGGTCTTCTGCACTAATTATGCATCCCTACATGTCAGCTCCCCTTGACCCTTCAACACTGTCACAGCTTAGAGATAGCTGTGCCCTCTGTCTTATCCCAGAAAGCATGGGATTTCTTTGTAAGGAGTCCTAAAGGTGAGCAGAAACAAACAGGTTTCTCTGAGCCATTCCTACAGCTGTTAGAGGGCTCTCGCTGTTGATTTGTTCTCTGGTGCCAGGGAGAAAAGCAGTTTTGAGGAATCAGTCTTCAGATACATTTTAAGAAACTCGATATAAGGCAAGCCTGGACCCACAGAATTTTGCTGTGGATTTTCTTACCTTGTTTCCTGCTTTCCCATTGGCTTGTAGATCTGTCCCCAGACCCTAACAATAGAATATGGTCTCTGCCTTATTTTCTCTTTGTAAACTCCTCTTTTGAATGGGTCTGAGAAATTTAATTTCCTGGTTGTTATATGTCTACAATGCTAAACCATTAATCCATAGGTCATTAAGCTAATTTTATTAATTCTTGAGGAAATATTTTAGCTACTCATTCATTCTTTAGCATATAACTTAAATGTGCTCCACTATGAAAAGCTTCTTTCCTGTTGCTGAATTGAAAGGCACAGAAAGTCTTTCTCTCTTCCTTGTCTTGGAGGCCAGCCTGACAAAAAAGACTTCAGCTGAAAGAAGACTGCCATAGTAGAATGCACTCAGGGGCAATGCAAACCTGCTTATTCTTTAGCAAACAGCACATCTTCTTTCAGCCCAGAATAGCACATGGTAGTGAGGTTATCATAACACCGGAAGTTAAGACAGCTCACAGGCTGGAATGCAAGAAACTGTCCAGTGTAGGGAATTTAATTTCAGTTACCCTGGTTATGTTTCTTTGCAGCCATCAAACTGCTCTTTTTTCTTTTAACCTTGCTGCTGTGTAGTACTGTCATACTGTTCCAAAACACTGAGCTTACCATTACTGATGGCAGCTGAAGGAACTGCTGTAACTTACTGTCTTGTGTTTTGTTAACTAAAAGCAGGACATTTTAATGAGAAAGAACATCAGCTTCCACTTTGCTTGCTTGCTGTGATATCTTCTAACTACATGCAGGGTGAAAGATTAGCTTTACAGGACACACATCTTCCCATCTCACCTTTTATCAGTTCACAGCATAGTACCTGTACCCAGATGTAATGGAAAGAGAGCAGGACTCACCCCTCATTTCCTCTCCCCCTGTCTTGTACATATCATTGTATTCAGGTTCCTGCACACTCAAGTCATTCCAGCTCAGTATAGCACTTAATCTTATCAAATATATGCCTAAGTCCTGCTAAAGTCCCTGAGAGTTAAGCATACATTTGTATGCTTTTTTGTAAAGCAGACTGTCAGAGACCCACCTGTGTACTCTTCATGGATAGATTGGGTCCAAATTGTTGCAAGCACTTTCATTAATCAGTTTCTAGGACAAGCCTGCTTTCATCAACTTGTCAGATTTTGCACAGAGGAGAAAGAAGAGAGGGTAGTTTTGAGAGGGAAGGAAAGCTGTTCTTTCCCCCTGCATGCAAACCTCTCCCCAACAGCTGACAGAACTGCAGATGTGTTGTTTTGAGATGCCTGCTCTCTCTACAGCAGGCATGCTCCAGAGGAGATAATGGCTGCCATCCCACCGAGAGTGCTGGTATATGATCCTCTTTCAGTTATTTGAAATATGGACTTCACTCAGAGGATTCTAGGAATAGCTGCTCCAGCTGTTCTGGAGAGATAGAAAGCTGTCACAGGAGACATTGTTAGACTCTGCTAAAATCAGCGGCTGCACTAAAGATCTCACATAAACTCCTTAATGGTTTGTACCATTCAGTCAGGAGTCAAGGAGAAGTGAAATGTGGTCTGTGACTATAAGGCAGTTTGTATTCCATGCATCAAGGCTATGCTTGGATTCAGCAGACAGAATAGGAAAGATGCTAAAGGGATCCTTTTATCAAGTGTCTGAGCAGTTACTTGATCTAAGAGGTTTGTATACCTGCAACCAGCAATGTAAATGTCTGAGACAAATTACAAGACAGCAGTAGTGTTACAGTGAAGGATGAAAGTGCACACAGAAAGGCAAACAAGCAAAGCATTACAACAGCCACTTAATGGCAAACACATTTATTAACATCAAGTGCGATGTTTGTAGGTTTTCCCTGCCACAACCAGCTGCAGATGCCAGCTACTTAAAAAGATGAAACAGTGCAGTGAATAAAATTGAGGGATTTTTTTTTTTTTTTTTCAATGTAGCCTGCCTGCATTCTTGGCAGAGGAAGCAGGCTCCTTCGAAGGAACAAAAGCCGTGCTGGCACACAGCGAGCAACTTGATTTCACAAGGCCTCCTGGGAAGGCTGTATGGGAGCATGGCTCTGTGTCTGGCAGCTGCATCCTTGAATAAAAAGAGGAGGAGGAAAAGGGCAGGAAGGAAAGAGCACACAAGGTCTCCATACCACACATGAGAAGCTTTTACACACAATCAGACATCCTTGCCCCAAAGTATTCAATAAAAGAAGTGTTCAAGGTGAACCACTATACTTACTGCACACCACAGCAGCACATTTCACAGGCTACTGTTCTTTTATTAGAAACATTTCTCAAAGGTTTTACTGCTACTCATAGATTGTAAGGATTCAGGTTTTTTTAAGCATAGAAAATATAGTGAAGTAGAAGAACTAAATAAAAATTTGAAAATTCGAGATACTTTATAAAGCAAAAAATAGCATTTTTTCCTGCTACTTTTTTCTTTTACTCAGGAGAAATATGTCATCAAAATGCCTGTGGGAAATGGTACTCTTGCAGTGGAGTACATCAGTTTATTTCAGTTTAAGGGATTGACTCAAAGTAAGTATTTTATCATGCCAGTGGTATGACATGGACAGAAAACAGCTACAAAAATTAATGCATGACTCAGTGGAAATTCAGACAGAGATGGAGATGTTCATATTAGTACTGGATTACGTCTGAGATGTAAGAGTGTGAGGTAAACCCTCCATATCTAAGATACTGATTCTCAGCAAGACTTTAATCTGGGCAAGTAAGGTACAAGTAAGAGATTGCTCACTTCAGAGTCTTAAAAATATTATGAAGTTCAATGTAGTTAGTACACTTTTCTTAAAAAGCAGAGTCAAGGTTCTTCTGTGTTTCAAAGTCCTAGAAAACTTCTAGACAAACTAGAAAAGGAGGAGGGCAAAATTAGTATTACCATGATAATATTGGTGTCTCAGCACATTTCCAGGATTGGTCTTTTCATTTAACTCCAGTGTATTTAGACTCATGCAGAGACTTAAATTAATCATTATGCGGTGGAAATCAGGACAAATTTCCTTAAGGGCATATTGACATTTTATCTCTCTTGTTCATTGACACAGATGTAAACAGGAGCTGCAAAAGAGCAAGAATCTCTTCTCTTGCCTATTTCACATTCTTAAATCACAATAGAGCTTAATCTGGTATTCCTGTTCTTCCAGCAGGAAAGGATGAGGGAGGGCATGCACTCCCTGAAAGTAAACTTCTGGCAGTGAGGCCAATGAAAAAGAAGTGTTCAGTTCTTTAAGCAAGATTGTGATCCTAATAAAAATAAACATCTGGTTATCTAAAACCACTGTCAGTGAAAGTGTTTATTTTAACTATTAGCTGTACCTGGTGGATCAGATTAATTCTTCCTCCTACTCTGAATATTTTTTGTTTAATCATAAATAATTCTACTGACTGCAGAAGGATTCCTGGCATAAGTAAGATTGTTGTGGTTGTAAATTTTAGACAATAGAGCCTTTAAAGAAAAAAACCTCAAGCAAACAAACAAAAAACCAAAAACCCCACAACCCAATCCAACCTTCATCATGACTTGTTACTTGTATGCCAAATTCCTGCCAATTAGGAAGTATTTTCTGTGTCAAAGAGAAGTTGCTCCTATTTAAGTTCAATATTGCAAATGTTGACGGGAATTTATAATAATTATGTACTTCAAACAAAACTGTGTCGAACTGTCCACAGTGGTCACCTCATTTCTTTGTTGGCTATCACCTTGGGTTAGTAGTTTAAGTAACTTACTCTCAGCAGAATCAAACAATCCTATCTGGTCATCCACTTTACATCTTAGTACTGTTTCCTCATTCATCCTTAGCCCAGTTGATCTGAATAATGAGGAACTTGATTCTCTTAACCTCTTTTAATGTTGTTTCTCTGAGTTTGCATGCAGTACCTCATGGCAGCACCTTACTCCAGCTTCTGTGTCACCGGCAGTCCACTCTTTTGTCCCTCTTGGCCAAGCCATGCACAACACACTCTACAGCTCTGGAGCCAGGCTCCTTCTCACAGACAAACCGAACAACCGCCTTTCATGACAGACAGAGGATCCATAGCAATTGGCATATTTATTTCTAATCAGCTTTTAAAATGGCATCATGCAGCTGTGCTTAACCACATTACTTAATTTTCAGTCTGTTTTGCTATCGATTTCTAATATCCTTTATAGATATAGGACATCACTCAATACTGCATTTTCTTTATTTAACATGTTTATCTGCCAGCCAAAAAGATGGGAAATTTAATAAATATGTTTGTAAATTTAGGATTACAGCTCTCTTATAAATTAGCTTACAAGGCTATTTACTGACAAGATGCAGAATTATGTATGTGATATTTTTCAACAAATTTCTGTAATAAAAATAAACATAAGATACTAGAAAAATTAACTTTGGTTTAATAAAAGAAAAAGCCAAAACCAACTAACATATTTTTCTTTAAAGCAGACCCTAGCTCTATGTTCAAATTCCTGTTATTTTCTAGTCAGATCAGAGGCTTTCTAGGGTTCATTGTTTTGTGTGAAGAATGTTAATTCTCCATGACTTGAGAACAAAAATAAAGGAAGATACATCTGGAAAACTGAAGAAATGGGAAATATTATATTTCCATTTAATTATTAGTTATGGGACAGAAAGACCTATGGGTTTCTGCAGTGAGGAAAGAAGAAACCGGAAAGAGCACAGAATGCTTTTAGATATGTATCAGTTGAAACCCCGATAAAAGCATGAAAAGAGGTTGCTGTGAAAAGTTTTCTATAGAAAGTTTTGAACCTACTCTTTCCAAGGTAAGTTTGAAGTGGACCTCACAAGTGATACACAGGGTTTTCAGCTCCATCAATTCACAACATCTGATATTAAGCAGTTACATGGGAACCTCATTTTACACTGAAATCTGAGCACATTTCTCTCTCTCTTTGCAAGGAGAGACATCAAAAATGTAAATTGACTATTCAAACTTGAGAGCTCAAATAGCAAAATTAAATTAAAAAAAACCACTCAATGGTAACAGTCTTATAAGCATATTCCAAAAAATTTGCACAAATGTTGGTACACAAGATTCTTTATATTTGAAAGCCTGCTTTTCTCAAAATTGCACTTTTTTGTGTAAATTCTTGACAAATAATTTGCTTACTTATATTGCAACAGTAATCAGTGCTACTCGCTGTAAAATAAAAATATCATTTTCCAAAAAGCAGCTTAGTTCAATAAATTTAACTCTTTTTGAACTCATTACCCACAAGTCATTGAGAACTCAAGGACTGGTAAAAAAAAGCCCCTATACGTTTTATGAAAGATATGTACATTCACACAGCAAATATTTAAATAACCATTTAGCATGTGCATTCCACCTGTTCTGAGTGTAGTGTTCAGTGCATGATTTCCATATTCCTACTTTAGACCGGTAGGAAGTCTTAATCTGAACAAAAATAGAGACTCCAGATCAAAACAGTCCATTATCAAACTCTACATTTCATCAAAACTAATATAAACACCCTTTGGTTAAGCAAAATGTGATATGACATATTAACCTCTTTGAAGAAAGACACAACACAGATTTCATAGGAACTCCTTGTTCACATCGTTGAAAAGAAGAGCTGAGCAAACAAAACCCTTGGCTATAGGAAGTAAGCTGTAGTTAAATATTTTTAGTTTAAAATTCACTTCTGTGCGAACTTCAGCCAAGTTTCTTCAGTTTAAAGAGAATGATGGCTGTGAATGAAGTTAACAATACTTTCATGAAAGATGAAATTTGAAAGAGCCAATGTGGAAACCTACTCTTATGAACAACTATATTCAATCAGGGGGTTGTTTGTGCAGTCAATACAATTCAAATTGCAAATATAAACAATGAATAGCAAGCACTCAAAGGACCACTGACAGAAAACACGTTGTCAGCAGTTCACTGCCTGAAATATCTTAACAGCAAACATTTGCTGAGTAATTGCAATCAACAAATTTGTTGAAACACATCCAGTTGACAGACAATTTACCAACTGGAAAAAAAAGATAAACATGTGAGAAATCTTTGTAGTTCTTTCATTAAGATTTGTGGCCCAACATCACAAATTTGGAATTCAGAGAATTACCACTGGCCTTCCTGCCTCTGTTGTGATAACGTTACTTCTAATGCTATTTACAACATAGTTACAAGTTACATCCATACAGGTAAATAGCCTGAGTCTCCAGATAAGACTTTGTACTGTAAAATTATCACAAACAACACAGACAAGGGAACTACAGGCCAGTCAGTCTCGCCTCACTGCCTGGAAAAGTCATGGTGCGTGTATTACTTTCCACCTGGAAACCACGCTAAGGCACATATTAAGTAAGGAGGTCATTGATGAAAGTCAGTATGGCTTCACTAAGAGCAAATTCTGCCTGACAAATTTTGTGGCCTTTTATGACTGGGTTAGAGTCATGGTGGATGACAGAAGAGTGACTGATATGTACTTGGACTTGTGCAAAGTATTTGACAGTACACTACCTGACATCCTTGTTTCTACATTGGAGAGACATGGATTTGATGACTACTCGAGAGACAAGGAATTGGCTGGATGGTCACACTCAGAGTGAGGAAGCTTGAGTACGCCACCAGGCTGAGTGGTGCAGTTGGCACACCTGAGGGATGGGATACCTTTCAGAGGGACCCTGGCTGAAGGGATGGGCCCGTGCAAACCTCATGAAGTTCAATGAGCCCTAGTGCAAGGTCCTGCACCTGGGTGGGAGCAATCCTGAGCACAGGCTGGGCAGTGGGAGAAGCCCTGCTGAGAAGGATTTGGAGTACCGGTGGAGAGGCTGGATATGACCTGGCAGTATTCACTTGCAGCCCAGAAAGCCAATCATATCCTGGGCTGCATCAAAAGCCATGTGGCCCGCAGGGTGAGGGAGGGAATTCCCCTCATCTACTCCACTCTCATGAGATCCCACCTGGAGCACTGCATCAGCTATAGGGTTCCCAATATAAGAAGCACACAGACCTGTTGGAGTGGGCCCAGAGGAGGTCACAAAGATGATCAGAGGGTCCCAGCATCTCTCCTATGAAGACAGACAGAGTTAAGGCTACTCAGATCTAGAAAGAGAATGCTCCAGGAAGATCTTATAGCAGCCTTGTAGTACTAAAGGGGGGTCTACAGAAAGGTTGAAAAGGAACTTTTGACAAGGACAGGTAGTGACAGGACAAGGGGGAATACCTTTAAACTGGCAGAGGGCATGTTTTGACTAGATATTGGGAAGATCTTCACCATGAGGGTGGTGAGGCACTGGAACGGGTTGCCCAGAGAAGTCGCAGATGCCCCATCACTGGAAGTGTTCAAGAGCAGGTTGGAAGATGTCCTTGCCTGTACAGGAGGGTTGGAACTAGATGACTGTGAAGGTCCCTTGTGACCCAAACCATTCCATGATAATTGCTATTGGAGCAGCATTCTAGCTCTTTTGTCATGCCAAATGCTTGCACCTATCTATTTGCAGATGTAGTCCCGGTCATATGCAAACACCAGTGGGTGACAAGCAGGCTTATTTGGTTCATCATTTCTGAGGTATTCCCAGCATTTCAGCCATGCAGAGTAACCCATGTGCCATAGGGAAATAAAAAAAGGGGATTAAAATCTCTCTTACATATTAATGTATAAACTAAATTCCCATAGACTTAATTCATTGCTGTACCTAGAAGTGGTATTTTTTTCCTTCCAAAATGGAGAATATTTATCTAGAAGAGAATAGGTATGCTTAGGAACAAGAAGAGAGTATAAATAAAACTAAAGAAATCAGAGAAGACTTGGCACAAATAAGCCAATTACATAGGCTCTTGAACTGAAATCTTTAATAATGCATAAAGTAAAACACAGACATGCAGCAGAGCTAATGCTTGCAAATGAGCAGGTCCACGATGCGGAAACATTTTCCCAAAGCGAGGCTAACATAAAGAATACAGTATCTAAAAAGATCTCTCCAAAACCCACCCCAAACCAAATCATGAACTGAAAAAAACCATCATTTAATAAAATAAAAATATATGAAGAAAAAAGTATTCAAACTGCATTTAGAAAAAATTTCAACTGAAAAGAAGTTGAAACCTAGTGGAGACCAATATATCATAATAAGCATTCTGAAAATAAATTATCATGTTTCCTCACAGACCCCTTTGTCAGCTCAAGATCTTTGCAGCCCATTCTCTCTATTGTAATCCAGCTAATTTCATTCAATCACTAGGTGTGCATGTGGCTAGTTCAGCTCACAAGGGTTCCTGGGGACAGCTCTACTGTTTCACATTTTCTGGTAAATCTGAGTTAATAAGATGCTGGAAGGAAAGCCCTGAGCACTAAAAATCACTCTACAATTTCAGAAAAGCTGGCATGGTGTAAATTCCTTCACACTAATACAGAATTGCATTTGAGTAGAAGACTGCAATTAGATGGCAAAGGGCAGCTGGAACTATCTCAGTTCTACCCTAGTGCTCCTCCTAAGGCTACAGAGAGGTACAGAGATTCCATGTGGACTGCATGTGGGCAGGCACGAAGATGCTGCAAGGACACATCATCAGTTCTTGGTAGCTGCTTTGCAGAGCACAATGCAAGGAGACCTCCTCACACACTGATACCCTCCTAAATTCACCAAGGTGTCACATGCTTGCAGGGAACTGTGACTCACAGCATACAATACAGGGACTGAATTATGTCACAGTTTCTGGGGAGTCAGTAAACGTGTTTTCCTCTTGTTTTATATCAGTTACCTTTTACAGTGATGTGAACTGGAAGAAAGGTGAAAGAGAAAGTTGATACCCTTTATATGGTGACAGTTCTGTGACCATCTTCACTGGCCATTAGCAAATGGCTGAGCTTACTGGTGATATTTAAAATTTATTACAAAGAATTTCTTGCCTCAAAAGATGTTTTAAAACTAAATTTATATTTATAACATATACCATAAAAGCGTATTTTTAAAATACTAGTTAACATGTTTGGGCATAAAATTTAGTTCCATCAAATCCAAAATCCCATCCAAATGCTTGGATTTTTTTTCCCACGGAATACGTTACATTTGATAAAAATTAACCTTGGATCTGTTGAAATGCTTATTTGATTAATTTCAAGATATTTAACCATGGTTTCAAGTATTCCAAAGTTTTGAAACACTTTAGAAAATTTCTCAAACTTTTTAGAACAAAAATTTGTTCTCAACTCACGTTTTCTCATTTTTTTCCACATGAAACCATATTGGTTAGAAAATGTGCCAAGCTTTAAGCAGAACATTATATATTCTATTACATCAAGGGGTAATTATTTTGTGACTAGTTTCATATCTCACTTCAGGTCACACATGCAAAAGCTGTCCCCGTTTTACATATTTTACCTTTTGCTTTATTCATGAATAAGGAAGTGGGATATTATAGGACCTGACCTGTTGGTCAAACTTCCAATAGCAATTGCAAGCAATTATGGCAAGGTGAAATGTCACTGTGCACTGAAACTACGCCCCCCCCCCCCCTTTACTCCACCTACAGATTGGGCAGAAATCATCTTTATTTTATAATGTAGTCTGAGAGAATTGCCACCTTAATTAAGAAAAAAATAGTTAAAAAATTGAATTCTTCTTTCTATACTAGATTCTAACTGTTTGACGGATAGTCAAAAAATTGTTATGCTTCCTAGGTGTATTTGCATTCCATAATTTTTGTCATGTGAATCATTTTAACCTGATGCTTGCATGCCAAAAATATAGGACAGATTATTATTTTAATATGTGTATCATACTGCTTATTTAATGATATAAAAACTCGCAAAGTTTTGGCTAATCTGAAAAAAAATCATTGATGCTGTCTGACATAACACCAATTTCAATCTGCAAGTCCTATAAAAATTCAGCCAAAACTTGAGCCACAAAGGTAATTACATATTACCACCTATGAAGTCAAGCACAGATTTTTCAAATTTATTTTGATCTTTAGAGTATAAACCCACAGGAATGTAAAAATTATTAACTATCTTTATTTTTAATAACTGATTATTAACTAATAATTATCAATTATTTATTTACATTTGTAATAAAATTAGTTCACTGATTTCCTTACAAATATAAACAATAAGAAATGTAAAATAGTCTATTGTGGTATAAAATAATAAATGTCTCTTCAGGGATCCACTAATCCCTCCAGCAAAATTAATTACCCAATAACTGCAATTAAATTAAAGCAAATACCAGGACCATAAAACTAATCAGCCCACAGAAAATAACTCAAACAGCCAGCTACCTGTAAGGTCCATCCCCTAGGACACATCCTGCATGCTTTTTCCACAGATTGATGCATGACCAGATAGAGAAAATTCAGGTCATTTGGTACCACTGGGGCAGTCAGGTATAGAGTGTCAGATCTCTTCACAAAAAATGTCCTTACAACTACTCCCTCTAGCTCTTGCTCACGGCAAAGATGATCCAACTTGGACATCTGTGGGGATTGAATTTACGACTGCAAGGCACTGGGAGGACAAAAATTCCAAATCCCTTTTGTAACAGGAATTTCAGTGTCTTAGGGCTTTTAATATCATAACCAAATCTTCAATCACATGTTTTACAACTATCAGTTTAAAAATTACCTTCATTGGGATCTTGGATACCTATTAGTATCTTAAGAAGATCCAAGATCAGAAAGGTCAATATGCTATAATATCTGCTGCTGGAGTTATTGTCTGGACAAAAGAAGCACCACAAAAGCCTTGAGGTGAGTGGCAGGAACCAAAGTGATGGCGAGGCCAAAAGCTGTCACCATCTCTCACCATACCCAGATAGACGAATACCTTAAAGTATGGGGCAAGAATTAGAAAAACTACTACAGAAAGAGCTCATGAGGACAAAACCAAATAATTCCAAACTACAAAATACATAAAAGTTACAAAAGAGACATTTAGAAACAATGTAGGTTTTGAGAGGTAGGGTAAGGCAAATGAAAAGATGTGGCAGGAAGGGAGAGAATATTAAGAATGGAGACTAAGTGAAATGACACTGAGAATTTAAGAATTGGGCAGGGTATGAAAAGCCAGAAGAAAAGAAATCCACTGTCAAGCCAAGACACGTAGCAGAGATGTAACCATTCTTATCTGTACTTGAGGGCATGAAATAATTCCTTTTTTAATTTTGCCTTTTTAATCCTGTCAATTGGAGCTGTCACTATGGATGTAATAGCAAGTATCCCAATCACAGTAGCAAAGACTCTTCACTGACACTCCTTGAAATAGCATTAATATCTGCTCACTGTGGGTACTACATTTAAAATGTTCATGTGCAGTGCTGTAGCTCCCCCTTAGTCAGGTATCAAGCTGCTATTTCACGCTCTGCTTGTAAAATTATTAACAGCTGGCCTAACATTAGATCACTGGAGTATGGTTTGCTAGAACAAGACACTGCTTGATATGACTATTTCATACTCTATCAAGTTACTACTGCCTCTGTATTTCCAAATATCAGAATCGGCCTTTAAGCCGAAAGCAGGATTTAACTTTTCAAGAGCAACAGGCCTGAACCAAGATGTCAGGCTTAAGCTTTTGGGAAAGATGAATTTAAAATCCGAGTTTATGGATTCCACAAATGTTCTCAGAAAAAACCAGGCTCAGTAAAATCCAGGTAGAAATGTCAGGTAAAATAGAAATGTAGAAATCCAGGTAGAAATAGAGTGGGTGAATTTGTGATGATGCCCACAAGACCCAATATCTTATCATCTTGGTTAATGCTGTTACATCACCACCCTCAGACCTTCCCTCTCACTCCCTCCTCGGCATACAAAAGGGACTGGGACAGGAAAATTTAAACACTACACAGTCTCATACAGCAATACAGTCATTACTAAGTTCATAGACAGCTACATAAGAGAAAATGAAATCACAGGATAAGCTGATGTCAAGCAGGTACATAGAAAAGAGTAATTTTATACCTTAAAGCAGTGGGCTGCTTTAAAATGTTACAAGTTGCCTCTAAAAATGCAGATGATTAATACTGAATGACCTATGGACTCATAGCTGCTTAAACAATGTAATATCTAACTGGTTCACTGGATAGTAGGCAACCCAGAGTGGATCCATTATATTTTCAGTATATATTAGAAATATAATAAAATAGATAAATTTACTGCTTACATGAAATATTTGTCTAGATAAGTAAAAAAGGGAAAGATAAAACACCACTCAGAAGCAATTTAAGGAAGTATATAGGAAGAGACAAAATAATATATACTGATTTGGAAAATAGTATTATACAGTCATGTCATTATTATTTTTGTCATTGTGATATCAAGAATTTAATAAAACTTCATTAAAATCTGGTGTGTGCTGGTCGTTTTCTGTAGGAGCCTAAATGGATGAAGTGCTTGTGACCTCCAGTCTGGATAACTACTCTCTCCTTGGGAAGTGTAAATCTGAGTGTATGCCTACATGTCCAGTGGGATTGGAGCGATCTTTTTCATGGTCAAGTACTGTTCTAAAACAAGTCGAAGTCAGTGCAGTGCTTAAACCCTTATTTTCTTGAAAATGCACTGAATTAAAAATATCCTTCATTACTTACCAAGGAACAGGACTCAGGGATCAAGGGACTGAAATCTTACACTTCACAGAATCATAAGAAGTGCTAATAACAAATCCAAGGAATAAAGCATAAGAGGTGCAACTCTCATGAATCACTGCAATTGGGGAGGTGCACAAGTTAATCTGACAAGAAACATCATCTGACAGTGAATGAATTTGCATTCATTTACTAATTTGTAATGCACATTTCAAGTTGATTGACATAACTCCTAGTCAGGAAACTCAGTCACTAGCTCAATATAGTAGTATGATAGTATTTTGAAAAAAACAGGTTAACACCTTGGGAATGCATAGGGGAATCCAGACTTCCTTTAAAAGTAACAGAAAAATCAAGAAAAAAACAAAAATAAAATTCAAAATCTAGGGATTTAGCTGTATAAAAGATTAAAGACTTTCAGATTTTGAGAGCCTTCTCTGGGGAAAAAAAGCCTCTAGATACTGTGAATTATACCATCTTAATTCTGAGAGAGAGTAAAATTTGATATTTACACACAGACCATGAAACAGTCATGCTGAAAGTGGGATAGCTGCTTTTCTGATAACATTATTTTTGTTTCACTCATATTTAGTAAAGCTTTTCCACTTGGGCTAACATTCTTAATTTTGCAAAAACCACTGTGGAAACTTACCGGATCAAGATCCGTACTTCACCTCTTCTCCAAAATACTTATTAATACTAAAATGTTGCACAACAAATTGAGGCCTGAGAAAGGCATTAGCCATCTGCTCTATTACAAAAATTCTGTTTTTCATACCCATCTACCACACACTTTCAGCTATTTCTAACAAGGCAGAGCATCAAGATGAAAATGTGGGGGTTTTGTGCTGGCTGAGTTCAGGGGTTGCTCAGGAAATGCACTGAAATCTTTCCTGTTTCGGCCCCCTGCCTCCTGCCCACTGCCTCACATTCTGCACTCCTCTCCATTCCCAGACTTTGGCAACTCACCCTGAGCCCATTTCTTGGTTTTCTGTGGAGGACAGAAATCATTATCATATAAATATCTAAACTGCTTTACAGCAATGGAAGAAGTGCTACTTGCAGGTAGGTATGATGCTGGAAGCTGCTAAGTAGGTGCTATCAGCTACTTTTTATTTCCACCCAGGCCAGGAATGACTTAGAGTCTGCTGACCAGATAATAAGTTACCTGTTCCCCCATGTGTCCCACGCTTTCTTAAATTNAAAAAAAAAAAAAAATCAGTGAGGCACTTACTAATTGACTGAGTGCAACTTTCTGAGTTATGAATTTATATCCAGTGCCAGCTTTTGCACTAATCAGCCAATTGCAAAACATGTAAAACATGCACATAGGAGGGGAATTAATCTTTTAAAGCAGCCAATGTAGTATTATGGAGGGTGGCGCTTGATCATTCTCTGGATGCGAAAGAACACAACCTGCAGGGTTCTGATGTGGTGACATGTTACGCTGCAATTTCTGCACTGCCAGACGGTAGCCGGTGCAACTACAGGACAGCTAAGTACATTAACTTCTGGCAGGAGACCTCCACAAACACCATCCTGCTAGTGCTGCCACTGCTTTCTGTGGAACAAAATTACACTATTTTTCAAAATTTCTGTTTAGAGACACTGAAAATGAGTCTTATGTTGTTTTCAGCTTGTGCGCTTCTACAACTTAAAGCATTCACTCTGCTAAGGATGTTTGGATCCATACAAACACAGTTTTGTTGTATTATTGAATAAGGAGTGTTAACTGTCAGTGTAGTGTCTACATAACCGTGTCCAAAACGCACAAGTTAGCACCTGGGCCCAGATCCAAGACACAGAGTGAGGCAAAGAGACTCTAGAAATTATATGATTATGTATCAAAGGAATTTTGAAAATATGCGTCTGATATTTTGTATTTCAATGCTTTGTAGGGGAGGTGATAATAAAGTTTATCAAGACCAAAAATCAAAGGACTTTTCTCCTTCCAAATGAGTTAACCTAGCCATATGTATGAGGAAAGGTTTTTTAGCCCATGAATCTAAGTGCACAAAACATACAGAGAATACCAACATCAGCATAGATTCAAACATTAATAAAGGTAATTGACTCAAAGGGATTTGCTTGATGTTTAACTTTGTGGCTTATAGTGAATCTATTGTGAAACAAAATTCTTTCATGTGTATTTATGGCTTATAGTAAGAATTTAATTTGATTATACAGTCCAATATTGTCCTTGTTCTCATCTCTCTTTGACAGGAACACCTAAATTAATTTACACAAAAATCTGAAATTATAAAATCAGAGATCTCTCTTAGAAAGAGTAGGCAGAACTCTCTTTGAGGCAACAGATTTAAGAATCTGAAGAGAAAAACCACACAAAATCAAAATGTTGTTTGTTAAGTTTAAATGTTACCTATCCTTTCCGTAGGCCTGCCACACAAAGTCCTTACTAAATATAATAATCAATGTATTCTCTGTAGAAAACCATTAAAAAACCATTCATTATCATGGATCAAGGTTTTATAGTAACGTTTGGCTCTTAAAGGGCATTTGTTTGTAGAAAGCCACATTTCAGTGTAAAACCAGATGTAGCAAAGTATTTTCAGTTATACACATTAATTATTTTTTTTTAGTAGCTCCTGAAGGCTTCCTATTTATGCATGAATACCAGGGGTCATATTAGCAGTATTATGATTTTTCAATATTGGCCAAGATTTTGAAAAAAAAGTCATTATCTTCTTAAAAACTTTAAACTGAATTTTTCTGTTGTTGTTGTATTCCTGTGCCATTCTCCCGAGCAGCTAACAGCAATACAGTATTTCCTGTTACGACAAACAGGGTTCACACTGAGTAGAAAGATGTTTCATGATGTGATGGAAATATTTTCATACATGTTCATCTTTAACGACTTCAGACACCATTCGCATACCAAAGATGACAGGATAAGGAGTACTTGGACAGCAGAACCTAGACTATTCAAGGATGGAAAGAGCAATTTAAAAATTAGGATATTCAATAAAGGAACACATAAACGTTCCCAATGATTTCTCTGCTATCTCTTCAATTTCCTAGAATAAAGGACATCCAAAATCCAAAATTTCCCTGTATAAAACTGATCTTTTGGAAGTCCATTGCCTAGTTTTTCATTAAGTCAATGAAATTTACTCAATTGACTAACTTTTTTTTTGAGATTTTTTCAAATGGAATTTTCTTCATTTCGAGCCTCCAGGTCACATCATATTAAAGTGTTTTGTTTTGGTTTTCCTGTTATTTTTTTAGTTATAAGTATCACAGAGCCAAAACAATAAGTAGGCAATCTCTATCAGCAGATCTGTCCCAGTTTAATTTTTTTTATAACTGTAAAAATCTCCTCCCATGCTGAACACAACACTCCTCCTATGCTGAACACAACACTACAAGGCGCAGAATCCCTTTATTCTTTAAGAGTAAATTAACAACACTGCAATTCAGCGATATTTCTTCTCCTTACATTGACTGCATCTATGGAATGTGGTTTCTACATATTTCCAAAAAGATCCCCAGAGGACTGGCACTTGAAGCTTATGGCTAAAGATTGAACAATGAAACAGGTCAGCTTGTCCTAAGAAATCAGGTCATTCAGCTGCATTTCTTGTTATCATTTTGACAACAGGGGATGGGGGAACAGACACAGTTGTAAGGCGGCTCTTTGGGAGAGCCACTTACAGAACACAGGGAAATAGCAACACTTCTACTGTAAAACCAAAGTTCATATTTAATACATAGTCCAGTTACTATGGGTGCTGCTACCCCCTTTTTAAAATCTATTTATGAGAAAAGCAAACCTTAAATGTAATTTCAGATTGATGATCCTATATCTTGTTGCTTTCACTTGGAGTTTTTTGTGGATTTTTTGTTTGTTTTTCTGGAGGCCATGCACCACGATTAAAATATTCACTATGGAGGACATTTTATTGCTGCGGATATTTGCAAGAACAAATTGAATAATCACAAATTAAACAGTCACATATTTTTCAGAGAATTTCAGCTTGTGGTAAGATGCTCAAAGCTTGAAATGGAAATTTGTTCAGTATCTATACACTTGAAAAAATACGTATCCTTATGGTTACAGAATTCTCTTTGCTTAATTATAAACTACAGAGGACATGTAAGATTTTCTCCGTGTGCACCCACAAATAATTTGAACTTTGTCCCTAAAGTCACTGAAGCTCTTCTGAGGTGGGATAGTTCTGATATATTTTGTCAGTCTCCATCCATAGGTAGCCTAAAGTGAAGACAGTGGCTGTTACAGAGCCTCTAACTACATCCCTGCATCAGTGGAAGCAACCAGGGTGGAGAATGAATTGGAAGGATACTGAAAAGAATTACAGGGATGTCTGATTGCTGCAATGTCCTCTGTGGATGCCAAGAGAGCAGGCATCTTGGAAATGAACTTTTGATTTCCTAATAAATAGAAATAGATGGAAATTGGAGAGCTTTTCAATTAGTTTAATTCAGCTGTACCTGGGTGTATCTTTTAAAAAATCATTTTGAATGAAACATCATTATTTGTTGGAACCTCTAATTTAACTTCTGCAGAAAAGAAGCTTATGTCCATATACATAACTGTATATACATGCATACACATTAATTTTCCAATGCTTTTCTAATTTCTTCCCTTTCTCTTGAAATTGATGTTTAAGTTCATTTTATACTCAGAAAATGGGAAGAGTAACAGCTCATGTAACTGCAAGTAAGAGAGAAGGTAGGTCTGTTTGACATGCTCTTCACTGAAATGCCATCAATATCTGAAAGTGTTTCCAAATCTCTAAACTACCCAATAGAACAGAGCAAAATCATATGATAAATCCAACACACCAACTGATTCTGATTCTTGGCTTACACCTACTTGACTGCAATCAAGTCTAAGAAAGAACTGGGAAGTTATGAAAATGCCATCAGGACCTTGTATTGGCCTAGAAACTGCAGATTTGCTGGAAGAATGAAAACAAGAAATGCAAGAGAGCAGGACCAAGCATGGTTTGGTATAGGTACGGGTACCACATACCTGGTACCCAGGTCAAAGCCAGAAAATTCTAGGCAGGCCAAGAGCAAAACACACGTGCTGTGAGTAGCAAGGACTGTACATTTGTGTGTAGGCAGATGAGCTGGGTAGGTGGCCAAGTAGCTAAACACAACTGAAGATTGCTGGGCTGTGCATGGTATATTAGGAAAGGAGTCGCTGAGGCTGCTTGCTTTCTAGTCTCTGGACAGCCAGGCTGCTCTGTACTGCTCTGTGGCCAGCAATGTGCAGTACTTTACTGCCACTCTACTCACAAAGCTTCCTGAATAAATAAAACCAAATTTATGATTGGTGCATTGAGTCACGTGTCTCCTTTGTCTCCTTTAAAGGTCACATCGTTTTGGCCAGTAGGTCTTGGAAGGAAAAGCCCCAATTTTATTTGTAACTGTTCTTTGCTTTTGTTTTTTTGTTTTGTTTTGTTTTGGTTTGGTTTGGTTTTTTTTTTCAGGAATGGCCACATTTATCAAAATAAGTGTTTCACTGCAGTTTAAATGAGTAAATTAATATTAATATGAAAGAGCTTGTAGAATTTTCCACTGAGATACTGACCTAAATCTTTCACTAGAAAAACATAGATGATTATCAGAATGTTTATTTTGCTTTTTCTTTCTTTTAATTCTGCCAGCCAACATTTTGTGCTGGAGCTTAAATACTAGGCTATGTTTTAAAAAAAAGGTAGTTCTTGTCTGTTCCCAAATGAACTAGCAATTGGAAAACACAAGCCAAATTCCAATTTGGAGAGAATCTAAAGCAAGTCTGCTTTAATAGTTAGCCATTGACTAGAGGGCCAGGTCCTAAAGATGTCTGTGATCTTTAAGCTGCCACCTAAAAACATATTAAATTATGCATAGTTACATCTTCAGAAAATATTTTTTCTCTCTGCTTCCCAAAGATGCAAATCTATTGAAAATACACATTTCATCTACATCTGTAGCACTTTGATACACTACTTCCTTTGATGGTTCTATATTCGTTCTTTGACTTGTTCTATATTGCATTGATCATCAGGCATTCAACACCCATGTTGTCCATGAGACACCATTTAAAGAAAATAAGAAACAGTTTGCCATTATAACTCAGCTGGCATTCAGCAGTAACAACTGCATTCATTTCAACAAGCTTATCTTTTAAAAATCTATTCTCCTCCCATTCCCCTGGGGAGTTCAATATAACCATAGCTAGGTGCATATAGTATACACAATACCCTTCAACTTAACTGTGAAATTCTAACCCCAACTCATAATAAAAAAGGTGCAGAAAAAACATCTGGGGAGCTGCAGGACAAAGTCTTCTTAATATCAGAAACACTCTGGTCAGAACATTTGGAAGATGCATTATCTAGATAAGCACTAACAGAAAGGCCTATCAGGGAAATTTCACCCAAACTACCATGTTTTATTAAACCCAGGGGAAATTTTAAAATCACCCCATTATTCTGATGGCTTTAGCGAGCCTGTTTTCTCTGGCTCAAATGTAACATGAAAGAGATCTGGCTTAACCCTAGCACTAAATAATGTGGAGAACCGCCTTAATGTCAGAGCCAGAGTGAAAGAAATATTTTTATCTTGGCAGACTTCACAGAATCAGGAGTAGTGTTTTTTGATCAATGTCAGCCTAAATACCAGCTGGTTGGCTAGCACTTGAGGACTGAGCTCCACATTAGACATACTTTAACCTCACCCACACTGCCACTTATTTAAAAGCCAGGGATCCCTCATGGAATTTTGGAATTGTGAAGTCTGTGACATCTGGACCATGGAACATTAAAAAAGACTGTCCTGGGCATGCAGAATAGTTTGCAAGTGGAGAGAAAGAAAACAAACCTCTACAGAAAGATATGTTCACTCAATATCTAAGAGAGATAATGATCACTGTTTGAGTTGAAAATAATAATGTGAAAAATATAAACAGCAAAAGAATTTGAGAAGACACTGATATTTTTTTAGTGAGGAAAATGTGATGTTCACAATCACAGCTGTCAATTATTCCACCCTAATTTTAAAACATCACTTCTATTGAAATATAAATGGGCACAAAAAACCAGCATACACTTGGTATGTAGAGATTGCTCTAACTGACAAACAGAATAAAACCACCTCCATTAACACTATATACTCTCCTTTTATCCATGCTTATTCTTGATCAACTAGGAAAACTTCCAGACATCTTTCAATGTGCCAAGCTAATTTCTTTACTAAATTGATTACAAGCCAAGCTACGCTTATCCAGAAGATACTGTCCAATCTTCTTCTGCATCCCTCTGGAATAATAATTTTAAAACACATTTTCAGTTCACTATTTCCATTTTAGCCAAGTAGTAAATATTTTCTGTTTCTACAGTTTTGTTCATCTTCCTCCCTAAGTCACTGTTCTTTCTTTGGAAACAGCAGTTGCATACTTTAGGATAGCATTTAAAATGTATCAGCAAGGTGGTTTCAATTGCTCTTATGCTTGTTCAGCCACCAATGCCAGGAACTGTTGAGACTGTTTCGGATGCTCCATACAAAATACAAGGCTATTGCTATGGCCTTGTTTTTCTCAATTCTTCCTTTTTATGGGTCACAGATACCTCGTATCTTGAGGTGGTTTAAATTTCAGGTTGAAAATGGCTAAAGACAGCACACAACTCTATGGATTAATTGTTGCTGGATATTTGTAATTTTCAGAATACTCATACATCATTGATAGCCATCTATGGTTTCAGGGACTATTAGAATATACTTAAATTCATACTATGGAGCTTAAAATTTGTTCCTATCAGCTCAAGAGCTTTTCTGCATTGTTTCCTGCTTTCTGTTCATGAAGAATTTAAGATCATGAAAACCAGGTTTTTGTCTGCTGTTTCAATAAATTATAACTCAACATTACTCTTTAATTCCCTCTTCACTAATAAATCTCCTAGAAAACTTGTCCAGAGTCTCTGCTGTTGAAGTCAAGTAATGGTTAGAAGGCAAATAACTGTAAACGCAGTAGTAATACAGATGCCTAATTCTGAGCATCTTGGTCCTCAGGTAGTTGATTATAGCTTAGATATGATACAAAGCTTTGTTCTTACTTCATAATTATGCCAGGAATCAGGATAGGATATTACATAATTTGTTTTAAAGGAAAGAATTTTTAATTAACAAAAAAACCCTATGAACAGCTACACTAATAGAAGAATTCATGATCTTATCACATAGTCTAAATTTTGGACATCTCAAAAGTCTCTCTTCTAAGTCATCCTAAATTTTTTGGAATTACCTCTCATTGAGGCTGCTGATCAAAATTAATCAGATATACTAGATAGGAGTGAGACTGTAATAAGGAGAGCTTTGAAATAATGTTCCATGTGTTAAGAAAGGTGTTAACACATTGATGGGCTAAAGTTTTGCTATTGTCCACATTGCCCTAATAAAAAGTCATGCATGAAAGCTGGCAGTCAGGTTTCTCTCTGCTTAAGTAATTTTGCCCACTGAATTAATTGAGACCAATGATCAAAGATGTGCAAATACCAAGAACCTGTTGGGTCATTTGCCTTACAGTTGCAGAGAGGAATTCCATACCTAGGAGGAATCATCCCACAGCTGTCTAGAGATCTACCATTTCCAAGAGTGCTCTCCCTGAAAGTAAGACCAGGATATGCTGGAAAGGCTCTGGAAGGATAATCTACACTTTGGCAACACTTATCCTAAAGATCATTCTCAAGGGAGACATAGATATGTTTTACTACAAAGCAGGCCTGGCATCCATCCATCATACACTGTGAAAAATAGAGAGGCAGGACCAAAATTTATAGTGTACCACCCATGCAGACACACAACACACCCTGGAAAAGCACTTCACAAACAGAAAAAAATCCAAGCCTGGCGCGGCTCGAGGGTCAGCCCGGACCAAAGGACCCTTGACCGCACCTGGTCAGCCAGGTATCCCCAGCACCGAAAAAACGAACGGCTGGGCGAGGCTTTGCCCTGCCATTGGGGAGAGAGCACAAGAGCCAAGTGGGAAGCGCGCCGACGAGGGCAAGGAAGAGAGGGAGGCCTCCGTGTGGGGTTCTGAGAGGTTTTATTTCTCAAAGGGGTCCAGGGACGGAGAGCCAAGATTCAGGGTATGCAGGGGTTCTTAAGGGTAGGAGGTTCCAGGGGCAGTGACAAGTACATAACCAATGGAAATGAAACAGAGGAGGGTCCAGGGCATAACTGACATTACACAAGCTCAACTGATAGGGGAAAGGGAGTGGGGTGACTTACACAAACCAATAGGATACCAAGTAACAGAGAAGAATCTAGAAGGAGGGGTGGTGCAGACCTCAGGGGAGGGGATACAGCAAACTGAGTGACAAGGGAAAGGCAGGATACAGAACTCAGGAAGGAACCAACAATGGGGAAAACCGGGACAAACCATAAAAACAGGAGAGGATTCATTAACAAAGGAAACAGGTAACTAACAAGCTTAAAAACAGCCCGCAACACAAGCCTGTTTGTATTTTTACAAAGGTACCATGGTAACAGGTTGGAGAGGAAAGGGGCGTTTTATGGTAGAGGTGAGCAATGATGGTGCCTGTCTAAGGCACTATGGGCAGGTGTACTGAACAATCCACCCACAATGCTTAAAACATATCCTCTCAATTACAACAATATTTCGATAAATTGTTCTCATTTAACACCCCTACAGCTCTCCAACCTTAGCCCATTACTGTAGCATAAAATAGATTTACTTTTCAAGTAAAACATTCAGCATCACATTAACATGTACTAAATCAGTTTGAGACTTAAATGAATTTTTCCCTGAACATCATGGATAGATTGCAGGTTCAAAGAGGAAAAAAAGTTTTAAAAAGGTGAAACATTAATAAGCCATCCTTCACCTTACTGATGAATGTGATCTGGTCCAGACCACAATGGTTATTGTCAGAAACTTGAAATGCATCTTTGCTTAATATCATATAAGTTCCCTTTGAATGTGAAGTTACTTTAATCAGAAGAAAATCTGTTTAGCATAGACTGATTTTCTGATAGTGGACTTAGTAGCTGAGTATTTATTTATTCCTCCTTCATGACTATTTGCTGAAAAAAGAGGAAAAACTAACACCTAGTCAAGTGTAATATTTTATGTAAGTTTTAATTATTTTTTTCCCCTCAAAATTCCACCCAGCACACCTTAGGCTAGTTGCAGGACTGTGCCAGAGAGGGAGGAGGACCATTCTTCCCAGCCCCGTTTCTTCTCCATCATCTGCTTAGATCTTGGACTTAGTTGGTAGAGGCAAGTCTCCTCTGTTTCCTTCTCCATCAGGAGTGCTAAGATTGTTTAAGGGTGGAAAATTGGATTGCAATGAGAACACACTTGCTCTAATTACACTTTTATAGAAATGAGAAACTAGTTGTGCTGAAATTGTAGAGATTATAAACATTGTGTTCTATATTGTGCCATCATATTTTAAGCAGATGGCTCAGTTTATTCAGCAGATGTCTGGGTAGAATGATCTATTCCAGTGTTTAGCTACAAATAAACTGACGAGGTTGACCAACCCTAAAGGAATTCAGGAAAACTTTTCATGTTCAGAATAGTTCTCAACAGGAATATTTATATATTACCAGTTTTCCCATGTAAATATATATATATTACTGTCTCCATCCATGATCTCATAGCCTTTTAGACATATATTAGCTTTCCTCTTCCAGAACAAAGTGCCATCACCTCCAAAAGTCTCAGCTGCAAAATGTAGGTGTGAAAATTATGCTATGAATTTTTTATGATCATATCCTATTCGGTGTAAAGTTCAAAGGTCCATAAATATTCAAGGATATGTAAGATTCTGTGGAATGTATTTCTTGGTTGTATTCAGATCTGATAAAAAAGCATTTGTGACATGAACTAGAAACAATTTCGGAAATGCTTTGTATTAATTCCCTGCTCATAATGGTAGATAAGAACACAGGACAAGAAGTTTTCAAGTCTCTATACTTTTGACTTTTGTATTGAACTAAGTTCTCTGTAGGACTGCTAGCAGATGAATAATTTTTTTTCATGACTGAGCTGAGAGCTACAAAAAAATAGACAGTGCCAGTAACCAGGAGCTAAGCATACAAACAGAAGGGAGACAGAAGTTCAGAACCAAGTTAGTGGAGCTCTACTGACAGCAAATTTTCCACCAAATAAAGATCTGGTCAGTCATCTAAAAATTTCTTCCAGTGGCAGAAATAGCATCGAAAGAAGGAACTATTTATTTCAAAAAGGTTAGGATAAATGATGGTTACATTTTTATCATAATAACAACAGTAATTAAAAAAACTTTCCTAGGTATTTTAGAACTTCTTTTATTCCAAGAATCTAAAGCTTGGGCATGTATTGTTACTTGGTTTTTTTGTGCACACATTTGATTTTGCCAACTTCCTTTCATTGTTGTATTTTAGAGTTTGATATAAACACAAAAATTTTAGTTCAGCCTCTGATGTAACAGTTACGGTTTGTAAATGACTTCATTTTAGAGCATTAATAATTCATGGCATTGGATGTACCTGGAATATATTTGTAAATATTTTAGAGAATCTGTATTTCAAAACGTTTAAAATTAAACATATTCTTAAGTTTGTCAGTGAACTGATGCTGTCATATATTTTGCTTGCAGAGGAATCTGAGCTTGGGGAATAGGAAATGGGAATCCCTACAATATAAAAAACATTACTTGTAATACAACTTTGTATGTTATTGCATTTGTGGATCACTCATCCCCAGAGAAACTTGAAAACAGAATTGAGCTAATAGATATAATGGCCACATCTACAGATGTGGTACAGGTTTACAAGAAACCCATATAAAACCTAGAAATTTCCCTTCTGAAAATTAATACCAGCTATAATACAATACATGTGCAAAATTCTCTGTAGGTTGGATAGCACACAAAATTCCAGATATTTTACGCTAATGAAACCTTAAAAAACCCTGTTTCAGGGCCATGCTAATGCAGGCAGATTGCTTCTGGGTTCATACCTGTATATCTGCAAGATTTGTGCTGTGATTTCATACAGACCTGGGGTTCTTCACTGCATTTCATTGCACAAGGAACACACACTAAAGCAATTTTACAGGCAAGACAACCAGGTACCTACGGATTAACAGGCACTTAAGCAATGAGGAACAATTTATATGCAAATCGTTTTTGATCTGAGACTCTTAAACTGCAGCTCAGGTGAAACTGAAGTATGTGAATCCCTTTTTGGATCCAGACCTCTGTGTCTTATGCTTTTCAGACTTACCTGCAGTGCACAGCAAAGCGACAACTTAGTGCCATAAAAAGCACAAGAGAAAACTATTTTGCAGTAGAGAAATACTGCAGTGAGCTTGAAAGTGAATCAAATGTAAAAAAAAATTAAAAAAAAAAAAAGCAAAAACAAGTGAGAAACATAAGTCTGGGAAAGGAATAACTCTGCAAGAAGCTGCTGCAGAGCAAAACAACATGAGTGAACTACAGTTTGCCAAAGCAAACTTAAAGAAGCAAAGTCTGTCAGAGACAGAGCATTTCACTACAACTCTGATTGTCAAGTTTAAAGCTCTAGAGCTGTCACCAAAAGGAACACAAGTTGTTACAACACAGAGACTTTTTAAACTCAAGCTACATAACAGTCTTGCTTTGCCATTACAAGGTGTTTCATTCTGTTGCACAGAGATGCACTTTTAACTACCAAAGGAGTACTTTTATAGAGCTTGCTGTTTTAACTTGTGATCAGCCTTTTAGCCATGAGCTACTGTCTCAGCTCTCCATCCTTGCCTCCTTGCTTTAAATTAACTCCTTAATTGCCACTCTACTCAAGTCAAAGCATCTTGGAGTGTACAATTGCTCTGTGTGAAAATGCCTCAACTTACCACAGCAAGATGAGAAAGATACTTAGGTATGCCCTAAATAACATTCCTGTGCAGTTTTTAAGTTTCAGTGCAGAACATTGTGAGTCTTCCTGCCTGTTACGGCACAGACTATACCAGGACACAACATATCTAGTCTTCTCTTCAGAAGTACTGAGAGGATGCCACTATTGTTAAGGACTGGGCCTGAAGTGAGGTATCCCCAGTAGGAAAATACAGTAAGATAAAAAATAAACATAGCTAATGATCTTCACATTCACATTTCCAACACTTGCTGTTTGAAGACTTTTCTGTTCCAGCTGATCTTTCAATCAAGCTATGAAGTTCAGCTTTGCAGCCATTCCCACTTCAGCAGTATCATACCACAGGCAAGGAGTTCTCCTTTCATCCTGTGGGAAGTCTCACTTTCACTGGAGTAACATGAGGGCTTGGGTTGTCCTCAAGGTCACTGAGGTTTCTAAAAGGATAGACAGGAATCTAGAGGGATTTATCAGCAGCCTGACGATCAGTGATTTTGGTGCAGGTCAGGCTGCTAGATGGTTCTGAAAATCCCAGTTCAAGCCTGTTTCCAGCTGTAGGCACCTAAATCTCTTTGAAACAGGATTGCATAAGAGTCACAATAAGGTCATTTAAGTAGATCAAGTAAACTTTAAGTGGCATATGGCTATAAAAACGACAAAAACAGCTGTGAAATGGTAACACCTTTTGGACATAAACTACAATAGCTAGAATGCTTTTAAACTTCCCTTTTAGATAAGATAGAGATTAATAAAACAACAGTAATAAACACCTTCAAAAATTTCTCTTCTAAGTAGAAATCTGTGACCATAATTTAAAAAGTCACAACAATGAACTTTTCTTCAAAAGAACTGATTGCACACTATTTTTCTTTTAGCTAGATGTTACTAAAGAAAATTGTTTGGACTGAATTTTAAAGTAAGCATCAAATCACAAGTTGGACAGAGAAACTCTGCTGATGAGCTTGTAGTCTATGTTCAGGAAAAGCAACTCTGGTTATCCAATAGTTCTCGTAGTCAGTGAAGCCTTTGGGTTCTACAAATAATGTACAGAGGAATTTGGACAAAACCTGGGTTCTAGAGTACTCCCCACCACCTCCAGGAGCCAGTCCTCAGCTTATCCTCTTTAACTGCTGGCTCCTACTACTGTTCAAGAATTCCCTTCCCTGCCTTCTCCACCGCAGCAACCTTTTCTCTCCACATGCTCTGGTCTGCTGGGCAAGCAGAGAGAGGGAGTTGCTCGAGCAGAGCTGCTGTCCTGCAGAGGAGTGAGATGGAGGAGTGGGCAGGACAAACCTGAATGTGTAAGTGACACGGGAGGCTCAAGTGAGGGCACAGGGATACTCCCCTGCCCAGCAACAGCTGCTACCACACATCTTGGCCTCCCAAGGTGGAATGAGAGCAGAGCAGCTGCCTGAGCTGGGTAGGTCTTCAAGCCTATTTTCAAAGCAAAGACAAGGTTGACAGTCTGATATTCTAGGCAAGTGACTACGTTTTCCATTCTTAACAGTATCACTGAGACAAAGAGGCACTTGAGGAAAATGGTACAGGCAATAACCCTCAAATAAATGAAAGTGAAATACAGCATTTTAACAATTAATTACAATATGGTCAGCAACAATAAATCTCATTGCTAAATTATTATAAGAGATCATTCTATGTATGCAATCATATTTTCATTGCCTTCTTATTTACTGAAATTTTTCAGTGAGATGGTGAGAATTGTAACTGCTACTGAGACTCAGAGCAGGTACGTGAGTTAGACGAGATGGAAAGGACTGATGCAGCTAAGCCAGAAGTGGAAGCCCTAGCATCCCATACCATCACAACATGAGGGTTCTGTTCTCTGCCTCCCATCACAGTGCTCTCTGCTGCCTTTGTATTAGGGCCTGAGCAAAACAAACCAACTCACCAACAGAAGTGATCTAGTCATTCTTTCCTTTCAGAGTTTTTAAATAAATATCCTATTTGTTAACCTTCACTGAACTGAGCTCTGCATTCTACCAAAGGCAGAAACTCAGATCCAAGGAACCCTTCTGTGTCAACTGGCTTCATTTTAGTCAGAATTGCAATAACCCTGTAATGAAGACTCACATAAAATGAATGCATTTGAAATACCAGCTTTTAAATACCAGCAATGCTACAACTTCAGATGAGATGAAGCACACAAACAACAACAACAAATCCTTGCATTTCTGAAGTGTTTATATTTCACCTACTATCACATGACTCTAGATTTGCATGTGATGTAACTATTTTAGAATGTCTTTTTTTCTCCTAACGCTATAGTTTTGCAGCTTTAGAAGTCTAGGGTTTTGTCCTAATAATTCAGCAATTTTGAACTTCTTGGATTTGTCCTAACAAACACTACAGTTTTGAAGCTTTAAAGTTTCAGGTGAATAAAAATCAGTCCCAGTTTGGAAATAAAATTTAGGAGAATGTAATTTAATGCTTCAGGGTTTCATAAGCAGCCTTTTCAAGAGGTTTCACCTTATCCAGGAGTACACAAATTCCATCCATTTCCTTCATTTATGGACCAGAAACTGCTTTCAGCTGCTTCCACTGTCCTCACTGCTACATTTATGTACATTTAGCTTTTCCTTGTGTTTCCATGAAATTCCTAATTATTTTGCCATGAAGTTTAACTTCCTTTTGTCATCAACGTGCATGGTCTCATATTTTGATAATGCAACAAGCTTGAAGGAGAAACCCCTGAAAGTTCAGAAAAATGCCCCTTGTGGTCTTACCAGGTGCATCTAATGAGCCCTTCCTCCACTGCTGGTCACTGCTGCTCTGTTTTGCCCACACTGCCGTTTGTACAGTTACAGTGCAAAGTAGAAATGATTTATTTATTTAAGGTCAGACGCTCTTTATTTTTGTGGCGGGTTCAGGTTTTTGCTTAGTGTTTTTTTCTAAAACCAGAAACCTTTTAGTTGACTGGTTTGCAGTTTATTCTCAAAAGCTGTTGCAGCAGTGCACTTGAAAAGGCAATGAACTCCTGCACTGAAATGAATGTCTGGGGGCAGAGAGAGGTGGGAATGTCTAATCTGGCTTCCTTCCCAGAACTGACATGACACAAATATGTTGTTTTCAAAGAAGGAAAATGCTAAGCCTCTAGGTAAATATTTGTATTTATTTTGGGTTAAAGGGTAATTTCTAGTCAGCCTAAGTGTCTACTGAAGTGTGTAATAATTAAAAGAAGACTTAAAAAGAAAGAAAAGTGAAACTTTTTTTCCTATAAAATACTGCTCTCACCAGTCATCAGCTTGATTTGAAACAAACTTCAAGGATCTCAGCAATAACAACCCAAGTTTATCAGAGAGGTTACAAATCCCAGTTCTTCATGGGACTTGGAAAACTGGAGCATTTTTCAGAAATCTAGATCTACAGCAGTTTTAATTTTCAGATAAATATTTAAGACTGAATTTTTAAACATTTCAACAACCAAAAAATGTGGGTTTAGAAGCTGTTTCAAAATAAACCTGAATTTTGCTTTGAGATTTTTTCAGCTATCCCACAAGCATGATATACATAATTCAAAAATACAGCCACAGATGAATAGTAAGAATTATTATTATTGTTAAAAAGCATACACAGTGTAGCCTCCTGATATGCACCCAGATTTGGATAATCTTACTGAGAGAAGTTACAACTTACTCTTCCTACTTAAAGACCTGTTAACAAGAACCAGGCACACAAACACTCAAAGATGCATTTGGCATTTCTCATCAAACTACTCAAAAGAGATGCACAAACAACTATACAAATCTGAATAAAAATGCCATCATTTTTATTAGATAATCAAATAATTAATAATGATTTTTAATTTTGGTTTTGTAAACATACACACAATTATATTTGCCCATTAACTACTTCTGCTACAAGTGTAGAATAAAACATCAAATATCACAAAGGCTTCAGCTCCAAATGGAGTCTTTAATGATTCAGTAACATCTTGACACAACTATCTGAAGTGCAATATTGTCAAAATACAAAAATCCAGGGGTTCCCTGCCTCCTCTATACAGTCTACAGGTATCTTGAAATCCCTTGATTTGAATGAAGCCTCAATCTGATGACACATCCAACTCAGTGAAGCTAAAGTGCTCCAATCCATTAGGCTTGCTCTAAAATGCAAGGCAATTATTAATAATTGTTGTTGTTTTTGTTGTATAAAAATTCCTTTGATTTGGCCAGTATGTACTGACAATGTACTATGCCACTTACATTTATAGTTCTTTTACTTCACTTACTTGAATCTGTCAAGGTCCATAGAATTCAAAACAGACTTTGTTTTTAAGCAGGCCTGCTTCTCTACTGCTTGTGCCTGCTATCAATTTCTAACAAAAACAATACTTCAATGAATTGTTATGAAATAAAGAATAATTTTAGCTTCCTTTAATTATATTTTTGTACCTTTAATACCGAAACTATTGGAATGTTTAAACATCAACTGCTTTTTTTAAAAAAAATCTTCATGAAGTTTGTATTAAACCCATCTCCATTGAAACAAATGATAACATTTACCTCTAATGACCATTTTCCACACTATCTTATTCACTTATTTTTAGTTCAGTCCACTTGCTTCTGTGCTCAAGTATTTAGATTTGATACATAAAATTAAGCATTTACAAATTACCTGATTTATAAAATTTTACCTCTAGGGATGTTTTCTTTTTTATTATCTGGCTGGTAAAAAATCCAACACAAGGTTGGAAATTTCTTCCCTTGGAACTTGACAGTATCATGTTTGCTCTAAATTTCTTGATTGTAATGGGAATCAGATCAGCAGTGTTGCCTCATCAGTAATTATACAATCAAATATATTAGCCAGAAACATGTCCTTTCATCCAATGTCGCATCAAACATTAAAATTATAGTTTAAATTCCAGAAATTTGCAACATTTCCCCAGAGTGACTGAACTCTCCTGCTCACATTTTCAAACCAGTTTTTATGAGTCTTTCAATGGCAGATGCATACAGAAAAATAGTATCTTAGAAAGCTGATGCAAAGATCCCCTCTAAGCAGGAATTTCCAAACACTGCTCATGGAACCATATCAATCACGGACTCATTAAAGTTGGAAAAAACCTCCAAGATCATCGAGTCCAGCCTTTCTGAAAATTTATTTTAGTTGCCAGAGGAATGGCTGCTTGAGCATTTAAGCTCATGAAACGTTGCAGTGCACACAGCCATGTGCTGATGGATGTGCACACTTGCAGGGGTATGAATTTCAGCTGTCACGTCTACTACTCCTGGGGCCTTTTCAGGGATCGCCTGCCTCTCAAGGTTTCCTGAGCCCACCCGGCAGCCTTTCCTTTCTTTGGAGCACTTTAAGGGACTCCGCCTTTTCTGGGTCCCAAATTTCAGGACTCCTAGCAAATGATTTATCTTAGAAATACTTACTCATCTTTCAGACTATGTCTGGAAGCAGACAAGGGGGTTAAAAATTAGCAGTGGATCATTGGCAGCCAGACACAGTATGGATACATAAACCTTCCCATAGAAAACAAAACTAAAATCTATATAATGCTGGCTTATGGATGGTTTCAGTCAGGATCTCTTATTATTAATCTGTCTGTGTATCTGATATTGCTCGTGAAAACTCAGCATCAGTTTCATGCTGGTCTAGCCCCGTTACCTTCACTGGAAATAGCTGTGGACTGTGCTGAAAGAAAAAGAAGGTCTTACTGTAGCAAAGAGAACTTGTCTGGATCAGAAAAGTAAAGGTCTTTTATTCTAATCTAGGCTTATTTTAATATACATCTAAACAATCAATTCTTTTTAAATGGAATTAATTCATTATCTACTTCTGGCAAAATCATAAAAGAGAAATAAAAAGGTGGAGATGACATAACCAGGAGTGCTCTGGCTCAGCCGTGAGTGAGGAAATACAGAAATCCTGAGAGCCAGATAAAGGGAGTCTAGCCAATATGTTTTTATGCCTGCCAGCCAAGTATTTATGCATTTTCCACCAAAGGTGATGAATCTATAACCTCAAAATGTAGCACAGCGTAACCATATTGTATTTCCACAAAACACATCTTCCACACAACAAACAAAATCTTTGAACTTAGGCTGAACTCTGTTCAGGAGTTTTCTACTGAGAAAAGAAACTCCATTTGCATCGATCGTCCCAGCAGCTATCCTCTGCAGAGCAATGGGTCGTGCATTCTTGGTAGGCCTAGACAGAAAACTTTCTTCCTACATGGAATTTATGTAAACAGAGTGAGCTGTAAATTCCCAAGACCACAGATGATTTCTTAACAAACTTGCCTTCAAAACACAGTTTTTACAGGTAGCAATGGTTCCAATAATTTTATATCATCTGTTTGTCAGAATATTTTATACTGAAATATAACGAGCTGAAGTAATTTCCCCTACATATTTCCTCCAATATCAGACACAAAATGCTGACAGCTTTCTTATGTGAAACCAAACTGGCTCCTGACTTACATCTACAGCAATGGCTGAAATTGAAGCAGTAAAAGTCACTGGTTTTAACTGTAATTATATTAATAGCAAAACCTTCAACCTATATAAGTAATTTTAATTTTATTTTTATTTTACATTTTAATAACTTTTCCAAAAGAAAAGTTTACTCTTTTTGGTATAATTTGATATTTTCCTCTGCTACATTGAATGGATACATATGTTTTTAACTCAGTGGTTTTATATGATGGCTTTATGCTTACTTTGTTTCTAATGTTTAGCTTTATTATCTTAGAAAATACATAAGAAAATAACTTTTCAAGTTTTGATAAGGATGGGGTTTTTAAGCTTATATGTATCAACAATATTCTGATAGAAATTGGAATCTGCTTAAGATAAACAAAACAAGCAATCTGAAATTTTATTTGTTAAATGAAGTTGTATTAAATATGTCTGGTTCCTTAGGAACTTGAAGTATTAATAAACTAATTTGCAGTGTAAATGAAATTTAAGTAACATGAGTATTTTTCTACATTGAGTGATTTAAACGTAGTACTTCCATTCTTCCAGGACTTTAGGACACAGATTGGAAGATGCAGGGGAATAATTGCTGCTTTTTCTGTTCTCCCAACTGGATTTGAATTTCTCAATGAATTAATTATAAACTACCTGAAAAAAACCCGGAACATTAAAATATTCACACGCATGGGGAAGGCCATGTCTCTATCAACAGCTGGCATAGTATTTCAACAAACTAATTCCAGAAAAAAGCTTTGGCAGAATATCTAGGCTGCTCTTTCTATTTTCAAAGGAAAATTGTTTTAATAGTTTGTAGCAAATACACTCATTATATAGATTACTTCAAATTCTTTCTATGTGTATATAACACTTTTTTTTTTTAACTACTAAATACATGTTTAGAAAGTCAATTAAGATGAAAACAGATGTCTTTTTTATCTACCCTTGAATGAAAAATATAACATCTGACTGCTGTACTCTTGAATTTTGGAGGGAAATCCAAAAGCGGTTACTGTGACAAACCCATTGGTCAAAAATTAAATCCATGAAGTGCAATAATTAATACCTTGTATTTACATAGGTAGTCTTTCATCTTAAAGAATCCTGAAGCACTTTGCACATACATCTGAAATACATCTTCACAAAACTTGAGATTCATGCAAGAGCTTAAAGCAATCATGTAAAAATTAGCCACTTCTGTAGCATCTCTTTTTCACCACGACTATCAGTTACTTGTTCAACAATTCTGAAAAGCAAATGCAAAAACTCTCTTCCACTAGTAGCACAGGAAATTAAAAGCATCTCACAAATTACTCCAGTCCCTGCTATAACTTAAAGGTCTCTCTGGGGCCACCTGACATACCCTTCTTTGATCTCCCCTTCCCCTTGTAAACCATGTAGCCTTTAGTCCTCAAATTAAAAACATACAGCTTGTTCATCTCCAGTCTCTGCAATGGTAGCTGATGCATTGATTCTGTGCTTTATGGCATGGTCAGCTTTATATTGCTCCTATTACACAATGATTTACAAAGTTGTTCCCTGGAAAGACACTTCTCTGTTTGTATGTGATGACTCCATTGTACTTGTAATTGAAAAGTTCTGACTGATTGGTGGGATCCTTATCACTCATCTGCTTACCTTGTATCTGCTTCTTTAAGAAAGTAATGTGAGTCAGAGATCCATGGAGTTTATAATCTATCAGTGAACAGATGGATTATAATATCAACTGTTTCAGCACAGGACTCTATTACACTGTACACACAAAGCAGTTGTCACTGTCATTTCCTCTGTCCATCAGGTCCAGAAGCTCATCTCCTGCAGTGGCCAAACACCTTGTCATACATCAAACACTTCAGATAAATACACAGTAAGCAAGCTTTTCTTTCAGACCCCTGCAGCAGCTAAAATCTGCTTACAGCTGTTTCACTAATTCTAATGACAGTGTAGATTTTGGTCAGGATGGTTTTCCACTTGTTACCATCTGAATATAAAATTTAGGACCGTCATGGCTTCACACCAGCCAGCAGCCAAGCCCCACACACCACTCACTTCCTCACCAGTGGGACTGGGGAGAGAATCGAAGGGGTAAAAGCTTGTGGGTTGAGATAAAACAGTTTTATGGGGAAAGTAAAAGGTGCACACACAAGCAAAGCACAACAAGGAATTAATTCACTCCCACCTGTGGGCAGGCAGGTGTTCAGCCATCTCCAGGAGAGCAGGGCCCCACCACCTGTAATGGTGACTTGGGAAGACAAACACTGGAACTCCAAATGATCCCTCCTTCCTCCTTCTTCCATCCACTTTATCTACAGAGCATGATGTCACATGGTCTGGAATATCCCTTTGGTCACTTTGGGTCACCTGTCCTGGCTGTGTCTCCTCCCACCCTGCCGTGCACCCCCAGTCTCCTCACCAGCGTGGCAGTACAAAAAGCAGAAAGGCCTCGGCTCTGTGCAAGCCCTGCTCAGCAACAGCAAAAACATCTCTGTATTATCAACTCTGTGTTCAGCACAAATTCAAAACACAGCCCCATACCAGCCACTGTGAAGAAAATTAACCCAGCCAAAACCAACACAAGGCTCTGCAGTGCCTTGCTCTTCCCTTAGAAAGGAATGGGAGAAGAGCAAAAAGACCCTATTCCTGTATTGTCTACTAAGCAACAACCACATTTGCAGTTCTCATGCACTTCTTAGTGCATGTGACGCTCTAATTAGTCAGGTATTTCTTCTTCCCTACAGTCTGCAAAAAATATGCCTTTGGGAGAAAAAAAAGAAAAAGAGAAAAGAAATTAGGATTTATTTTATTTCTTTTTAAAATTCCACTAAGATACTTATTAACATTAGGCCCTTACAAAGTAAAGATTCAAGTTTTTGAAAGAATTTTAGAAGAGCTGTGACAAAACCAACCAAACACAACAACCAATCATTAGGCTTTCTGTAGTTCTGCCTAATATTTGGCATGTTCCCACAATTCCCCAAAACCCTCTGGGCTCAGGACTAATGGAACAGTTGTAAATATCTTTTTTGAGTCTCACAGTGATGAACCAAATGTTATTTTGCTTTTTAGTATTTGACTTTCCATCTCAGGTCAGTGCTCTAACATTAGTCAGACTCAAGAGAGTAACTGGAAGTGACATAATTTGCAAAATATACCCTGCAGCACAATGAAAATGATGTAGTTAAATAAAAACAAACAGTCTGCTGGGTAATTGGGAGCTGAACTTATTTATTACAAATTGAATGACTCCACAGATCTACTAAAATGCAGCTCCTGAACATAACTAGCAAATAGAAAGACACCATTGCTATGTGCAGTGTGCTACGTACTAACTTTCTCAGGGTAAGCTAGCATCATCAAAAGACAAGCAAAGAAGCTCCAAACATTGTTTCCCACCTTGACCTACCTAGTTGCTGAGAAGATCCCATCAAAAGGGCAGCAGTATCAGGGCTACCTTTTCCCTGGCCTTAAAGGGGTGTTCCAGCAGCTGAAGCTTGCTCAACTGCCAGGAAAAATCCGGTCTGCCCCTGCCCTATGCATGAGAGAGAAGTGGTGCTGGGATGGACTGTTCTGGCATTTAATAACTGGAATACTCTCTTATGCTCAGGACATCCTTTACTGGTCTGTTAAGATGACTACAAGGAAATCATTCCACATGTACAGCTCTAGAAATCAGTTCCATATTCCAACTTGATTATAATTTAGATAGTTTTTATACAACAAACTATTGACATTGCTTTTTCTTTATTTTATTACCCTAGCAAAATGGTTTTCATTTATATCTCTGTTTGGAATGAATTTTCACTTTGAAAACTATAACCAGTTTCAAACCAGGATAGGTCATTTACAAACACATACAAACACACAGAGAAAGCTCACAAAATGTGCTCTGTTTCATAGTGAGACAGAGTTAGGTCTTAATGGAATGGAAAGGTAACAGAAGACAAACCAAAAGAACTCAAAAATTTGGTGACATTATGTTTAATACCAGGGCAGAAGTTGTACTATCAAAGAACTTTTTGTCAAATGTTAATAATGGAACAAAAAAGAAAAAAACCAGTCAAACGAAACTACAGGCAAAATTATGACAGTTCTGTGCCACTGAATATTTTAATATAAAGACCAAGATATTTACAAAAAGCTAACAATGAATAAATGATACAATGGAGAAGGAATGCAATGCTGAGATATTAAGTGACCATTCAGGAACAGGCTCCTGCATCATGCCAAAGTTTTCATTTACAAAGCTTATTTTTCCTCAGAGTAGTTTGTCCTGTCTCTCAAAAATGTCTCTTTCTCCCCTTGCTATGCTGCTGCTTTCTAATGACTACTCTTCTGACCGCAGCATGTTTTTGCATACTTCTCACATATTTTACCAGTAGAGCTGCTGTCCTCAGCATTCCATTCACTTGTAACAAAGACATCCCAAAATATCTTGTCTTGGATCTTTCTAGAAAGTATTGCAATAGTTGACTTTGGATGAGAAGATATTTCCTGTCAGTTAAGAGAAACTAGAGGGCTCTCCATGTAAGGCTGTATTTGTATTAGCTGTATTTAAATGTAGGTCCTATTTACACCTACTGATTTCAGCCAAGAAAATTTCATACAACTTTATGCAGATGTATAAGGCACCTGCTATTTTTCACACAAATGATACAGAAGTAAAACCTGGGTAGGTAGGCAGAATCCCTAACAAAGTCACAGATTTACTTTTTCTCTCCACCAGTGGACATGCTAGCTCTGATATTTAAAATCCACTTTGAAGTTAGTATACCTAGTTCTGATTTAATATGCAAATGACATTGAGATCCAGCCTGAAAACCAGTAATATTCTAGTCCCGTTCAAAGTGCATACCCAGGGAAAAGAATTTGTCATAAAGGAATGAGGAAGAGTTCTGGATTAGGGTACAAAAAAAATTGTGTGCTTCAGTTGTTAAATGGTTTCTAACAGAAATCTGATATGGTAATTTCATTATTACAGTTCAAGGGATTTTCTCTAAGTTTTTTTTCCTCCTACTGTAGCTACACTATTAACTCTGAAGACACATAAGTGCTGCATCTTAGTGTGAATAGGCTGCAATGTAGACTACTGCATGTTACCTTTTTCTTTTAATTTGCTGACCAAAAAAAAAAGGTAAATTAATCATCCATCTTTATAATGTTTTTTGATCAAATTCAGATATGGTGTATGCAAGTTGAACTGCATCTTTTGAGAAAAAGTTAGCTTCTCTTCCTGCTGGTACTGGATTTAGAAAGATACCGGCTTGAATTGTTGCACTCAGAATAAACCCCCACATTCAGCAAAAGATGAGGGAGAGAAAACAGAATAGGCACCAGATGAAATCCAGGGACAGATATAAACTAGAAGGACTAAACCTTTTGATCAGCAATTTTGTTTGCTGAAAAAAAAAAAAAAAAAAA
>VZRO01008346.1:170617-183223 GCA_013397915.1 Daphoenositta chrysoptera | reverse complement strand
AAAAAAAAAGCGTGAGAACCTCTTAAAATCTTTTTTACTGCTTTCTAATGTTTCTCAGAGTTATGGGATTCATCTCAGCGAAGGCATACTTTAGAGAATGACAATGTTTAAAGCTAGATGAAAAGTGGCAAGACCATACAAGCACAATCATGTGAGTCAGAAAATTATTTTGAATTCACCATTTACTTGCCCTGCATATATTTATCTCTGTATGAACTATGTCTGATTTCAGTGATAACAAAGGACATGCATTTGACGCTCACACCAGTATTCATTCCTTGAGGAACTAAACTTGGTTTTGGTGCCAGCAGCTGCCTACTTCAAGAAACTCTTAAAACTTACGTAATCCTGTCATATTTCTTCTTTTCAAAGGGATAAAATACCCAACATATTCATAAGTTCACCACACTGTGTCAAAAACATAATAAATCGATCTCATTCTCCCCCCTCTTTGTTAGCCACACTTAACCAGTCATAGCGCAAAGATATTGCCATGGCAACATATAGTGATAGCAACAACAAATAGCAAAGACAGGGAGAGAACATCATTTATGTACAGTCCAGAGGGTTTTACTCGCTTGAAACATTACTGAGAGATTCTGAATAACAAATTAGAATTAGCAAATTTGCAATAGCAGAAGAGAGAAAAAGAAGTCAGGGATCTTTTCAAAGAATACTCTTCTCAGACTCTTTCCATCTTTATGCACTTGTAACCCCATTTCTCTCATTCTCCCCTGCTGTGGAATGCAGAAACTTTCTGTATCTGCCACCTGGTATGTAAATCAAGAGTGTTCAGGATGTTGTATACTTTCCAAAAAACTGGAAATGCATTTAGTTGTGAAACTGTAACATCTAGGCGAGAAAATCATGCCTGCAGAAAGCAACATAGTAACTGATATTTTTATGTAGAAAACAGATCTGCCCAAGAGCTGATATGCTAGAGGGCAGGGCAAATTCTAGTGAGATTTATGCATTTTATAACCCAAATGTAACTCAAACAACCAATTTCTGACAAGCCATGATGGCAGCTTAGAAGATTGCTTTCACTGTTGCTGTTCAAGGAGAGAAAACCAGATGTTTGATCTTAATGAAGATCTTCTGAAATCAGACAGGTCTTAATGGATATAAAAATAGCAGCAAAGCAAAAAAAAAAAAAAGGGAGAAAAAATTGGAAGATTGCTTCACAGCTTTATTGGGAACTATCTCCAGTTAGGGTGTAGCTGTACAGAGGTGACACAGACATTGTTAGCATCAGGTCAGCACGAGATAACAAACCAGCACATTCGAGTGTCTCGGTACAGATTTCAGGACAGCAAAGCACTGTTTGTGTCAGGAGTGTAATACTCTGCACACACCTGATATCTCACAGCACAGATTGCTGAATGACTGCAAGGCCTGCAAGGGTCAATTTGGCACAGAGACCTTTTTAAGGATATTAATTGCAATGGTGGTTTCTATGTAAGTCAACAATCTCACTGCTGTCACTGAATAAAAATAATGCCCAAAGTATTTCAATAACCAACAGACTGGAACCTAGCTTTTGTGGCAATTCTCATTATTTTTACAACTCTAACACTTTCAGGATACAAACTACTCTGTTTTAACCAAGGAAGAGCACACTAAAATTCTTCCTATTAGTCTTGGATCTGAACATCAATACAGAAGAAACACCTGACACCAAAGACAAATGTACTACTTAGGGATATCATGCAGTACCCAAAATCAACAGAAATCTTTCTCCCTCTCTCACTTATTTGCTTGCTCCCTCTCTGGGGAATAGTTATTTCTCAGAGGGTGGAATTACGATGTTTGACTTGGCAATGTAGTGGAAGCATCACGCTGCTTATAATGAAGGCCCAAAGTGCTGTTTCTATTATTGGTAGGTGGTTATGTCACCAGAATGTTCTCACATGTCAAAAGCAGGTGTCCCCACTGCTGATTATAAATAAAATCATTAGCAGTCAGAATTTGGATTTAAAATTAAAGAAGCAGCAAGTGACTAACTCTTGCACCTCCAAATAACAGCGTGTATCTGAGATCACTTAGCTGTGAAAAGCAAGTGAAATTTCTAGCAGAACTAGACGAAGGAGAAACCAAACTTGCATACAAAAAAAAAAAATAGCTGTGGGCATGAGAAAGAAAGGCAGTAATGAGAAAACTGAGAGGGGAGCTTGAACGGAGAACAAAGGATTACTTAAATTCCTTCAGTATAAAGTAATACAGAGACTGAGTGAATTCCAGATCCTTGAAAATCAAATTCAGTTCCTAAAATACAAGCCCAGACGGCTGACTGGTGTAAATAAATGGAACTTCATTGGCCCAAAGGGAACAGTATCAATGTATACCAGCTGAGGTTCTGGCAACTCCACCTTCTGAGGTTCAATCAACACCAACAGGTTCTCAGGTCAGTGGACAGAGATTTGTAGGATTCATTCCCAACCTACTGTGATGAAAAATAGATACAATTACTATTTGTGAGGTAATGAGGAGATCATTGCTCACCACAATCATTCTTCACTTCATTTTTCATGCTAGAAAATTCTACATATTAACGTCACCAAACCCCTATTTTGACAGACTGAGGATTTCCACTGAATCTTGCCTGCCAGCTTCTTTCTATGACTTACCAAGTAAGTTACATACATGGCACTGCAGAACGAATTTCAGGTAATTATTGGCCTCAAAGAAGTACACTTGATTTGAATTATTTTAAGAAAGAAAATATGATCTGCATCAACAGAACTATAATAAGACGTCTTCTCAATGCATCAGTACCCGAGATCTGTCTTTTGTCATCTGAAGGTCTAACGTTGGCTTGGAGTAACAATTATGAGCAGAAAGGAAGTATTTCCATCTCACACATTGATTTAGCTCTTGGACTGTGCCCTGAGAATGCAAATTAGGCTACTGTTTGAGTGAATGACATCTGAGCAACTGTTAAAAATGCACATGTAACAAAAAATACCCTTGACTTCTGTCAAGTCAGCAACAATTCATTAGGAACAGCAAGTATCAATGAATCCTGAACTAAGACACTGAAAGCATCAAGTCCTGCGGCATCATTACCCAGGCCTTATGTGCTCAGAGAAGCCTAACAACTTGATCAAGGATGTGACGGATGGCAAAGTGCTGTCAGGGTCAACTCTCCGTTAGTTCCCACCAGCACATCTGATTATTCCCCAGAAAGGAGATCACTCTGTGTAACATATTTCTCTGCATATCACGGTGTTTATTTCTCTAACTTTAGGTTTGTAGACAAAGTGAACACAGGGAGTGGAAAACAGGGAAAATAAGAGCTATTATATTTTGTATAACAGGTGAAGGGAGATGAGAGGGCAGAAGCACTTGTAGCTCCTAAAGGTAGTTGTTGTCTGTTGGGGTTTTTTCACTTTCTTGTCTCCATCATCACCAATAAAAATATATTTCTTGAAGAGAACTAAGGAACAAGTAGGGAACATAGCAAACCAGTGGAAGCTTTCTCCATGACAATGCTTTCAGGTAAATGAAATATGACACTAATTTTAATTCAAGGCATAAGTCACAATAACCAGAACACATACTTGAAGTCTGAAAAAATTCCAAAGCTGAGCAAAATACTTGCTTTGATATTTATAGTAGGAAGTAGAAACATTTAAACAAATGAAACAAATTTATTTTATTTAAACAAATAAAAATTTTTGCTGGAGACAGTTGCATATGGATTTTTCAGGAACCAAATTATATTTTTAAGAAAACATTGCAGCTGTAGTACTTTACCATAAGTAAACCACAGTCATTTAAAACATCTAGTACAGACAGCAATGTGAATTGAATACTAGCTGAACAGCTGGTCCCAGAGAGTGGCAATCAGTGGCAAAATCTAGTTGCAGACATTTTGTTTCCATAATTATTCCTAGTCCTATTTTTTTTAGCACCTTGAGCAGGTGCTAGCCATCCCCTTTTAAAATCAAAGCCCCTTATATGAGGCACAACCTGAACTTCCACTGGAAAACTAAGCTATGCACAACTACTTGTGTTTGTTGCTCTTTGCACAACCTCTGGAAGCATGTTTTGCACCACTAGGTAGTGTTAAATTGGGCATATCATTAAGTAAGCTTACAGGTCTTTGCAACCCTATTTTAAAGCACTATCACCACACAGATAAGCTTATAACATAAATAAATGCATATAACTATCAAAACAACACAACAAACTTGCTGAGTCCTCTGTTGTGGCTACTTGAAGGACACTTCAAGTCCTTCATGCCAAAAGCATAGTTTTATTTATCCAAGCCTCCAAGGACACCAGGAAGTGAAATGCTTCTGGAGACTGAGAAAAGGGTAATGCTACCACCCTAAACCTACAATGTCTGAATTGCTGAAGGGTTTGGAGTGAAGGGATACAGGACACCAAGGGAAATACCATCATTAATGAGCCCAGAACTGCTTCATGCACAGCCACATGGACAGCCTGCAAGGTATGGAACGTGGTGCAGCCTCACGGTGAGCCCCGCGTGCCTTCTGACTTGGAGGAAAATCCCTATCCTTTTATTTGGCTGTAGTTATGTTTTGGGCAGAACTTGCCTGGGAACATCCATGTATCTGAGTTGTGTGTAGGGCTCAAATTCTGGTCTGGGCCACTTCTCCCGTTACAGAATAATGAAAGGAAGCAAAGACGTGTAATGAGTTTTGTCCATAATACTGAAGTTGCTTTGGAAGCACATGCTTTAGTAATCCAGCACAAGCATTTCAAGATAGAAAACATCACTGATTTTCAGCTAGGAATATATAACCTATGGTGCTATAATTTTGCTAATGAAAACATATTAAAAGATATTCAAGGATAAGTCAAATGGGATCTCTCTAATTTCCTTAATAAGCCTTACTGACGGCTTGCAGGAGAATCCGCAAACAGGTAATTCAGACACACTGTCAGTATCTATGCTTTGCTGCACACATGGGCTTCTTACTGCTTTAACTGAAACATTGAGTCTGAAGGTTGTTGGGGTTTTTTTTCTTCTATATTTTAAGTATTTTTCTTTACTTTCTCGGGGTTTAAGTACACTATATGTAGCAAGAATTAAGCTAATTTTTGTTTGCAGGCTGACGAAATTACATTCTGATTGTCTTTCTGGCAATAACAATTGTTCTGTCAAAGCTTCTGAAGCAAATTCTGGGTTTGCTCTTTTATATTATTTAATTTGTGTATGACAAGCCACTACCCATCATTATCAGGCACATTAATAAACACACAAGTGTACACTTTACATGCATGCATTTGTTAAAGGACTTCATATCAGGGATATTCCTCTTGTGGACAGACAAGAAAAGATACTCATGGATCACATTTTAAGATGTTTCAAAACTCATTTTAGAGATGCAAAACTACTCTTTCAAAGGCAATATTAGCACTGAATTGCAAAAACATGACTTCCAAATGGCCCCAGAGCTCTAAGATGACTCACCAACATTAAGTTCAGCTCAGGAAGAAAGACAATTCTAGGGATGGCATGAAAAAACCCAAATGTCGGGCATCCTAACTGTATCCTGGGAGTACTGGAGCTCCATAGGATCCCCAGACCTCCAAAGGTTTGTGCACATACAAACTGTAATAGGCCTTGCAGTAAAACTCTCTGGTCAATTCTCGTTCACCTGTTGAACTAATCACCATTCCTGGAGGCCTACCTGGCCTCCAAAGCAAAACAATTCTTCAGAACCGAGATCAGGACCCTCAGAGGTGGTCTCTTTCAGCCAGTGAAAACAAAAGGCAGCTGCAAGTCTAGTTTAGTTATGGTGGCTGGAATCCAGAGCTATTGCCCCAAGCTCTTCAGGAGAAAGAGAAAGGCTGACACTTCTCTGTTGCTTCTCACAGCATTTTCTTCCCTGTGTGGTACTGCCTACCTACCTTTCAGCTAAAGCAACAATTCATGTCTATCTGCAAAGAGGAATGAGTTAAAGGGTATCAGTTGACAGAAATTCCTGGAACTATAGACCAACATAGTTTTCTAAAGAGTATTCACTTTTCTGCTGCTAATGTTGCAAATAATAAAAGAGAAGTATTAAAATTGCATATGGCATCTGATACGTGAAAAGCAGTGCTCTTCCTATTTCTTCCATATGGACTTTAGAACTGCACAGCAGTATTTCTGACTCACGTTCCTGAGCTCCTGGAGGCAGCCTGCTGCCCAGTGAAGCTGGAATAAATATGTTCTAAATTAACATCAGCAAACTTTTAAAGTGAGCTCTAAATTTAAGAGTCTAAAAGAAAAAAATTAGCTTGCCAGGTATTTGATTCCAAGCTTTCAAAGTTTTAGTGCATGACAATACTTTCTCACTATTTAAAAGATGCTTTATAAGGAGAAAAAGGAATCCCACACACTTTTTTTTTTTGTATTTTCACATGGGATTTGCTCATTATTGGTCTTAGTGAATGAGCAAAGGAGAAATATTCCTGCTGCAGAGCCTATACTCTTACCAAAACTATGCAAGTAAAACTTAAACTTTTTGACTGAATCACAGTAAACATCACAAGGAATTCACTTGCTCTCTTTTTGTATCCTCCTCCTGAATAAGCTTTTTGAATTTGCTATTTTGCACAGAAACACAAACAAAAATCTTATATAGCCAGGAAAGTATTCCTACCTCATAAATACAACTTTTGGACAAACTGAAAATGTTCTCAGAAACAGATCTCTCAACAGTTGTTTTGTTTTTCAAATGCTTCTTCTTTTTCTCTAATACATCCAAATAAAAGGAACAGATGTTAACGTACTTCAGCCAAAATTGAAGTAAACCCTTATGGTCAGGTCTAGCAAGCCAGGAAAGATATCACTACAGTGGAAATAATTCCAAAATGGATAAATGAACACAGAAACATATAACACTACACAAAGTCTGCAGAACAATCTACTTGGTAGTGGGCATATCTGGCTCTTGTGTACTTTTGTAAAGTATGTCATCAAAGTAATTTTCATTTCCATGTTAAGGATGGACACAGCAACTGCCCTCTCTCCAGGCAATCTACAGGCCAAGTGCCACCTTGACTTACACCAATCCAAACCTACAGCATGGCCAGTAATACTGGCATCAAAACTGGCATCAGTATTTGGCATCCCATGGTGAAATAATGGTAGATCTATAAAGGATGAGGTTTGCACCATGACACCTAATTTTTAATTGTCTTCACAGACCAGTTTGGCTTTTTTGAAAATGACTTTGAAAGACTCACCTGGTCTCCTCTCGAGCAGTATGTCCTGTGTACAAACTCTTCCATCACCCATTAACTGACCAGAAATCTGCACGTTAAGCAGGTACTTAATTTCGTATATGTCCTGCTCACATCACTGCTGGCAGTAAAAGGTTTTGCAATATCAAATCCGGGCCTCAAAACATAGCTATTTCAGCAGCTGTTCTTTATTACCACCCAGTTTGTTGCTGGCTAATGCGAATGTCAGGAAATTTCTGTCTCATTGTAGAGAGGGTAAACTAATCCTGAGCAACACCTTTAAATAATGCCATCATATGCATAATGCCCTTCCTTTTCAAAGACAGATCATACCTGGCAGTTATTAACTGAAATTTTGTTAGATATCAAGTTCTTTGTATATAACAGTAGTACATAGACTCCCATGTCTTAAAACCATAGTTTTGTTACTTAACACAGCAGAACTGAAGAGAATATGTGGAACAGCCTACATCGAGAAGAAGATGCCATCTTTGAAAAAAAAAATATTAGTAAAGGAAAAAACCAACATATTGTGGAACTTAATTCAGGCAAGATTGGAGAAAAGTCACCAATTATATAAGCTCAAAGTATAAGTTAATCTCCTCAAGGGCAAATTTTAGAAATGTTCCAGATACACCTACTGTTTCTTGCTATTTTATTAAAGTTATCAATGGAGGATATTGCCTCAGACAAGAACAACAAAAAAAACCATGGTTTTGCCATCTAAAGAGATTAGAATATAGTACAGAGCAACAAATTGTCCCACATGTGGAGATTCTCACTGATATTGTAGCTTCTTATCAAGGTAGTTTAAAAAATAACCAGGAAAAAAGAAGAAATGGCAGTAGAAACAAACAAAAGTAAACCTTTAATACAAGGGGACAAACTTGCTTGTGTAGAGTCTATAGGATTTGAACTAAATGATACCAGTCTGAGTTTAATTCATTATAGAACTGGAGTTTATCTCTGCTCCTCTTGGTCCCCAAACAGAGTATGCTTATTCAAACTGCCCCTCAAAACTTCTCAAACACTCATTTCTGATTTGGAGTGACTGAACTGTGAGAATAAAAACTTCCAAAACTCCACAGTTAGAATAGCATCCTCATATTTGCCCAATGCAAAGTAACTAATATTTTACTTACTGGGCCTGTTCAGATCTGAGAAGAGATAATTGAGAGGGGACCACATCAGTGTCTCTAACTGTCTGAAGGGAGGGTGTAGAGGATGGACCAGGCTCTGCTTCATGGTGCCAAGCAATGGGATAAGAGGCAATGGGCAGAAACTGCTGCACAGAAAAGTTCCACCTGAACATGACGAGGAACCACACACTGGAACAGGCTGCCCAAAGAGTTTGTAGAATCTCCCTCACTGGAGATATTCAAGAACAATCTGGACACAATACTGTGAGATGTGCTCTGGGATGGCCCTGCTTGAGCAGTGAGGTTGACCAGATGACCCACTGTGGTCCCTTCCAATCTGACCCATTCTGTGACTCTGTGATTAATAAAAAACACAGAGGGGAAAGCAGCATCAATATGTAGATCAAAAAGAGGCAAAAGAAAAACCTTTTATTTAATTGGGTTTTTTAGGCTAGATCTGACTGACTGTACATGAGAAGAATCCTTAGATTGTCTTCATCTGGTTTTTTATGCCGTGCTACATTTCAGCAATATGTAGCTAAATAGAAAAAAAAAAGGAAATATTGGAAATACTTAAGCAGGAAAGCTCAAAGCTGTGTCTAAAAAGACAAAAAAAGCCTCTCTTTTTTTCTAAATGATAGCATTTAAAGGTCCATGGAATATGAATGATATCTGGCTGTCTGGTACAAGCTGCTTCTTGGCACTGCAATCATGGAAATAGCTTTTCTATACTAACCCTACAGTGAAAGGCTGAAAACAACTTTTATTAGAAGCAGTTCAAGTCTCTAAATGTTCTTTATGTACAGGATAATTAGAGGTCAGTTAGTTACTGGTGTCTTCCTGCTTTATTTAACCTGCTTTGTGCAGGAAGAAATCTCAGATCAGCAGTAGTTTAAACTGTACAAAGATGCACATAATTTGTATATTTGACCCAGCTGTGCAGGGTGACTATTATTGTTTAGAAAAAAAAGTTGGGAAGTCAAAAAAGAGGCCACTATTATAGGGCATTTTCTCAACCTGGATCAATAAATCAAAAATTACATTAGCAAAGAGATGCATGATCCAGACATGGAAATGAAGTCATAAACCCTTTCATCCTTAAGTTACCAGATCTTTCTTTTGAGCTGTGCAAAAACTGATGCTATCTTTTTTCTTTTTGGTGGCCCACAGGAAGGAAGTTCACAGATTCAGTCAGGAGAATGTTGCCCCTGTCAGTAGATAATGTCAAAAATCCAACTACTGGATGAAAATACAGACTTACCTGGAACAATCAGTTCAACAGGACGGCCATATAAAGATGGAGACTACATGTACTACATGGCAAAAACATCAGAGACAGAGAAAATTAGGAACTGCTCTTTTCTCCTCCTCAGTTTTCTCCTCCACATTTTTAAAAGACAGACACCAAGGAAATTAGGGCATAAGCTGTAATTCTGGAAATGACAGCAGGAGCAAGAGCCTCTGTTAAAGAGTTTAACAACAGTTCATAGCTTCACACTCATTTTTACCTTTTATTGGTACCACAAGATCTACCCTGTATTCACATTGCCTCTGTATTTATCACCTTTCTGTCCTATTCTATATTTCAGACTCTCCATTTGCCAATATGTGTTTCTAGATGATATTTTTATTGCAGTGGAAATGGTTTCATCTGTTTGAATGCTCTGGCAAAATTCAAAGTGGCTTATGGCACAAAATTAATAAAGTTAATTAACTATTATCTGTAGTATATAACCCTTCTGCATTGGAAGGTCTTACTTCAGCAGTCCATCAGTATGATTGTAGCTTTAGTAGAAAACTCCATAAAGGATTACTACTGAAAGCCAGTTCTGTAAAGTAGACTTAAGTGTTGATCCAACACATGAATTAATCACTGATACAAACTTGTTCTGCTGATTTAACATGTTTTCAAGGTTTTGAATTTTTGTATTGTCAGCTCATCCCTCAAGCTAGACACAGCATCTAGAAATGTAATCCTTCTGACTTGCCAGCCTGAACTCAAATTTCTGTGACAAATTCAGCAGATTGTAGGTCTAGCATCAAAGAACATGGAACTAGAGTCTCAAGCTCCAAATGAAAAGATAAGGGGCTGTAGACAGGCATTAAACCCTGGGTTGGCTCTCTGTATTAGAGAGCCATGAAGAAAAGCCAGAAGTTTCAAAGAAGTTCACTGAGTAAAATGTGTGTCACTATGGAACAGGGTCCTGTATGAGACAATTTGCATCATGTTTTGAAAACAGCAATTATATGAAGAAGACTTTACCAGAATAGCCTTTCATGTGCCCATCCACAGTTCTGCACTCCTGACAGTCAGAATTCCATGGGCTGTATTCCATAGGCTGCGCTGGCAGAGGTGCAGAACATCCTTCACTCTGGCACACCTGTGCTCAAATTCTAACTTCCATAACACACAAGCTCATTGCCCTGCATTTTCCAAATTACTGATACATAAAGAAGACAAGACTGAAGCATTTTAAAAACAAAAACCAGACCCATCAATAAAATATCTACACACAATTCAGGTCTGCAGGCCTTCTCAGAGCCCCTCTTCTAAATCCAGACCTCCTTCCATAAGTCCAGACCTATCTGATTTATCTCTTTCTGCATCCTGTTGCACTGTATATCATGTGTATGTATAAAACACACACATGCATAAGAATACACATAAATCTTTTTTATAGAGAGAAATGTCCCCAAAGGCAGCATCCTGTAGACTCTAAATCAATTTATTTTAATCTAATCTTCATCTGTAATGGTTTTCTTGGCTGCAGCCATCAAGGAAACATCCTGGCAGGTGGGAAAGAATGAAAACATATAGCATTTGTTTCTAATGGTTCCTTTGCACCATGTAGTTTTGACTTTCCAATACAGAAATGCCTGCAAACCCCATGAAATATGACTGGGCTTGGAACTGACCTCTGATGCAAACTTACATCTGCACAGCTGAAAACTCCCTAAAACATGATCATAAAGATGTCAGAAACTCCTTAAAATATCTTTAAAAATCATTGAAGCAAAGTTGAAAACTGAACTTTTCTACCTAAAAAAAAAGCTGAAGTAGAATTTTTCCATATAACCATTTAATCAAATGGAAAGCCTTTTCTATTTCTAAGACTTTTCGTTCCTCAGTACGCAAGTTTCAAGCCACCCAAATTGGTTTTCTATTAGGAACTAAGACCACAAGCCCCCAGGAATCTCCATGTCTTGTCAGATTTTCACTCCCCATTGCCAAACTGAGTGCCTTACTAATTGCCTGGGGCTACAGTGCTTTGCTTATAGAAACAAATTATTTTCTTGATGGAACAGCAGGATCTGCACCTGCAGAGACTCTGCTTCGGAAGCCTGGCAAGCAATCAAGTGGGCAGCTGGGGAGCCTCGCTGCCCAGCAGTCTGCAGGACAGGCCTCTGGAAAGCCAGGACACCTGTCAGGTCGCCCGTCTGCTGGTGGGCAGCGAGCTGGCAAGGGGGCTGGCAAAGAAACAACACCCCAGGAGAGCTTAGTCCATGTATCTCCTAACCTGGCTTCTGCCTGATGAATCACCACACTGATAAAAAAAAAAAAAAATCTGTTCTATGACATCAACATTAAACAACAAATCAAGTATATCAGAAAATTTTTTTTTAAAATGCTAACCACAACTTTCCTAGATCCCTGAACCCTCAGAAAGAAAATCAGCTTGAGGTTAAGTCAACGTTTCTTGCACATATTGCACTGTGGAAAATAACTGGAAGCAGAGCAAGAAGAAATCCCTGGCAGTACCCTGGTCATGTGTAAAATAATGTCTGCACCACATTGGTCAAGATTGCTCTGGGGCTTGTTCTTAGAAAGGCCACGGCTGTAATTCACATTCATTCACACACCTCATAAAATGGCAGAGCTAAGTTACTAACAGTGGTAATCACTTATTCTTTTGACCACTAAAACAATAAAAAGTCAGTTTGATTTTAATTTATTAACTGAAAGGAGGTTGGTGGTCAGAGATTAGTCCTCTCTGGGAATCACTGCAGAGCCCAAGTAACACTTGGTCTGGCACACAATAGCTATGCTGCAAAACCCTGCTGATGGACAGATAAAGTAGAATCAACACCAAAATCTGCTTATTGCTTTAAGTCACCCTACAGAGCCACAGGCAGCTTTCTATCAGAGGGTCAGATCATGCCAAACAGGAATGTGCATATCACCACATGAGAAAAAGGTCTCATCTCATCTATTACTTCAATAGGTTTGCACCTGGCCGAGTTTTCTTTTCTTTTTTTTTTTTTT
>VZRO01008346.1:126852-170612 GCA_013397915.1 Daphoenositta chrysoptera | reverse complement strand
TTTTTTTTTTTTTTTGCCAAATTGATCTGACTGCTGTAGCTGGCAGGAGAAGAGAAACCACTTATGTTTTCACTGAGCTTTCTGGTTGGCTGGTTCTCCCAAACCAGACCGGCATAACATATCCTGACTTGAAGAAGCAGCTACTGAACATGGAATTTTCTAACACATTTCTTACAGAATCATTGTTAGGTCAAATCTCTCACAAAACTAAACCTTGAACAAACAAAAAAGTGCATGAAAAAATTCACAAGACAAAGAATAAATATCTCTATTAGTTCATTTTTAATTTCTGAAAGGGCTCTTAATAAACATAGAAGCAAGACTACCTAAGTAGTGTCTCCTCAAACCACACTCACTCTCTCAAAAAAAGCAGTAATCTCACACCCAGCTCTAGAAATTTCACGCATTTGCTGCAAAAACATTTGAATTTAGCCTATAAAAAACAGTGATTGCTGAACTGTTGAAACAAAAAACAAATTAAGAAACAACATCAATAAATAGGGTGAAAAATAATAGAGCAGGTTTTCCAGTCTCCCTCCCTTCCCTCCCCTCCAAATTGAGTCAACAAGGAATACATGACAAGAGAATGTGCTTTATTCACGTCAAAAAGTCAAAGTTAACATCAATCATTTTGATCACAAAGCATTGGTCCAGCTATTCCTCAGCCCTCCAAAGCTACCATCTCATGTCTCCTGAAATAAAAAGCCTTTTCTCCTAGTACATTAAATAAGAAAACCATATGGGAAGAGAACTGACCTCCACATCATAAAAATTAAAAATTAATTTCATGACACATGGTTTTGGTTTGCACTGATGAGTTATATTCAGTGCAATGCAAGGCAACATAACCAACTCACAACACAAACTTTTTTCTTCCACTGATGTTTTCTTCCATGTTGTACTTGAGCAATGGTGTTACAAGAATCCAAAGGCATTAATATAATGGAAAATAATCATTACTATTCAGCAGTTATTGGTATAAATCAGAGTTCTGAATGAAGAAACAGAAGTGAGGTCATTTTAAGGAAAGTTTTTTAAGTAAACAAATATATGCGAAACAAGAATGAAAAGCATCTGAGAGCATTCTAGGATGTATAAGCCTTCCAGAACACTGTCATTTTCATCTTTGCCATCTCTGTCAAGTACCTTGCTCTAGTATACTTTCTGATTAGAAAGCCAGAATGGGAAAATTCCGGATATTTCCACTTGGCAATCCTACCAGATATGATGACTGTTCAACACAGGACTTTCCTGGTTTACTTGGTGTTCTATGAAATATAGAAGCTCTTTCAAATAATTACACACACACACACACACACACACACACAAAAAAAAAAAAAATACTATTAAGAAATCAATAAAAACTTGAATATTTGAACGTGAAGGTTTCACGTCAGAGATCTTTTGAAATCTCTATAAACATTTTCCTTCTGAGAATGTAATCACATATTGTCACTGTAGGCAAGACACTTCTCATGAGAGCCAGTTCCTATTTTTGACCCTGACAGAGCTCTGTAGAGAATTGATGAGCAAGGAATGTCTCCTTTCCATACCTCAACCTACTTTTAAATAGAACAGGAAAATTATTGTAAACCACTTCTTTAGTCACACCTTTTTACTATTATTTATTATTCAATATTAAAAACTCAACCTTCCAAGAAACCAGTTCCTCATTCTCTGTGCACTTTCCTCACTGCCTCAGGCAATGGACATTATTCAGTTTAGTTTTCCATGTGAAATATTTATATGTGTATGTATATATGTATATATGTATATATGTATATATGTATATAAAGCCACTAATATTTAATGGCATATTATTTGGTTTGGACACCTTAACCTATTCTTTTCTTTCCCTTTTTCCTCCCACATTTAACTGCTTATTTGAGATTTATAGTGGGCAAACCCACAGACATTTCAATAAAGGAACCATAAAAATCCCAAACTTACTACCACTACCACTGTCTAGTTTTTGAATGTTTCCCATTGTGTCTTGTAACAGCTGAAGAACATATAAAGTATTGAAAAAGCTGTAGCTGTAGACATACTACTGCCTTGACCTCAGCAATTTAATTTTAAAGCCATTGCTTTTAAGTTTGTCATGCTTAACTGTCTTCATTCTTAGGCAATATCATTATAAATTGGGTAGAGTAAGAGCTACCATAACTCCGTAACAGTAAGAGGTCTTAAAACACTATGAATTGATAAGGCACCTTTTTTTTCCCCTGAGAGATGATTATTAGCTCTTGGATAATGAAAAGAACTTAAAACAATCTGCAGGATCTTCTTATTTCTCACTATTTCTTATATCTAGGGAGATTCTAAGAACTATTAAATATTTGAGTCCCCCACCAACCTCCAAATTGTCTGTAGTACACTTATTTCAGACCATAAGCCAAGTGAAAACAAGATCACTTTTAACTGCATTGCCAAATCTTTCACTATAAAGCATCAAATGTAGTCTTTGTATAGAAAAGTGCACTCCTGAGCGGCCTAGATATTTGAAAATAGTAGGTACTCAACATTTCAGCCTCCTTTGAAAGTCTCTACTTATATTTTTCAAATAACATGAAATAAAAAAATGCCTTTCTCCCTTAAAAATATTTATTGCAATGTAAAAGGCTGTTTGCATTCTCACTGAAGGCTGGAACAGAGCCATTAAGTCTCCCTGGCTATTAAATACAAAGGCTGGATAATTTCAAACATATCCATATTAAACATGGAGCTCCTGAATACTAACTGAATTCTTAGCACTGTGACAATGAACAATAAATACTTTCTATTCTTTTCATTCCTCTAAGCTACTTTCTCTCTTCTTATATACCCATAACAGAAATAAGAACAAGTTTTCAGCATTTAAACTTTTCCAGATATGTCAGTGTCACAAAGAATGTGTCAGAATCAACGTGCATTTGGAGTTGAGTTAACATCCTTAACTAAGAAAAGCAGTAAATGGGGTTAAAGGTAGCCAGTTTATTTTGCTGGCAATTCATTTCATTGTAAACTAGCTCTATTCACCAGCCCATGAACATCACATACATTTACACTCCCATTTCATGCTGCACTACATCAATCTAACACCATCTCTTCAAGGGGAACTGTCTATATGCAGTCCAAATGGCTTTTCAGATGAAAAATAAGGGCAATAGCCTTTTATCTCTGGAGACTTGGATTCAAACTCTTGTTTAGGTCACAAGTTAAAATTAGTTTGGTGCTCTTGTCCTTCCTCACATTTGTGCTCCTGACAAAACTGCTACTCATTCAGGCACCATTGGGTGTGACTGGCAGTCCTGGCTCCAAGGGACACTGCCCATGGCTACAAAGGGAGAGAATACTGTCAGTGATGTGTGTTGACATGGAGAAAAAAAGGGAGCCTGAGAGGGGGGAGAAAAAAGAGGGAAGAACTCAGGAGTTCTCATTGGCTTTGGCAATATGAAAAGCCAGTTTCTTTCTACTGTCCTGGTCTTTTTTAAATGGGCAACAAGCACATTGAGCCAGAGGTGTATTTCTTACTTTTGATAGTGAAGGGCCTTCTTATGTGCCTTGGTTACCTCCAGACCATATATAATATCTGCAGTTTCTCACTGGCTACTCACACAACAGAGTGAATGGGTAAAATCAAACTTTAAACATTCTTGTGACCATGATCAAAGAACCATCTTTTTTCAGACCTATATACTGAATCCTTGACATTCAGAACTATGTGACAAAGAATTGCCACTTGTCAGGAATTGTGTAACAGAAACATGGTCTTGGACTATTTACCTCAGGTCTCCCTGGTTGCCAGCTTTGAAGATATTCAGTCAGCTAGAAGGAAAGACAGTCTAGAATCTTGTTATTCCTGCTCAGAGCTGTCAATCCCCACTAACAATTAAAGACTTCCTGTACTTTGTTGAACATAGCAGTAAATCAGTGCCATCTGCATAGAACACAGCAGCACCATCTGCATTATAAATGTCTCTCTGAAGTTCATTATTGCATTATGCCAATTCAATAGCAAGAAATTGCCAGAAACTCTGGTGTACACACAAGTGCATGTTAATTTTTAGCTTCTCCTACTTTCCACTGTACCAAAACAGTTTTTCTGGACAAATGGGTATAAAAAAAAAAAAAAAAAAAACAGGCAATTATAAGCAAAGTGTGTTTTACACCTAAATCCACTTAACAAAGTTATCTTAACAATATATCTAAAGTGAAGAATTAAACCACAATATAGACTCTAATATGTTTCTTCACAACCATATTCCTGTGAGATAAAGCAGGGTTATCCCCACTTTACAGATGAGAATTTAAGTGCAAGGCAGAACAGCTTGCCCAAACCTGCACAACAGTGGTTCTGAGACAAAGCAGAAATTTGAAGTAACCAAATTCTAGACTACCTTCTTTTTCACGTTTCTGAGATAAACTCCTACTGAAAAAATACTACATACCATTATCTCAAATATTATATGTTAAACAGGAAAGAAGGTATGAAAGACAATTATTTTAAATGGCAATTCGAAAGCATGCAAAATAAAAAAGAATCTGATGGCTACAAAGAAGGAAAATACAATCTACAAAAAAAATAATTTTTACAAATATTTATACTCTGCTTTGTGATGGACATGAGTTTTGGGGAGCAAGGTATAACAGAAACGCAGCATAGATATTTTCCCCAAAACACATTTCCTTCAACACCTGGGTTTTATTTCACTATATTCCCACTTGACTTGTACATGTCTATATATAGTTTCCTGTATAGAACTTAGAAAAATAATGGATGCTTTTCATATTGACTGACACTCAACTTTGGTAAAGCTCCTGTATCTAGCCAGCTGATGACTGAACGCTTAACTATTCACTGCAGGTTTGTGCATACCGCCATCAAAAAAATCGATATTTTAATGTGTAATCTGCAATTAATTACATGAACCACTGGATATGTCACTTACACTAATAAACTTCAATAGGCGCTATTTTTCAATACATGGCTAGTTCACATGCAACACGCATTTTTAAACAAGGCACTTCTCTAAAGCATATTGCCAGGATCGGTGAAGTGTTTCGTCGTCAGTACTGGCTGCAGTTTATAGCAAAGGGAATATCACATGGTAATGGCTGAATACCTGGGATTGCACCCAGATTGTACAGGTCAATTACTATCTTTGTCTAGGCCTGGCCTGTAAAGCATAATCAGACAAATACGAAATTCATTTGGGGCATCTGAACTGAGATGGCAGAGTTATTCCGGGTACTGTGGCTTACAAAATTTAGGAATCCACAGTCATCCGTCATAAGCTCCTGTAAAACCAGCTCTGACTTTTCTGAAACACTGTTCTGATCCTACTTTGAGACTAAACTTCCACATTTTGATGTGTCATTTTTCTTTATTATGAACATTCAGGGACAAATTTTCAAAAAGTGTTTAGGCACCTAGTGATGCAAATAGGCAGCTTGTGTTATTTTTCAAAATCACTTAGGCAGGTTAGACAGCTAAATCCCTCTGAAATGAGCAAGAGTTGGGCATCTGACTTGGGCACTTAGAAAAATTTAGCCAATGCTTGTTTGCATTTTCAGGCTTCTAATAATTTTTGAACATCTGTGTGGTAAGTTTTGATTTATTTAGGTGGTTCCCAGTGCATTACTTTCTCTCACCTGACTGAAAGATCATAACTCATTAAGCAAGTTGCAGATTTTTCTTGCAGACCACATTAAGAAGACATACAAGTAAATGAGATGACAAGTTTTTTTTCTATAATTATTTCTTTTACTTGGAATAGGTAAGGAGACATTGTAGAATAGTGGATAATGTAAAAGGACTGTTTAATTCTAAAATCTAAATTAGCTTTTTAATAACACTTAATTTTGTTTAGCACAAAATAGTGTTTAAAAGCTGGAAAAATACAAAGCACTCAGTCTATAACTTGATCAGATTATTTTTCTTATCTTAAAACAAAAAGAAAATCAACCCCAAAATTATTTATGCACAGTTAAATGGAGAAATAGTCAAATTTTAGTCAAATTGTAATTAAATTTGAGAAGCACATAAAAAACATTTTATTGTAAAATATTTGTCTCTCCAGATCCTTGGTTTATAGTTTTTCATTGAATGAGGAACTTCAGGTTATGAACTATTTCACCACTGAAATTTTGCAAGATTGAGATGTATATGATTTAACCATGAAATTATTAATATTCATATTTCTCTCTAGAAAACAATAAAATATTTTGGCTTGCTCAGTTTGATGATGATGTTCTATAGAAAAGGGATTAATCAGAGTATGTCACACTACAATAGATCCTTTACACCTGCTCAACAGCTTTTGAATGCACTACCAAATTTCTACAATATCTGGTTTAAAACAGATGAGGTCTCAAAGAGAAGAAGTTCTTGTAAGTGCCAAACCATTTTCATCTGATTTTCTTGAGAGACTATTTTTGGTTTCAGGTATATGTTTTTAGTCTGTGGCAATTCTGATTTTTTAATTTCCATTTTCAATCAAAAATATCCTCAAGCATTTTTAAAATACCCTAGAGAATATCTGGGAAATTTTTTCCAAGCTGTTATTTTGTCTCTTTTACAAGGGGATTTTTTCCAGTGTACAGTTCTTTTCATTAGGGAAAAGGAAATGAAAGAATTGGCTGCCTCTGATGATTCATAATTGTACATTTTGTGGCTTCAATGACAGGATTTTTTTCTTTTTTAACAGGTATTAATTTATCAAAGGAGCACAAGTCTAAAGCTGTCTTCCTACATATATATGGTACAGTTTATCTCAAGGTACAAATTTAATCATTTCCCATCTTATGTTTACATAAAGGGAGCAGTGAGGTCCAAATGTAAGCCGTTATATATCATAAAATAATAATCACTCTAATGTGTGGGTGCTGAAGTTGATTACTGACTTAAAGCTTGTAGAATAAATGTACTAGGAGAGGGGAAGAAGCAAGGAAAGATACATAGAATACATCAAATTTAATCAGGCAAATGCATCCCTCCAGGCTACTTAGCCTGACCTAAGCTTTCCATCGGGAAACCAGAGTTCAGAATAGAATTTCTGCAATGTAATTTCAGGTGCAACAAAGTCACATTATAAGAAAAGCTTAGAAGCTATTTCTTATGTTGTGATTTGCATGGCTAGAGAATCAAAAGGCAGGCAATGTTGTCCACAACAAACCTAAAGGAAAATAACTTATTTCACTCTGCTCAAAAGCCTCTAGCTCCTTTTGCCCACAGCTGTACAGTGTGGTCTCAAGATCCATCTTTAATTGAGTCATGTCTTTGACAGGGACAGGAAAAGCTGTCTGAAAATTTGTGTTTTCTATGTTTCCACTGAAAGAGTTTAACTTGCTTGAGCCAAACAAAGTATTTGGGTCGAAGACAGGTTTCTATATGATTTATAAAACTGGTCTCTTCCTCTCTTTTTCCATGTGAGCTGTGGTCACCTGGGTAGTGGAGAATAAAAAGCAATCTTCTTCTGTGCAGGTGCAGCATCAAGCCTTACCCAGAACTGCAAATTATTTCAAACAAAACCAACTGGAGCTGCTGTCTCATGAACTTTATCTCATTATTGACTACTTTGACAGGAAACACACTAAACAACCTTAGCTCTCAATTAACAATATATCTGCGGGGGGGGGGGGAGGGTATGGTGGGGCTTAGATCAATTTTTTATTAAATTTTGTTTAAACACAGTTCTCTAAGTATCTTAACAGTGCATTAAGGAAGAGAATGACATAATAAATACACATACCACTCAGCAAAAAATAAAACCAGCTTCCAACATCTGTTGGGGTTTTTTAAAGTATGTTGAAAAGAGTAATAATGTATAATTTCACATATATACACCAATATCTCTAAGAACTCTTTTAAATTCCTTCTATGTGGATAATGTAATCATACCAGTCAGTGCCACATCATGCTCCCAGCAGCCCTGCGTTTTGTCAAATGATATGTAAAACAGGTTTTTAATTCCTTTTAAATCTGCTTTATTTTTCACTTCCCAACCCCCTTTGCTCCCACTCAGACTCAATTTATAAAGACCACACTCAAATAAATCCTACTTGCCTAGCCAAGGTTCTTTCCCAACCCCAAATCCAGGTTTTATTACGCAGAACACATTGCTCATGCAACCCCACATTCAGCTCTTGGCATAAATAATTTAACCACAAGCTGACTTGGTTGGCTGTGCTTACAGAATTGGAAGCCATCCCACCGAGTTTTTCATGGAGGGGAACTCCAGGGAGGGAAAGGATAGAGCAGATTGAGCTTGCAGAGAGGCTGCCTAAGGAGCTCCATCCTTAGTGTTCTGCACAGTCTCTGCATGTCTAATGCAGAGGAGTGACAGCCCCTCATCAGTACAATTTCCATGGCTTTCTGCTGGCAATCACAGTGCTGCCATGTCTCAGTTTCTGCCATGAAAGATCATTTCATTTCCCCAAGGACCAGCACTCAAGAGGTTCTTGAGGACAAGTTTGAACATTCTGGACCTTGTTTATCATCCACATTAACTTCTTTCTGCACAGCACCACGTTCAGTGTAATTTCTTGTGCTGCATTCCACTAACTCACTCTGCAACTCACTTTTGTAAGCAACTCTAAGTGAACCAGAATAGTTTACTGGCAAACTAATTATTTTTGTCTATAAAGTCAGTGTACTATAGACAGCAGGGCTGCATATTTTCCTTTCAGATGTAAGTTTCACACAGAACTGAAAGGTGGCTTTTGGTGTTCAGCATATATAAATGTTCCAGCAATTAGGTGTTGCTTTTTGTATTTCTGGATGTATATCCTGAGAAGGTCTTTGACTTTCTTGCTTAGAGAAGTTTCTCAGGACAAACTCTTTTCACAGGGATCCCACTTCACAAATACAACGAGCAAAGGAACAAACTCCAATCAACATATCATTCAGCCACTATTAATCAATGTATACAAGCATGTATATGTGTGCTTTTATAGATATTGATGTACACACACAAATATGTGCACACATGAAAAGCTGTCCCAGAATATTTCAGTGTAAAACCCCATACAAACCACTTTAAGCAGTAGGAAGGACAAATAACAAAAGACACCTTGAATTTACAAATAGGGCTCGGGAAAGGATGTTCAGTGCAATGAAAGGTCGGTTTGGAGTTAGAAATTCATGGGGTTTTCTCTTGAAAACTCTGGACTGCAAAACATCAAGACAAACTGTCCCTCCAGTTCATATCTGGCAAACACAGATGAGAAACCCTCACCTTATGACACAGGCGTTGACAGGACCAATTCACCTCAAAGTATGAGGCACCAAGGTATTACAATGAAAGATATAAAAATAAACCCATAGTGGCAGGAACTGCAGCTGCCTGATGAGAAGATTCTGACAGTTCTTTTCAGTGATGAAGATTTATTTAGAGGTTCAGGTATCCATATGTTTGGATGCTTGTCTGGACTTCCTCACTTGTGAATAAATACAGGATTTCCATAATTACATCAAAGATAACACAAAAGACTAGAGATAAGAGAACTATGGTGAAGATGAGAATCTGATGATATTTTTATATTCTGCTATTTATTCCCAGAAAACCCAGGAAACAGAGGCTGACAGCTTGTTAAGGAAGCAGAACTTAGCAAAGACAAATTGCATTCCCTGTTGAGATTGATGAAGGTTCTAAATTCAATACAAGGTTTTGGTGGAAAAATTAATTTGGCACTTATTTACTACCATCTGTTTCAGATATTCCAAGTGTGTACTAACAACCTATCATTGACATGTGAAGGATTTGAAGCTGTAGAAGTAAACAGTATGGAAGATGAATCCTGCCTTCAGGAAAGACAATCCCTCTCAAACATACCACATTCTAGGCCTCAACCATGAATTAAATATAGGACATTTTGGTTAAAAATCATACCAACTAAAGCTTTATCGTTTCAAAGTTCAACTATGATTCTAATACTATTTCATTGCACTTGACATATAATGGTAAAATATTTGAAAATAAAGGGATCAGAAGAAGGGAAACAAGTAGAGAGGAAGTATGCTTAGTGTGCCATAGAAAAAAAATCCACATTCTGAGCCTGTTTTCCAATCATGTTCAAAATTGTTATTTTCATTGAGGTTAACAGAAATTGGGAAAATGCAGAATTTATCCCAATGACAACTTCTTCAAAAGATTAGAGAGCAGCACAACATTCTCCACTCTAGTCTGGCTTGGTATCAACACAAAATGATCTGTCCCACCCCAGCCCTGTGCTGTGCTGCACATCAGACACATGAGCTCCAGCAAGGGTAAAGAAGGGAAAAGGCTGGACACATTTTTGTCCTCCTGAGTGCTGGTGCTCCTCTTTCTCCCCCAGTACTTCACACACATCCCCTTTGTCCATCCCCCACCCCAGCTCCCGCCAAAAAAAGACTGTTACTGTTTTGGATTCACCGGGTGCCCAGCTCCCCAGACCTAACAGGTAATTTGGGTGCCAACTGCTGCTCTGGGTGCACAGAGAACTGGCTGTCTGGGAACAGGTAAGGCAGTGAGACAAGACCCTGAGAAAGAGTTCTTACAAGGACTTCACTGACCTTCATCTAAAACGTTAAATAGTATTAAAAGTGGCATGTCTGTATCACGAAAGATATAGCTGGCAAAGCCTTATCATCACACTATCACCAATTTTCATGTAAAGTAGGTATCTAGTCTGATGAAATATATAAAAGCTATCCAATTTAAAAAGGAGAAGTTTAATAATTTCAGAAAACAAATTACAGATTGCATCTGAGACTATCTGGTAGAACTATTTGGGGAAAGGTCTTGATTGGCTAAATGTTTTGCAGACAACTGAGGTTTTGTGAAGTGGCTTGATTTAGTGCCTTGAAAAAGAAAATGAACTCTTCCCACTACATATGTGGACAGATTTTCTACTCACAGTAGAGTCTGCTTCTCAAGAAAATGCTACTGAAAGTGAGTCACAAATTTAAGAGCTGGTGTGGAGCTTTTTTAAGAGCTCTCTGCTCTGTGAGAGATAATAGGACCATCCATTTTTTGTGGTTTTATTCTATTTCAGTATTCAGTACCAAAATGCAGACAGAACTTTGCAAGGAGTGTAAATAAGACATAATCCCATGGATTTACAAATGAACGTCATTAATCTGCAAACAAACCTAAAGTTAACTGCTCAGCACATACTTAACAAGGATCTCAAGGTAACCAGATATCCCATAAACCTGACAGCAACAGTCACAAGCACCACATCTTGTAAGGGTGGCTTACAGATCACAAAAGTGAATCAAAAATTGACTTTGTTAGAATTAGGGGGGGAATTAAAGTGGGAATATTATGATCTTGATGACACCAGGAAGGCAGTTCAAAAAGTTAATTCCGATTTTATCTTACTGTCCTACTGTCTTTCCAGCATTTTCAATTACTTTTATCTTGTTTATCTTTCTTCAGTAGGTCTCAACTGTTTCTTTATACAGCACTTCTACAAGAAGAAAGAAAGAATCGCCAGATGAGTCACCACTATCTCAAGTTTTTGGTAAAAGGCTTCTAAAAGGATGTAATTGAAGACAGGAATTTTAAGTCTAATAAAACTTTTCTGCTACACTTAATATAATTTGATTCATGTCATACACACCATGCTTGATTGAAATACCAGGTGTTTTTATCCTTTCAGCTGGGGGATGTCTTGTCTGTTATAGGGCTTTTTTTGTCCTTCAATTTTACAAGTTCCAGATACAGCTTATAGGTCGTATTCACTAATGCATTATTCAGCCATTTAGGACTTTTTCAAATTGCACTGTTTCAATGCAGAGGTTACTTGGCTTAGATGTATCTCGAAGTTAAGGTTCCATCGTCACATTTTTCTTTTTCACCTACAAATAGTTCTGTTTATTCCCAACTCCACGGCCAAGCTATTGATTAAGTTGGCCTAGGTCAGCCCACCCTGCAATTCCAGCCTCAATCTTTGCATTGTTTTCCAATAGCTTGCCTCTTTGATTTCATGTTCCTGGTTTTGACTTTAGGATCTTGCTTTTAGCTTTAACTCTGTCCTGTGTTCTTTGCTCAAGTTTTATTTTACTGTTGCCTCAAACTGTCCAAAGAAATTGCAGTCAAATGTAAAGACGTGTCTGCTGGGCTAAAAAGGAAGAAACTAAATTAGGCATCAGTAAAAAGGCAGACAGGGCCTGTCACACACAAGTTTCAGAATATATATTTTTCAATCTAAGTGCATATTATGCAATATCAAAAGCAATCTTCATAACAACCATTGTACCATTTCTTTTGCTCTACTAAAACTTTAGGGAATCACTGACCCCTTCTCATTAGCTCACTTGGTGACCCTTGATCTAAAGGATCAAGGCTAAAATAGGAAATGTTTTCTATTTATATGAGTAAATTAAAGACAGCGGTCCAATTTTTTACCCTCTCACATTTTGTTGAATTACATTTGTGCTGAGAAAACAGTAAAATCTCATTATTCCTCTCGGGTAGAACTTTTACTCACTGTGTCCTGTGGGGAATCAGTCATACAAATTAGACTTGAGCTGATTCTGTGAGACCCCTACCTGTGAATATGAGAGCAGAATGGGACTTTTACAACATCTATGGTTTCCAATATAAGAATTTGCATTTTGCAAAAAATCCAGTGGTAGTTACTTTTTCAGTTCTATACTATGCTTCTGCAGCTGAAATTAGCCTTCTGTCAGTGCATTTAGTTTGTTGTATTTATTTTACTGAAAAAGCATGAGAGATTTGTGTGTGAATAGTTCTAAAAATATATTTTTTTCATTGAACTAAAATATTGTTTGGGTTGGTCAGTAAAAGCTTTCAAGAAATGTATGCTTATGGAAGTGTTTATTTCTGCAAAAATAAATATTCCATTATTTGTGTGGCTGACAGTCAGCTTTGTTGTAGTTCCAAATGAAAAAGGGAGAATGCTGATTAGAGAAAATACAGCTATGTTCCGTCTTCCTCCCCTGCTTCAGTAAGAGAAGAACATTTGCATATTAATTCTAGAACTGAACAGCTGCATTCCCTAGAAAGCACCATTCATTGCAGCACTGAGCCCCTGAAACCAGGCAGGAGGAAAAAACAAAAAAGAAAAAGAAAAAGAAAAAAATAAAAGAAAGAAGCAGGCAGAAATCTTAAGGTAGATACACTGATTTTGCAATTCTTTATTTCCAAAAGGAGTACTTTTCATTTTGAGGACTGCACATAGACATTTCCATATGGCCTATCACAAGAGTATTCCAACCATCTGATGAGCAAAAGGAATACTATTATTTCCATTTCATAAAAAGGCAAACAGAGGCATAATGGGATTATTTACTAGGCTTAGAAAACTATTTACCTATAAAATTAACTCTCTATTCTCTGTAAGAGCTAGGTGATTTGCCCAGGATTACATGAGAGCCATGGTACAGTCAGAAATAATTTCCATCTCTAGTTCCCACTTCCATGTCTTATCCTTACAATACAGATTGATGCTTTTGTCTTCTCTACTGTTCTGTTATGTTACATAACTCTAAAATACACTGAAAGCAGAGCTACAGAGTTGTTTTGACAAGAACTGCAACCAAGGCTTTGGTGTGTTTTTCTCATCTGTAAAAATCTGTGAAGATGGAAGGCAAAGCCTTCTGTGAGGCAGTGTCGTGGGTTGGAGCTGAAATTAATAGACAGCTTTTTAATCCAATAATGCTCCTGCGATTTTGTATATTTAAACCGGCAGGAGGCCCGGAATTTTTTCTTTTTGATCCAGCAGCGGCGCCTGGGACGGAGTGGGGGGGGAGGGGAGATCTCCGGGCCCCGGCCGTGGAGGGCCGGGGCTGAGCACCCCTCCCCCAAATGCCAGGGTAAAGGGTCCCTGGCACACATCGGGGCACCCCCTCTCCCCTCCCTGCAAAAGCTGCAAGCAGCCAAAGAGCAATCGGGAAGCTGCTGCCAGGAGCCGGGCAGCCCCCGAGAAATCGGGAGGGGTTTCCCCCTCCCCCACTTCCCCGGGTCCCCCGTGGGCCTGGAAGAAACCGATTTTCAACTTTTTCAAACCAAAGAAACTCTTAAACAACTGGCAACATCGAAGGAGAAGAGCTTTTTCTTCAACAGAAACTGCTCATCATGGAGTTAAAAGAAGAAGAAGAAGTAACAAGTAAGTCAGGCTGGCTGGAACTGAACATGGCTGCGGAGGAGAAAGGGGGGCGGAGCCGTGATCCACACGGAGCTTAAACCGACCTTTTTGCAAAAACGTGGTAAAGGAACTGTAATTACCATAAACTGTTCTGTTATCCATTTAAAGGACATGGGGGGAACTGAGAATACCCCATGTTTGGATGCTCAGTGCGATAGGATGTCTCTGGTTGGATAGACTATTGTGGTGACAGTTCTGGACCCACACAGAAGCAAAGAGGACCTCTTTCTTTTCCTGGAGTTTGGAAAGACTTTTTAAGAACTCTAATACTGACCAGAAATTCCATCTTTGTTAATCTCTTTGTCCTCTCTCCTGAGAAACCTGTGAGGAGGTCTGTGTGCCCTAGAGGGCCCAGGGGGAAGGGTATGGAGCTGGCAAAAGAAGGAATGTGGTTTTTTTTTTCCTTTTTACTTTCTTGGTGTAGTTTTCTTTTCCTGTTAATCCTACCTAGTAACAATAAACTATCTTTATACTTTTAGAAGTTTTTAGGCATGTTTTGTCATTTTTCTCCTAATTTATATATTTATATCTCACAGAAACAAATAAGTGAACTTAATCACGGCAGTGAGCTGGTGTTTCAGCTTGTTAACTGAATCTAACCCATTACAGGCAGTGAGCATTAAGAGTACCATAAGTTGCTATGTTTGAAGCACAGAATAATATTGACAAGAAAAAAGTATAAATTCTCGTCTTAGCTGGATGCCATTCATATTTTCTAAGTTCGTGAACTGTGTCTACAGTTGGTGATTGCCTCTGTGATCAAGTGATGTGAATGAAAATAGGTAGCCTTCCACAGTGCTTCAGAAGAAAGGATTGGTGGGAAGAAGGAAAATCTCTCTTCATTCACAGGACATGACATACTTTATTTCCTGGCATCAAAAGTGGAAAGTCAAACCAGAAATATTATATTAGAACACACTGGCAGGACTTTTCTTATGAGGGTCTATTAAAATGATACCACTTGATATTAGAAAACACAAAATTACTCAACTGAAGGTCCAGTCCTGGAAACATTTCACTACCAACATCAGTATGCCCAAGCAGATGAACAGGGATTACTTTTATGAGCAATGAAGCTGCAAAGTTTCACAGCATATTTCTCTACTTTGAGAAGCTCTCCTGCTTCCAAGTTACTTTGGCCACTGACATCTATTCCTACCTGTACAAATGCTCCAGGGCCAGGTGGCAAATTCAATTAATGCAACTACACAGGCTAAAAATAACTCTCCAAAGCACTGTTGTTTTTGATTCCGTCTGCCTGAATTCAGTCATCAATCTTCTGCTTAATATCTACTAGCAATGCAAGCAATAACAACAAAATGCTTCATCACAATGTTTCAAAAGAATGCCATTTATCAATGGTTTAGGGAGAAAAAGAAGCATTATTGTTCTAATTATATATCATAAATACCTCCTGGCCTTGGGAGACAGCTGTTGTCCAAAGAAGTAACTAAATGTCTTTAGCAGGTTACACTGCCTCCTCCTCAGCAGGTTCACAGCCACCAACCATATTTGCCTAGTCTCCCACCCAGCCTTGGAGAACTCTGTGTGCTTCACAGCCTGCAGTGCACGGTAGAATGCCATCTTTTCTACAACTCACAGAGTCCTATGCACAATATCTGATTCTTTTTTTTCTTCAAAAATGTGTTCTATGCACTAGCAATAAAAACTAGGAGCTTGCTCCGCTGCCTTCTGGAACTTCCAACAGTGTCTTTATACAGACTTTTGCTTAGTCCTCCTTCCCCCAAATGTTCTTCTAAATTAGAACTTAATAGAACTATTGAAAGGTAGAATCCTAAGTTAAAGGCAAAGTAACATTTTTAAGGCTTATTCAGCTGCAGCTATTAGATCACACGGTAAACTACCAGGAACTGAAATCATGCAGAGGAGAAATGTCAACTCTTAACAGAAAACGTATGTGAAAGAATTGTGGTTAAAAAGAGGGGGAAAGTAAATATAAAAAGAACTCTAGCATTTCCAGAAATGCTACCACCTTTATGTCAGCCTTCTAAAGGACTCAGATGAGCTCATGTCCCACAACAGATTACATGATTTGTAAAGAAAACATACTTTGTCTTTGCTTTTTTCCTTTTCTCCCATTTTCTAACAAGAGTTCCTGCTCAACTGGCAATTAGCAAGAGCTCTAACAGTGTATCATACTGTGTTCAGGAAAGCAAAACCAGCCATAGAAGAGAAAAATCATACCTTCTGCAGAGTTCTTTCACAAATGGTTTTCATATTTGCTGGTTTTCACAATACAGCGTTCCATCTCCTGGAGCATTTTATTGTAAGAAAGGTTGTTGTAGGACTTCTGCCTTGTTAACCAAAGCCACTAGGAGTCAGTGGGCCTCAGCTCAATGCATCCAACAGCCATGGTGCCATTTCCACAGTTCTGTGCTTCTTCAGCATGACCCCTGTAGATTTAAAAAGAGCTGTAGTGATTGTGACTGTCACATTTGAAAATCATACTCTGTATTTCTGCAGAGCTCTTCCACAACCTTTCTGCACAAAAATAATTTCAACAGCTTCAGCCTAAGTATGACAAGTGTAGGAACTTTCATCAAAATGCCTCAACTCTGTAGTATAAGTCCAGCCTGGAGAACTTCAACATCAATTATGCTCTAAATACATAGCATTTTAATGTCTGGAGCAAGCTTGAATTTTCATCAAACATAAGGCTCAAGTGATGTCTGACCAAGCAGTTCAAGAGGGCTTCTTTTAACCAGAATACCAGAAACATGTGTTGCCAGAAATTTGGCTAGAAATAACCATTTACTACAACATTTAAATCAAAGATTTTTCTTGCCCTAAGTACCCTTTTCACCATCACAACACCAGCCTAGGTCTAATCAACAGCATTCTTTCATCATTTATGAATATACTGTATAGCTCTTAGGAAGGTAAACTATTACTCTCAAAGAAAAACAGACTGATTATTTTAAATCAGTTATAAGGACAAAATTTTATGTATAATCAGGTATCTATGACTATACTGATAATAGAAATTTTAAAAAACCCTAATATTTTAAATCTTGAAGAAAATCTTGAAGTATTCTTCATCAGTATTATTTCCTAAAAGTATTGATTTTACTTTGAAAGTCAAGAGGTCATGGGCAAGTTCCCAGATATTAATTTAGTTTATTTTTGGGGTTTGCTATGTTTGGGTTTTTGGGAGGGGCTTTATTTTTGTTGTTGCTCTCAGGAATAAAGTGTGCCAACTGTTTCACAGTTTCACATCTTAAGCTTCCTGCCACGTTACAGGAATACTCTACTCCTAAAAGACAAGATCAAAATTTTATGCTTTTAAATTTTTTATGCTTTAATACCTTTTTTTTTCTGGGTAATTCATGTTTAATATATGTTCCAGGTGGTTGAAAGTGAAGTATATAGTTTGGCATAGCCCTACCACACACTTTTGTCTTGCTGAAGACAAGCATACTATGTTTGTGTCCTTAGCTTAGCTGACCAGTATATTTCTATTGATGTCAGAGAATAAGCAATTAAAACAGTTATCCTTATCAGCAACCTTATCTGAAAGATATTAGAGAGGACCAATCACATAAACCAGGACTAAATTCCTGCCAGGCTTTTGAACTGAAGCCATTGAGCTAACTGGCTTTATGCACAGAGAACTAACTACAAACACCACTTTGCTTTTAGAAAGCAGTATTTTACTGCTTTTCCCTGACTAATCCAGATGTCCTGTATTTACCTATTTTGGCAGAGATGGAGGGAACTGCTTGAAGCACTACCTTTTTCCCTGCTCTATTGCCCACTTTCATATACAGGACTCAGTCACACACAGTCCTCAAGCTAAGGGATGACTTCTGGTCAAACAAGTATAATTACACATTCAGTTTCCACATTAAGATAGCTGGCCATAACACAACTTGGATCTGGAAAAAGCACAACTGCCAGGAGGCAGGCAGTGTTAGCTCCATCTCAGTGCTGCTCTGGTACAATTACCTGGTAACTGCAGGGTAAACCTGCATCTCCCTTTCAAAAAAATACACACATACACTTGGGTTTTTTTCAGGCTTGAATATCAGACTTTTCATGCCTAAAACTTTGGAAAAGGGGCTTAAAAAACCCAAACAAACCCAAAGAATCAGGAAACTATCATATATATACACATGCACACATGCTAGATGATGTTAAGTAGAACCATGGCAAAGTTTTCAACGTCAGAGTAAAGACACTTTAAGGAGATAACAGGTCAGGAGAGATGCAGAATCCTCAGTAGCCACACGAAGAAAAACCCCAACTGCATCAAAGTTTGTGGATTTATACTTGTTAGCACTAAAGGAAGCAAGAGTCTGACCTCCCTCCAGATGGCCAGCTGGCAATCCTGTGTATTTGATCAAAGAATCCTTTCTTTCATCCTGAAGTAGATGCAGGTTATAGGTATTCACAGAGCAGGGTGCATGTATTTGCTTAAACAATTTCTCTGACCAGTCAGAATTTACAGGATTAGCTTGTCAGGTGCCTTGCTTGTGTGTTTGTTTAACCAGGCTTCTTGGTACCTGAGCTGTACTGAGGGGGAAGTCCTGGGAAATCAATGCCTGGGTTCAGATGCAGATCAAACATGTCCAGACTGACTTTATCCACATTATGTCTGGGCTATTTGATTCAAGTTAGTGTTCTAAAGGACTCATTTACTTAACATGAAATTAATAGCAAATAATATCATCTTTCTTATCACAGTTTTCATACCAGACAGAAATAACTGCGGTACACACACATTAAACAGAAATCATTTTATTACAGAAGGCTGAGGGAAGATGTGTAAAGCAAAAACTACAGACAATCATATAAAGATTATAATCATATTAAGTTATATAAAGATTATGAAGTCCTGGTACTAGTCACTGCATTTGTGCCACTGTCAGCAAGTCAAGGTTATGATTCTGAAGCCCAAACTCAACTGAAACATAAAACCAAGAAAACTTACAAATATACTGAAAACTCAGACAGGTCTTGAGCTTTGATCCTGGTATAATAAACAGATTTTGAAGTGCCATACAGATATAAAGGACTTTAGAGTATAGCCATGCTCAATTTAATGCTACTAATGAAAAGAAAAAATCTTTGGAATCCCTAGATTAGAAGAATAGTTAGATTTGAATTTATGCAAATAATTAAACTTTCTTAGTGCTTTAGAAGAAATCAGCCACAGCAGTAGAATTCTCACTTAGTGACTTATCTTCTGAGTTGCAAAGTGCAAGAGATGACATGCTGGGGCACTGCAGATACGTGTTTCTCAGTGTTCATTCACTTGTAAACACTGGATATTTCTGTAAAATTGGCATGTTTTGATCCCTTCCAACTGATTCATTACAGCCTCAAGTCATTCAGAGTTAAGGAAAAAAACAAAACCTATAGCATTTATAACTACCTCCCCCCAGTTAGTTTTATAAGGGTAGGAATATTTACTTGAAAGCACAAATTTTCACAGGCTATATGCCTATACGAAACTATAAAATCAACATACTGTGTTTTTCCCCCAGTCACAACCTTCCAAAAATCCCTATCTTCCTGCTTTTTGCAAATTCTCATTTACTGGAAATAAAAACAGAAATCAAACTTGGAATGGAGCAAATTACCTGGTTTTGCTGTAAAAGATGTAAAATTGCAAAAGGAATTCTACAGGTGAATGAATATTCTCCCCTGTTATTCCAGAGATGCATTTAACTTTGTATGAAACTTTACATGTAACTCGGATTTTGTTACTCAGTGAATAGTAACCCTACAGCCCTTGCCAAAACATGATCAGATTTTTTTACTAGATTACATATGCTTTGCGTCACTGGAAGTCTCACAGAATTCTTTATAAGTATATGAGAATATTTTCATGCTAAATTACAGTCTCATTTAAAGTGAAAGGATTGTAACACAAAACATGGTGCAGTTACTATATAAAATTCTGTGATACATCTCAAGACAAGAATGCTTTTTCTCTTTTTTTTCCCTCCTTAAGTATGAGAAGATCTCAACCAGCTTCTAGGGAGCCTGATTCCTCAAGAATACATTATCTGTCAGTGCACTCAGGTCCAGTTGCTGGGACAAATGAAAGCTGTCTACTGCTATGCTCAATTGTCGTTGTGCTACTCCTTCTTCTCATTTTTCCTAACACATTTTTTCCATTTCAGATAGAGAAAATCTAAAGGTAATAGTCTCTTTTCACTGAACTATGTCCTGGTGTTTGTGGAAAAACAAAGCAAAATTATAGCCATACTTTCAGAGCCTAATGAAGCAAGCAGCAATAGAAGTTAGATGTGGGTATTTCCCAGGCATACCATCCTATTCCTGCCTACTCAGCTACTCACCCACTCCTGCCTTGAGGAGCTGTACAGACCCTGGAGTGCTAGCCTTACCAACCCACTTGAAGTTCAAATTCAGCATCTCTTTTGCAAGAGAGATTTTGCAAATGCAAAATAGTTTATGTTTATTATTTTTGTTAAAACAGACAACATGTGATAAATATTTTTGTGATCATTTGATCCACTTTGACCCAGGATTAGTTGATTTCCAATACAATAGGACAGTAAGGCAACAATATAATAAGGAGCTTTAAAAAGTGAAATATGGAAGACCTCAACATATCTGCATGTCGTTGCAAGTATATGTTTGCATTCCTACACTAGGTAAGATTTAATTCTGGAATCCTTTATCAGCCACATAGTGCAGAAAGTTTAGAGATATTAAAGGAAGTCTATTACACTGAAGGGATATTAGTACCTTCTGAGAACTCAAATCTACCCTGAAAGAAGAGACAGATCTAACTCATTTAATACTTTTTGCCCTTATAAAGCAAGAAACTGTGATATCAAAAGTGGTAAACAGGACTGCCATCCTCTGAATTAAATCTCAGGAAGCAAACCTGAGGGTATCTTATCACAGTTGTCAGTGAGAAGGCAGAGGGAAAGCCTGCAGGCTGGTTGTACTGCTGCTATCAACTGCAAAATATCAGCAATTTAAATGTTTGAAGTGCATGGTGTTTGTACTTTAGTACTGCATATACTAGTCCTCTATAACCATTTTAAAATAAGTCTTTTATCTTCGTTTACTTCATCTGTAATCTGAAACAATCAGTGTTATTCGCTGTTGTACAAATAAGAAAAAGAAAAATAAAGAACCGTTAAAAAAAAAATACTTCCATCCCTAAACTTTTCTTCACATAAAACTTTATATTTATGTTCCTTCAGGGTCCTCTGACCTAACTTGCCACAAGATAATAACACAAATGATATTTTTTACCAAGCTTGTGAATAGATTGATCTGTTTCATGAATGAAACTTACACTTTCCCTTCTGTCCCAAAATACATTTGGTTGCATTCATTTGGGGCTCCCCAGGTCCATCTACATCTCTCAGCATATCTAGTCTAAATACTAGTGGCTTTGCTGTCACCCTGTAAAGCTACTGCAAAGCAGGAAACGAAAGTCCCCTTGTAAGCCTACATATAAGTTTGAAAAGGTGCCAGAGGCGTGAGATGTGCGATTCCATCACCACATACCAGAAAAACAATTCCCACTAGGCACTTCCCCTCACAGTAACTTTCAGAGGGATACCTTGTTTGTTATTGCCACGTGGCAAAAGACAACATGATGGCAGCTGTCAGTGCGGCTCAGGATTTGCGAGCAAGCTTAAAACACAGCTATTTCATGAAAATCTTGGGGAGGTCCCCCTTCACCCCCACAGCCCGTGGCCAGGCCTTCAGGCATGGCCTGCGGTCAGTGCCACAGGAAATGGCGGCCACTGCAGCCCGTCACCCCAACCCTACCTGCAGCAGGGTCAGGGTCTCCTCACAGAGCCACCTGGGACCTAAGTGAGGAGATACTAAATTCTAGATATTCAGAATGCAGTACTCCACATTACTGCTCTGTGCTGAGGTAATTATTTGCAGGCTACACTATTACTTTTCCGAAGGAACACATGGGGCTACAGCACTGCAGCATCACCATCCATTACGTTTCAGGAAAACTTTTCCCTCTAATGATTGATGTTCAAACTTCTTACATTCCTTATTATTTTTTGATTTTTCTGTTTAAGAGCACGAAGCTGTCCTTGCCATCATTTCTAAGGTAGCCTTTCATACCTGCAACATGGTCTAAATGGCCATGCAGGGGTGAGGGGGTGCTGTGGGCCAGTACAGCCTCTGGGCTGGCACAGCTTCAAAGGCCAGAAACAAGTGCTTCTTTTCTCTGCCCCAGAGAGGGGGCGGAGGGGGGACGGAAAGACAAAAGTTGCAAAACTGGTTAAGAAACCTCTAAACCACACATCTACTGGTTACAGAAATCCCTTTACAGGAATACATAAACACCAAAAGTCCAGAATGACTGAGGATGGAAAAGAAAGGCATGATACCTGTTACCTCTGCCACAAAGAAAAGACAGCAACAGGCCTTTGGCAGTTTCAGTGCTTTAAAAACACTAAAGTCATGTACCTTAGAAAATACAACGAGAAGAGTATAACAACAGACCGTTCTTTTGCCTTAAAAGAGTAGAAAAGAAAGACAGAGGCCCTTTTCAGGCTGTAAAGAGAACATCTCTACAAAAAGTTTTAGTTATCACCCAGCACATCCAACACTTACATGGAAGAACATAATTGTAATTTGAAAGCCAATTAACTTCTCTTTCTATTAATGAACTTGATCTAACCCAAACCAGATTATTTGGTTTGATGCTCAGAATTTTAACATATTGACTTTGAAGTCCGATCTCTAACAAGTTTCTAGTATGTCAGCTCATGCTGTCCATCCAGATCATTTTCCAATGGTCCAAATCAATAGGATATTTTTTGCTTGTTTTAAACTGTATTGTATTTTCATGCTTTAAGCTGCCAGATAGCTAAATCAAGTTACAGATGTCACTCAGTGGAAAATCTGCTTCTTACAGATGACAATCACAATAAAAACACCTCTTCACATATACTGAAGAACAAATAAAAGCACAATAAACCACAGTTCAAGGGAATTTGAGTCTTTTAGACCCCTCTTGATAAAAAACATTTGTATAACATCAAAGAAATAGCTTTTGTTCAGTCAGTCTTTTGTATCATTCACAGCACACACATACATAGAGAGGTAAACTATACACCTCTAAGAAGATTTCATTTTTGTTTTACAAATCCTGTGACTCGTCCTGCACACTGTAGCACTTAAGGCAAGCAGTGTTACTGACAGTGCTTCATTTATTTTTATGCTACTCATTATCTCATCCCAGCTACCTGAGACCAGAATATTGGGCCTTTTATTAGTGCACGTTTGTAAACACCTCCCTGGCTAGTAAACAGTAGTTAACTGCTGATAGTACTAACACAGAAGACACAGAAAGCTGTAGAAGAGAAAAAAGATAGCCATCTCTTCTGTTCTGTTCGGGATAGACCGTGTTTCAAGTCCCTTTAGCAAGTATCATTTTAGATTAAAAAGGATGGAAGTTCATAATCCTAAATCATCACTGAGTTCTCAGACATTTCAGCATGGACCAAGCTTTGCATTGCCATTATAAAACCATAGAATACTTCAGGTTGGAAGGGACCCACACAAGGATCATTGAGTGCAACTGGAAAACTGGAAAGCTTTAGTTTGTACCACAGTGCTTCACAGACCCAAAAAAAACCAACAAAAAATCAACTTAGGGCACAGAGCATTTCCTTAAAGCAGCATAAGAGAACATAAATGGTTTGTCGTGTTCATTGTTTTTTAGAACCACTTTCTGTTCCACCAATTCCATCAAATATTACTTTTGCAAAAACCATAGTGATATTATTATTGTCTTACGCCCTTGAAACAGAAAATGCTTCAGCAAGTGGTAAAATCTCACTGTGATGGGCAAACAAAAACTATGGTTCATTTCTATCATTTCCCCATCTGTCTTAAAATTTATTGCAAGTTCTCCATTTTCAGTGATAAGACCCACACCTCCAATAGCTCACTGGTATAAAGCACTGTTCAAGCAACTGCTTAGATAATCTATGTTCAGAAATTAGGTGGTACTGAAAACATGAAGACAAGAGGCAGGTTGACATGCAAGATAATGGCCTGATAGCACCTTCCTTCCCCCTTTCCACTACTGCTACCATTTTTCACACTTACGAGTCTTTTAAGCTGTCCTGCAAAAACTGGAAGTAAACTGAAGGAGGAGGCACTCTGCTGCAAAACAGGGACAAGACCCGTGAAGAGTAATTAGCAGATGGAAAAGGGGACAAAAAGGAGAGATGCGCAGCGTTTTGTGAAAGGAAACTTGTTTCAAAATTCCCTTTTCTTACTGAGATGTTTATGGCTCTGGCACTAAAAGATAAACTCCCCATCTTACCCACACAAGCTTACTTACACTGAAGCTCTGTAACAGCATCTTCAGTATAAAAACCAGAAGTTACAGGAATGAAAGTACACCACATTCTAGTTCTTAATTTAAAAAGTGAATAGAAGTTTTTGCCTCTCCTTTGTCATAGAATAAAAATAAATACCCACCAGCTTCTGACCACCTTTACTATTCTTTTTCTAATGCTAACTAGAAAGTCATAAAATCTGTGAAACCCTTTGAAACTGACCTTTGTCATCATATTAAACTTGAAAGCTAAATGCTATGGAGACATTATAAAAGAAAAATCAGAGGTTAGTATTTCCTCATTCAAATGGATACCAAAAAGACAACATTGCAGAGTCTAAACAATAACTAAAGTGAAAATTTAAAAAATACCTGGCAATACTTGTCAGAAATCAAAAGCAGCTATATGATCTCTGTATGGAGAAAAAAAAAAAAAAAAAAAAAACAGATGTTACAGCAGACAATATATCCTGGGTTTAGGAAATGAGACACAGCGGGGATCACGATATTTTAATCGGTCAATACTTCTTTTCTGGTTTTTTTCATTTAAATAATGCATTCTGATATTTGCAATCTCCCTCCCTTTGCCTTGGTGCACACACAGACATGTCATAATTTTTTCTTCTTAATTAGCACCTTTAAATGAATTTACAGAGGGACATTATACCACCACCAACCCAGCTGCTAACACCAGAGCCCTCAAAAACCTTTAGAAGGAACAGTTTGAACTTGCTAATTTATTTATTTTTACCAAAAGGAGTCTAGCACCAACATTTCCCCCTAATCAAGTTTTCCTTTTCTCAAGGAACAAGTACATGAAGAGCAAGGAGACTGGAGAGAAATGCAGTCTGAGTGGAGGACATGCAAGAAGTGGCTAGAGACTAATCAAATGGTATAACTGTACTTATTTCAGTGATTTTCTGCGTCACTGTAGTCCTCTCCTCCCCTCTGATGCAGCATTAAAGCAGCTTCCCCGTATTACTTTCTTATTGGCACATAGCTGGTGCCTCCTGTAACAAGTTTCATAAAATAAGATCTGAGTTTCTGTACCAGGTAACTTTATTTCTATTAGAGAGGTATCATCTTCCAGTGGTACATATATGCCCACCACAGAAGCACAGAACATATAAAAGCAAGCAGCAGACTCTGATAGAACAGGAGTGGAAAAAAAAAATCTACAGAAAAACATTCCTGAAAGAAGAACACAATTAGAATTTTTTTTCCCCTCTGATTAACCTAAGGAGAGATAATTAAGCATCAGAAGTGAGAAAAATAATAAAACTTCCTGGAATGTCTACGTAGTAAAGAAACATTTACTTCTGTCAGCAGAAGACTACAACCAATTAGATTTGCAAAAATAGATTTGAATTCCAGCCCTTTCCCCCTTGAATAAGTCCAATATGCTTGTTGGAGCCTCTTGAGATAGATTGGTATATGGAACCAACTTTCCTCACATGCAATTAAACTAACTGAAATAAATTACAGTTTTATAATCTTAAAAAAATAAAATAAATCCCAAACTAAAATAATTTTTTAGGGTTCCATTCTTTCTTTATATCATCATCTGAGGGGCTTTCTCCTCCGAGCATCTGGGAGCCATCATGTCAAGCTCCGGATATTAAATGTACATGAACTTCTCTGCAGACCTAATGAGTTACAACAGAGGTCACATTCTCCACTGCCCAAATGTAATTTGGACAATTCCTTGCAACAAGAATTGTGACACACCTGTGTATAAACACTTCTGACAGTAAAAATGACAGTAAATTTTGCTGTTTCTCTTTTCTACAGCAGAAAGATCCGGAATAGCAATGTAGTTTCCCTTATCACTGCTAGTATCTGTGACTTTTTCATATCTATTGTTCCGAGTAAATTTTTCTGAGAAAGTTTCATATATTTTCTTAGTAAAAACATATGATCCAATATGTGAAGTATCTTTTTTGAGAGCTTGGAAACAATCCAGTTGCTTCCAAGTTGTACTCTTAAGTCTTGAGATAACAATAGGTTTCTCTAAACTATAAACAGCATGTAGCTTTTCAAGTAACTATTTTTTCCTCTGATATAACAGTGAAACTAAGATCACCCCTCATATTTCAGGGAAAAGAAGAAAACATATTCAAATATTGTTAGATGAAATAAAACATTTCACATATGGATAAATTCTAGCTTTCTAGCATGGCAGGAAGACAAGCTGAACAGGATCGTTTCTGCCAAAACCATTAGCAAATTGCCTTACGGTGATTGGCTTGGCTGCAAGTCTTAGGTTTTATGGGTTTGGGATTTTTTTTTCCTCCTCTGCTTTGTTTTGATTTTGACTTTCTTTGAGGATAGAGGTATTGGGGAGGGGGAGGATCAGGGAGTTACATTAATCCACACATAGCTTTTAAGTTAAGTCATTTCTTCTGGATATTTTGCTACTTAAGTACATCTGGCTTTGTTTAATGTCAGTTTTTTAACTGAACCACATTCTTGCTGCAGTAATCTACAATACAGAAATGAAAAGCTTGAAGGAAGCAGAGGCTAAACACAATTCATCCATTTCTGCCCATTTCATACTGCTGCCACAGTCCCTGACTCTGTAAGTGGCTTTGTCCCTTACTGCTTTCCTGGAAACTGGCAAGACAGAAATATATTATAAACATGCATGCACGTACATACACACACATTTTCCCAACACCTATCTCTTTCTGGTTTTCAGCAAGTGCCCTATTTTTTTGCTGTTTAAAGAATTTTTCTGCATTCTCCACTACGTGACATCATTTGCCATTATGTATATAACCTGCTGGAAAGCAGCCAGCAGAGATTGTTCTGAACCCCCTTTCTCCATCTCAGCACAACTCAGTTTCAAGCCCTTCCTTGAAACACTTAATCCTTCTGCTATTGTGAACTGAGCATTAGGGAGGGATCTGAAGCCATGACAACAGCTTGCTTCCTGAAGACTCTGCTCTGGGCCACTCCGGAGGTGTCCCCACTGCCCAGGCCAAACAGTTCAATGCACTCAATAACACAGCTTCTCCTCTCTACAGGGCACTGGATTTAATGCCCTTCATTTCACGAGGGAAGCTCAAAGTGTCTGAAATTTGGGTTCACCTCTGGTAAATGCATGGATGTTCAGCAGTTTCTTTGGAGTTTGCCAAAGCTTCTAGAAGTTCCATCCATCCCTGCAATTTAGCTAAGAGAAATTGGTATATCTGACATTGTAAATTCTGAAGAATGAAGGTTGTGCAGAGTTGTCTATTTGCAGCATTTAAATTCTTCTGTTTTGTCAATTTTTAAGTGGTTCAAATTGTAGAAATCTAATCATATTTAAAGAGAACAAAAGTAATTCACAAAATTCAGGCAAACAGAAGCTTAAAAATAATGATAATAAAAAGAAAAACAGCAAAAACATAACAAGGAAGGCTGTCACCTAAGGTTCTAATTTCAGTAGCAGTATGACAATAGTCCAGAATACTGCACATTAACAGAAGACAGGAAATTCTTGGAGACACAACATGCGATTCAACCTGCGGAATTTACCAACCTGTGGTTTCGCCAAGACACTTGGCCCTTCTGAAAGGATCACCTACATATAAATCCCAAGTAATACCTAGGGTAAAAAATTAGGAATATGGCAAAATAAACACATCATCATGAATAGAAATCCAATTTTTTTTGTAATAAAACCAGTCTTTATCTAACCTATTGAACATTTAGGATAGTAGATGTTTGACTTCCCTTTTTCCCCCCACTGGCTAGAATAAAGCACCAAGTGGACAAGAGGTTGTCTTTTGAAAGAACTTCCATGGTTTTAGATCAATTAAAGTCAAAATAGAGACTTTAATTTAGACTCATGGGGTCACCAACTCCAAGATTCTGCACCTAAATATGATATAACAGCTAATGAACTAACAAGACAATACAGAGCCCTATCAGTCAGCATGAACATTCCTTTTAAAAGTCATGTTAAAACAAATACTCCTTCACAGTAGAGATAGGCGGAAAGCTGGGTATCCCAGGACTAATGACTTGGCATTTAAAAGCAAACAGAAGTGGAGAGGCAGTTCACTTTTTCAGAGCCTGGCTCCTGGCAGCGTGAGTGAGGCATGCTCAGGGTGTTCTGCAAACTCCACTGGCTGCCCAGATTGTTTGTTCTCTTTGCGTAAGCAGCACTGAAATGAACACTCAGGAAACACAAGGTACAGGGACTTGGTCAGGGAGAGAGAAAAATCAGGATATGTAAACAAGCTAATGAGATCAGTGCAAACAGCAATAGCACACTGTGTTTCAAGAAGCTTGTAACCTATTTGGTAATTTCAGGCTGCTCTTATAGTGTCCCTCGTCTCCTCCTTCTCACTGGGGCTTCTGGCACCTAAGCAGCACAAGCAGATGAAATATTTTGGCTACAAAAACCCTCCTCGATAAATCCCGTAAGTTAAAAAACTGTCAGCATTAAAATTTGTCTGTCATACTGTATGATTGCAAGTGCATCCTGCAATCTTTTCAGTGCATAGCAAACAAAAAATATGAGATATTTTATAATTGTGGATGTGAAAAAGAAGATGTTCCTTGACATCCCATCTCCTTTTCCCAAACCTAGGATGCAGATGATAAGGGGTTTTGTTAATACTGTTTCATTACATACTCTCTTGTCTTCATTGACAATGACTTCACATAATATTTTATGAAGACCAGAGGACTGGAGAAAACTTCTTACTAGAGTAGGAATGGCATATCACTGCACAAAATGTCTTGAAAAAGAAAAGAAGACAAACAGTAAAAATCAGAACAAACCAATCAAACCAAACCCCACAACCCACCACACCCCTAACAACGGGTGCTGAAGTTGGTCATACAGTTATGACATTTTCCAGGGGGTCCATCTGAAAGTAGCAAGATCACACTGTGAAATAGTATTTTTTTCCTGTATATTTTGCCAGTGGACCACATGACACAATGAAATAATAAATAGAGCCCGTGGGACCAACAGCAGCCAGAAAAGGGCTGCTGCCATTCTTCCCTGAGTAAGGGACATGACAAACCCCATTCCACCCATCATCTGCACTGCTCCACAGACACAAGGACACAGATATGAAAGGTGCAACGACATCTACTGTTTCTAGTTAAAAGTGAATTTCTTTCCCCAAGAACAGGCACATCTACAGGCATAGAACAGTAACATTTCAGTTTACTATGGTGAAAATGAGGTTTACTTATATCCATGTTCATAATTATTAAAGAAAAATAATTACAGATTTTTTTTCTTGTGGTATACAGTCATGCTACCGATGGAAAAGCATTTCCATTAGCAATCTTTTGCTAATTTTGAATTCTAATCCACATGCAGATATACTCACTGTCACACATACTAAAATAATAATAATAATTAGCTACAGCATCTGAAACACTTACCAGCCAGAAATTTATTTCATAATATTAACATTTTAAAATGATTTTTAGTTTGCAGACTCAGTTCTCTCTGAAAGCAACTTCTTCACAAAATCAACTCTCCCTGCATTTTTTTTTATTCATAAAAATTGTGTCTAAGTTGTCAATTTTAAGTGACCTGAACTTATTTACATGCACAGAGCAGAGAAGAGAGTGTTTATAATAGCTCAATACAGGCAGCCCCATGAAGCAAGCCAAGCATTCCTGCTGGTCTTACATATAATCAATGAGCCTGCAGTGCATTCACTGATGAATTGGACAATGAGACTGAGGGTCTGAGTCATATTCAATCAACTCCATTTCCAGCAGCCTGTCAGGGATGATGGCAGATCTATTTTGCAATGCTGTACACATCAACCCATTTGGGAGAATGTGTTTTTATGTGGGTGTGTGTATAAACTAAGTGTGTACGTATATAAAATAAGGGTGTTGGTGCATATATAAAGATAAATTGATGGATTTGTTCAGGAGTACATTCAACGCAGCTCCTTGTTTGCCTTTTTTTAGCAACTGAATGTCCACCCAGAAGCCTTTTCCAGGAACAAGAAAATTAAAGTACAGAGAAGCATATTCATAAAGCTGTGGCAGTTCAGACTGAAGATAAAAACATTACAAGAAGATGGTAGATGCTCAGCTAAAGAGATGTGTCTCAGGGGCAGACCTCTAAATGGTCTATTAGATAGGATGAGATAGTAAATCTAATTTGCCAAAACGCAGGCGCGCTCATCAACGTTTTGTGCTGTCAATATTCCATGCTAGCTTGCAGCCTCAATAGAGTTCCCATAGTAATGAGCCTGAGATCTTGGGAAGGATTTGGCTATTCTGTAGCCAGTCACCCTTTGTCTCACCAGTGAATTAGAACTCCAGAACGTGCTCCACACACTGGCTGAGCAAGCAGCCCTTCAGGTGGCAGAGCTATGGCAACTGACCACTGACGTAAAATGCAGGAACAGTTCCAAGAAACACACGCTTGCTAGATTTTCTGTGCTGGAAGAAAAAAGGATGAAAGTAATACTTTTGGCTTTTTACCTTTTAAGTTCCAAATATGGTTACATTTGGAAAATGGACAGTGCCTTGGAAAGAAGCAGGCTGCATTCTAAGAAACAAGCATTAAGAAAGTAGTGCTGAGGTTTTCATTTTTTTAACTTGGGGATTTTCCTCTCTTCCTTACCGTTACTCAAATTAAAGTTTTCATTTCTTAAGCTTAAGCCTTCACCAACTTCAGGTCTCAGATCTTTCTGCAGGTCTGCTTATCAGACTTCAGGATTCTGATTTCACACTGTTTAAGCAGCATCCACTTCAGCAGAATATTTTGAGAAATATTTAACACAAATGTAAACAAATGCTTCTAGCAGAACAAAAGTACAAGCAAAACAAAAGAATAAATAAATAGAGAGCACACACAGGGTATGGGAGTGACATGTGGTGCACTGACCAGCCCTATCTTTCGTTTCTGAAGGATATTTTTCCAATTGCTTTTGGGAACTATAAGCATGTGTTTTTGTGACCCACATTAACAGCACACCGGTGCCAAAGTGGGAGAAAAACTCTTTCAGGAGCACAATCTCACTTCTTCAATTCTACCTGCTCCAATGCACATGAAATTCCCTAGTGAACTTACATAACCCATTTATTCAGCAATTAACTAACCCAAGGCCAAAAAAGTAGGTACTACAGGCAATGGAGGAGCGTGGCCAGAAGCAGACATATGTAGTCATAAACTCTCATAACCAGTCATTCGTTTTTTACAGCCTGCTGTCCATAATCCTGTCTTATCTCATCTCCTAAGGCAAATCTGGAGAAAGAGGGTATCTGGATGACACTATTCTAGTCTTCTGGTTATCAGAATAGGATTCCTTTTCTCACTGTTATTTGACCCAGATGCAAATCATGGGCATGATCCAGAGTGATTTTTCTTTAACCCACATGGGAATAAAGAGCCCTGGAAAAAAAACCTTTTGGTAAGAAGAAGGGGTAAAATAAAAAGTCTCTACCTAGACAAATCCAAGGCCTGACCATTCTGATATCCAGGAAGTGGGTGCAAACTGAATTCCCTGCACTCAGCAAAGAGAAGTTCGTGCTGTAGAAGATACTCAGCTAGCAGCATCTGTAGGTGTTACCACAGGATTTTCCTGTGAGGAGCACCATTCATCAAGGTTTGGTGTAGGGTTGTATTGAGGTTTTTTTTTTCACTTTCTGCATAACATCAGGTGTTAATTTGCAGGCCTATTGCAGAAAAGCAACTTCTAAATTTGTTGCCACTCAACAGAAACCAGGCTTGGAGCAGAGGTGGCCCAATGCCTTTTGACAACAAAGGTCCAACCCTTATCATTAAAAGATATGGAAGAAAGTTATGGGGTATTAAGACAAAACTGAGGACCGTAACACTACAACATTATACATTAATTGTCCAAAGTGCTTCCAATAGCTACTGCAAATGGCTGATTTTAGCCTAATGTTACAGAGAGTTACAATATCACTAAAAATGCATAGTCCTGGTCAAACCTGTACAGAGAGTCATATTATCTTTTATGGATGTGTTGAGAACCTGACATTCCTTGACAATTAACTGGAAAAAAACCATTCTGGTGTCAACAAACTCCTTGAAGATTTGTACTTTTTGTATCAAGACAGCATTTTTTTCCAGTAATAGATAGCAATCAACTTGATATAAAATCTTAAAGAAAGCAGTAGCAATAAACTTATGGTGTGAAATAAAAATCACCTGTGTTTCACACTTACTGAAAGGAATAAAAAAACATCTTCCCTCTACCTCTGACACTTCTGCAGGACTGAGTCAGCACAGAGCCTGTACTAAATGCTGTTAAATGTTCTTTGAGGAAGAACCTTATATGTTTCACCAGGATGCTGTGGTTAAAGATCCGAAAGATGGTTATTTCAGCAATGACCTGCTCAACGCATTTGGAACAAGCATCTCACCTATCTGTATTCTCCTAATTACATTTTAACCATGCAAAATGCTTTCACTTTGCATTTTTTGAAGCTAGCACAGGTTTTTCAGATTCCACTGGGGTAGATCGAGAGCTTATGAATGTATCAGAAAACCCAGATTCTGCATGCTGAAGAATATGTCAGAATGTGCCACATTATGTTAGAAACAAAACAGTATTTCTAAATATGAAATTGTAACCTTAAGTATAAGGTGGGTTTTACTCTGTTTCATCCTGAAATCAACAGGAGTTTTAACAATCTCAAATTTTGCTGGTATTACCAAAGCCAATAGTATTTCATAAAAATAGTACGCTTTTTAATGCCTTCTCATATCCAAGTAGAGCACACACTATCTTCTGTCTGGGAAACTAGGAAAGGAGCTGTTGAATACAAAAACACTTGCTGTACTTCATCCTAGGAGGTATCTGAACGGTGGGGACAGAATGGTTCATACTTATGGTATTTCAAAGCAATGAAGCAAGAAGCATGAGCCACGGAAGGACAATTAAATAAGGAGGTAGCTAAGATACATTTCTGGGTGAGCTACAAAAAGAAAAAAGTTAGGTCAGACAAACTGTATAAATGTGGTACAAGGAACTGTTTAGAAGCTACCTTAGGCAGTAAATAAGGTATGGATTTCAACTTGAAAGGTTTATTTTCAAACAAAACTTTTGGGTATGTGCAATAAACATGAGGTTCTAAAGTCGAAATCCATTTGAAGGGCATTTGAAAACATCTGATGTTCATATTTCAGTTTTCAGCAAGGCTCCAAAGCTTTGATCCTGCACTTTTATCTTTACCTGTTCTTCACTAAGTTTCTAAAAGCACTTATTTTTCAAGTGTACAGTTCTCTGCCTTCTTTCTTTCACTGGGTAGCTGACTCCTGCACTTGGATTGAACCATTTCTTGTAACCGGCTGAATAGAGTTTGCAGCTTGTTCTTTTCTGGCACAAAGCAGTGCCTCTTGTGTACGTTCATTGGTATGCAGGCTATCCAGGCCTCATATATCCACCCCCTTGCTTTTTAGTCCCCATTTTGGATTGTGTCACAATTCAGTTAACACAAGTACTGCAAGTTTGCTTCAGAATCATTAAAAAATTCACAAGGCCAAATTAACCCCAACAAATAACCACTGAAACCAATGTACAAATAACTGAAATTGTCTATAACTAGCCCTGAATTCCCAGTGTTCCTAAATACCTGGGATATTGTTTGTTCATTTACTGATCTACGTGTCTAATTAGATTCCCTAGCCCTATACTTGTACCTTGTTGGGGAATTGCTAGTTATGTAGGCAAACACAAAAATCTGCCATCATTCCCATTATATCTAAAACATTATATTCCATGATTTACAATTAATGATGCCTGAAAACTAAAACCTGCCTTATGAATTTTCATTGCAGGGCATTTCTCTTTTCACCTCTTCCTATCCCTTAATTACAGCTAAAGAAACAGATACATTTGATTTTTTTCAATAGAACAACAGTAAAATTAGTCAACTAAATGCTTCAGATTCTAGGGGTGAAAACTTATGATTCTTTTGAGTTCTTTGTTCATTTTTTACATGTGGGGTTTTTTCCTGTTTGCATTTAAGCTGGAATACTTTGGTGTGAAATCTAGCATATTTCTAGTACTGCATCACACCAAGATTTTTTTGTTATATATAGTACAGAATTTTGTTTCATATTTTAACTGTTTTCTAGAAGGCATTTGTTATAACTTTCTCACCCCAATCAGCAACAGAAACACCACAACATCATAATACCATAAACTAGTAATTCACAATTTCCAAATATAATTTTTTTAATTTTTCACACAATTAAATTTCACAGAATACACCTGGTTTGTTTAAGTCCAGAAAGTGCAGCTACCACCTTAGTAAGAAGACAATCTTGGACTAATTATTTCAGCAGTCTTGCAACAGACTAGATGCTAAAATGTGTTTGGATTATTCTGCTACAGGAATCAAAACAAGGCATGTGACAACTATGGACGTAGTAACCAACAGCTATGGCACCATGAACATCAGCTGCACAATGAGAAAATCTGGGTGCTGCAAATGCTACAGCCCCGGAGCTGACATCCAGGGAAGTCTAAGGTGAAGGAAATGCAATGGATTTCACAGTTGTGTAGTCTCAAACACCTTAATACTTTCAACTTCAGTAAATGCAAACTTGCCGCCTATATCCACCATGGTGGCGTAGTTTGGTTTGGTTTGCAAATAACCCCCCTATTTCCCATGATACCATGAAAGAACAAAGAGTCATCTCTTGTCTCCTTATAACAGGGCAGAAATCCCCATAAAACCTAAAAATTGCCCTCCCTTGATAAAGGGATCTCTGGATTACCAGTCTACAGTTAGCATTGTCAATAGTCTGTTTCTACATTTTTCAAGTATCCTTTTTCTTATGACAGGAAGTCACAGGAAGGAAAGGTCCTAAAAAGAGACGCAGGAGGTATTATTAAACTCTCTGGCAGGCAAGCCTGATGTACAATGGAAAAAGAAATGTACAAGATTTTGTTGAGAGATACGTAACTAATAACATTTGTCACTATAGTAAAAGCAGAGAACCTTCACCGAGAACAGAAATTATTCCCCAGTCATCAGAGTAGAAAGCACACAAGGGTTTAATGGTGTCAAGAAGCTATGGAGACTGTCACACAAACTGATCCTATAGTAAATGATAGACATTTGATTTAACTACTCCATCTACTGGCAAATAATTATGGCTAGTGTGTAGAGATACAGGAGTTGCTTATATAAAGCTTTGTCTACACAAAAGACTCTGTTGAAAAAGTAGCAAATGCATTATCATTAGTGTAATTCCTTCTTGGAAATAGAAAATTACAGTTGCCATACACTGTGGTTTATATTAATACCACGTCCCAAATGGCACAGTTCCAAGCTGAGTTTTACTTGAAGGGTGTGAAGATTTTTTTTTTTTATCAGTATAGCTCATAAAGACATGAGATTTATATGACCTGTATCATGACATACTTAACTTCTATTTGTAGTCCATCCAGTTGATTCTTACTTTGATTGCCTGGGAACACATTAAATCTAAAGGCAGATTACACAAAGCTCCACCTAAACACTCTTCATCACAGCCAATGTGTTAAGCCAAAGTGACTTCACAAAGCACAGATTTTTGTTTCATTTCTCTTACAGGCCTTACAGAGTAGCAGAGGTCTGCAGGAACATGTACCAAACATCAGACAAGACACAATCTGAACACAGGAACTGGAAACATGACTGCCTGTCTTTCCTTCAAACAGTCTCCTAATACTTCATCTTCTGCAAGATGCGATGTCATCTCTGAAATCTCATTTTTCCTACCCTGAACATCAGGAAATTCATAATTTTACATGTGTTATATTTTAATATAATGACTGTTATATAATGCCAATAAGTCTACAATGTCACATGCAATTAATAAAATTACCTATTTAGTCTTTTCTCTCTTTACTTTCTAAGAGTCCTTCACATTCCTAATTTTTAAGTTTCCAATGTGAATTCAACACAACAAACCAGGCAATTTCCTTCACCCCCATGGAGGAATAAAATTTCTGAACCAGACCAAACCTTCTTCTATACCCCTGGCTAGCCTCCTAGGAAAATGCTGCCTGGGTACAGAGACCACAAACATTGTCATGCTCCTCTCAAAAGGTCCAGAAAAGGTTTGGCAGAGCTAAGGGAGCAGGTTTTGGGAGGAGAGGAGGTGACAGTTGAAGAACTCATTGGTTGTGAAGTTAAAACCAACAGCCAACCCCACGACAACTGCAGGAAATGTGGAACAGCAGGTAATAATGGGCTTCTACCACCTCTGGCAGGTTTCAGCCCTCACAGAAGCATGGCAACCAAGTATGAACAAGAGTAATAGAACTAGGTTTTATCTTCTGTATCATCCCTGGAGACACTTCTGCAAGTCCTGTAGCTGCAGCTTAGATAACAGAATCAGACCTTATAAACACAAAACTAAATTCTATATCCACACACCACCATCTGCACCCTTTCTTATAAATTGGGTCAATGAAATCAAAGTTTCTAGTCACAAAAATGTTAATTTTTATCTTATTCAGTGTCCAACAATTTTCCCTAATGCTATTTTCTGGGCATGCGGCGGCTTGAGGGTTCAGCCCTCACCCGGAGAAATCAGAGGAGAAACCCTCAGTCGTCTCGCCCCAGCAGTCGGGGAGTCCCCGAAAGCGGGATGGGCAGCAGAGCCTCCAGCCAGGCTGCACAGGCTGGGAGAATATCCCTCAGCAGAGGGTGGCACAGCACGCCGGAGGAGAAGGGCAAAAGGGAGGCGGAGATCCGATATGGCTCTCAGGGGTTTATTGCAGGCAGAGAGTCAGAGATCGAATCCACAGATCTGAGGTTGGCACAGGGTTAAAGACGGGGGAGGGAACAAGGGGCGTATACAAAAATTGGCCAGTCAGAACAGAAGCCAGGAGGGTCCAGGGGCTGCCACTCAGGGCAAGAACCAACCAGAGAGGGCTCAAGGGGAGGAACAGCAGCACCATTCAATGGGGAGCAGAACTATTGAGAAATCTCTGGAAATAGGGGGTTGCTGACAGAGATTAACAATTACATTGACGGGGGGGAAGGCGGGGAAGGGGGCCGGGGTGAAACCAACAGGGGGAAAGGGGAAAACTGGGAACAAACCATTTAACAATATCCAAAAATAAACAAACCACAACACTATTTACTATGGATAAATACATCCTTGATAAGACTATTGCAATTTGGAACATACACTGTTACCTGAAGGAGACAAAGGTGATGGATTAATATCAAGAAGCACCAACTCAGTTATGTATTTTATTTCATAGCTATGCTCAACACAAATGAAAAATATTGGTATAATAAGATTCAAATAGTACTAAGGGCAGGAACCACAACCTGATTCCCCAAATCCTTCCAATTTAAGTAAATCTGATGGCTTTTATGAGCACTGTTGGACAAAGAATAACTTCAACAATGATCAAACCATATACTTCAGATAGCTTTGTCAATTATTGCTTCATCAGGGTTTATACGTTTGCAGTTTAACATCGTCTGTGTGATGATTCTGGAGGGTTTGATCCGTGTGTCAAATCTCTAGTTTTATTTTACATCTACCAGGGTCAAAAGAAACTCTGGGATGTGTTCAGTTGGAATAGTAACTACTGGTGTGTTTTGCATAATGAAAGGTTTTACAATACAAGTTGGGATTTTTGTCAGGAAAAAGTGTTGTTGGTTTTTTTAGAAAAGTAGAAAAAGTTCTTGGAAACTTTTCTGAATGTTGCCACGGGAGGGGGGAGAATTGTGTAATAAACCAACAAACTTTTCCCTTTTCCATAGCTTTGAGATGCAGACAGGGAAGGTGGTGAAGCTCTATCCTTCTCCTCCCCTCAGAGTGCACCCAGCAGGGAGCTGTATGTTTTCGTGGCAGCTTCAGCCCAGCTCCTGGTCTCTGCTTAGAGCATTACACTCCTGTGCTAAGCTCAGTGTTTAAACAAAACACTGGTTTGTTCCTTTAGCAAAAGCTGTTCGACAGGATAAGGAAAAATCGTGTTGATTTTCAGTGATGATTTAAGTACCAGCATATGTTTTCAGTGGTTACTCTTCTGGGGAAAATTTTCACACTGGAATATTGGCAGCTCAGACTCTGACCTCAGGAGCATCTATCATGGTTTCAGAGGGGATCTCTGAACTTCTTGTGTTTAAACAACTAAGACAGAAGTCTTGTCCACATTTCAGGTGTTTCCCACTTCTTTAAGATGATGAGTGAAAGCCTGTTCCACTGAAACCAACAGCAAACGTTTTAACAGGGATGGGACAGGGGTTTTGCTGAATTTCACTAAATTTTATCTCCCATCTCCAAGCTCAGTGGTTGTAAACATTAACTTCAAAAGGAGTACATTCGGATCCTCCAGGTTTAGTACAAAGGAGAAAGACAATTAAGTGACTTCGGCATTTCAGGAAAGTATCACCTGTTCTTCTCATACAAGTGTACATCATAGACAACATTTCCCTCTAACTTCTCCAAAAACTAATCAACCACATACTTCATCTCTCTGCTCATACATCAGATTTTAAGGGAACTTCCAAAGCCTGCTTGACCAAAGTATTAGCATTGTTAAATGTATCGGATGAGTTCATGGATCTACATTTTTTCCTAAATATATTCAGGCAAAATCTCTAAGCACGCTGAACCCAGATTTGAGCATGGATTCATTTTAATGGAGAATGCACACAGTTTGGACTGGTTTCCCTGTCAGGTGCCAGAGGATGTCCCTGATCTCTGACTGTGAACACAATCAATTCTTTGTGCACTCTGCCTTGGAGATTTCAGGCTGATTCTTTGTTCAGATTCAACAATTTTTCAGTAGTCTTCTCTTCCTGTGGTGGTCTCTGAAAATAATACTATTTAAAATTACAGCGTTTTACCTCACCAAATGCCTCCAGGCAGTGGAAGCAATTGTCAACAAATATCATTGTTAATTAATTGGTAGAGGTGGAGGAAGAGGAACAAGGGTCTTGTTGAGAGTTATATCAGACACAGGAGTACATCTCCTCTTCAACCTTTATTTGCTTTGTCAGTACATGAGTGTCTAAAATGTGCGAGTGTATAGCTTCCAGCTAGGGAACAAGCTGTATGGCATAATATATCATAGCATAATATATCAACACAGCACCTTAGGAATTTTTTAAAATTTTATCAGAAAATCCTTACAGATTCCTGACAATCCCCTCCACTTGTGCATTATCTATTTCAAGTTAGCCTGTTGAACAGCACACAAACTTGAGCTCCAAAAAAGGAGCTTTACATAAGTCAAGAGCAACAGTTAAATACAAACTGTGCCATCCACAGTGTGTATAATTATATAATAAATTACTATTAACTGTTAACACACAATTATCAGGTATTAACCTAACTATATTGCAAGAAAATTATCATATATGGAAGAAATCGACCTTCTTAAATCACTCCAGTGAATACTGGAGGGGCTGTACTGTGCCCTTACTCTTTTTGCCATAGGTGGAGCAACACTATATCCTTTGTACTTTTGGCCAATATGCCTTTGGGCTAGGACCCTCTTCCTATCTGTGTCAGTCTAAATGTGGCAAATGCAGGAAAATAGACTGTAAGAAATAAGAAGAAAAACTGTCTGTATGCACTCATAGACCATTAACTACAATTACACAATTTGTTAAGCATCCTGTTATTAACAGACAATTTAATTTTGAAAAACATATTAAAAAAAGGTAATTTCCCCTGTTTTATTGCCATACACACAGTAAATGTGTGAGGTATTTTGAATTAAAGCAGAATTTTGAAAGAAATAAAATTATTTCACAATGAAGAAAACACTCAGTTTTGAAGGAAATAAAATTATTTCACAATGAAGAAAACACTCAATGTCTCATACATGTTTGATGCCTTTTTTTTTACCTTTTTTGCAAGAGCTTAGACATGCACAGAATACTACAGTAGGTGCTATGAATTTCAGCTAGTGCAAAACTACATTTGAAGGCCAGAATGAACTGTTTCAATTAGCTATTCTGCTCTCTCACTTTAAACAAATATAGCTTTCAACCAGTAGTTTCCATATCAAGATCAAGCTTCAAATTGAACAGCATTTATTTCAGAAAGACAGTCAAGCTTTAAAGAATTCAGTAACATGTGGTAAAGGAAAGAAAAACCCCAAAAACCACAACCAGAAGCACAGAATCAAAGGAGAGCTATTACAGACCTCAGAAGATGCCATTCATTCCGGTACCCCCAAGGCAGCATTTACTTTTACCTGAGCAGCTTGGGGCTTATGCTTATCTAGTTGGTTCTTCAATTCCCTGTAGGATGTTACTTCCACAATCTCCACTCCTTAGTTTAGGAAACACATAGATGGGCTCTGAACAAACAGCTGAACATGACCTATATCAATGGCATCAAACACATTCCTTTGGTGTGGATATAAAAAGAATGTCCTTAACTTAAAATGTTAAGGGATTTGGAGCCAAGTCTTTTGGTTTTAATTATTCAGACATCCTTAAAATATTTAAATTGATGACATTTCTTTTGAAAGACTGAATGTAGACTGGACAGAATACTGCATGTTTTTCCCCTCATTTTGCACAAGACTCTGGTAAGTTATTTATTGTTGCAACTTAAAAGTAACTCTTACTTAAAAATTAGAATGTGTCTGGACAAACAGTTCTGGATTTCTCATAAGGCAGTTCAAAGCCATCAGGATTTGAAACATCATCATTCCACACCGAATTCCTGAAATAATTCTATGAGACTAGAGTCATACTCTACTATAAAAACCTATTTCCAAACCAAGTTTTTGCCTTATATTTTGAATTATTCAAATTTTTTTTTGTATGCTTCATGGTTTTTGCATGTATATTAATCGCAGACAGTAGGCAACACTTGGTGGAGGGAGAGCTGAGGCAGAGTTCAGAAGGCCTCATGCCATTGCTGGCCCACAGAAGGATCTCAAATATGCCTCATTACCATACCTCATTTCCCCACTGGCAATAGTAATGCTTCATAAAGCAGAGCTTTCCAAGCAGAGGAAAAGAAAAAACAGCAGCTGTTTTACCTTAAATATGGAAATTTTTCTTCCTGCCACTCAAGTAGACTCCAAATACACCTCCCCCTTTTCCCAAATAAAGGTTTTATCTATGAATGGCATCACTCAAACACTGAGATGTCTTTTTGGTTTTTTCTTCAGAGCAGCCCCAGACAAGCAGGAACATTACAACTTTCAAAGGGAATGTTTGTATTTTAAGCTCAGCTGTATGCTACAATCTTTTTAGGTCAGGTCACTTCGAACAGGGGGTGCGTATGGAGGGGGGAACAACAAACATTTTTTAACTGTCAGTTGGAACTGAAAGAAACAGCATGAAAAGAGGCAGCTTAGCTATCGGTTTTGAAGCAATGGCATTTGTCTGTGAGCGCATAGCCTACGAAAGGCGACAGGTTCTAAAATAATGGTACTGTAGCAGGCACTGAAATGTAAAACATATGTCACACTTTTCCCTGCTCGCAGAGAGGTTTAAAATATTTATAATGCTGCACCTTTCCCTGAAAGCTTTCTGCAGCATTCCTGGGTTCATGAGTAGGTGAATCATCTCCCTAGAACTGCAAAGCTTATGCAGATTTGTTCCGCTGCATAAAAAGAAAGGAACAAAACTTAGGGTGCAAAGGCACAGCTAAGCAGCAGCCCTCGAAGAGCTGTTTTGTAAATACTCGTTCATCCTGATGCAATGTTTGCTGCCTCAACAGGGCTTTTTGTTTTAAACAACTGTTTCATTCACAACACAAACTGAGGCACGGATATTACTTTCTGATGCGAGAACTCCACAAATTTGTCAGGAAAGTGAGATCTAGGGCTTTCAATTAGGTAAAAAGGAACACGAAGCATTTTTGTGTGCCTGTGCATACATAGGCAAGGACAAAAAGGTAGGTGATATACTTTGTTTCTTGTTTAATGTTCTGCAGTGTGCATTTGATTAGCATTGGAGAGGAAATTATTCTTTAAGAGTAAAACTAAAAGGGGCATAATCAACTTTTTCATCTAAGGAATTAGAGGGTCTTAAGAACCACCTGCTAACAAGAGATTTGAACTGAGGACAAACACACCTCTCTAACCCCAAGCTGCAAGAAACTAAACAGTTGGGCTCTATTTGCCAAGCATATAGAATGGCTCAGGTTTCCAAATTAAAAAGCTTTTCAGCGGCTGATGTAACAGTATTTCGGTATCCAAAAATCCTGGAACTCAGTGAAACAGAGGCAGGTAAGATGTGTGTGCAGAGTTTCATAGGAATACATGAAAAAGGTCCTTTTGAATTGAAATGAAGCACACCCAGTCAAACACATGCATCCTGCTAAAGACTTGCCTGAAACTAACATATTGTGAGTCAAGTCAAACTCCTGGGAAAACAAATGGCTGAAGGCATGTTCTGGCCCCTCATCTGCACAGAGACTTGGAGGATGTATGGATTTCACTAAGAATAAAGCACTAAATGTTTCTGTGATTCGTTTTTCTGCTTTGCCTTCTCTTACTAGCATGGGCATTAGCAAAACCTATAGAGGTTTCTTCAGAGTGGCACTAAAGCACCTCTAGATGTTACTGCATTTAGTTAGAACTGCAGCATTAGAAGTATGATCAGATTTATGACTGAGATGAAGCTCACAATTAATTTAAAAGAAATTGTAGCTGAGTATATCACATCCCATTTTAAACAATTTTGCAGCTCTCTAGATGGCATAATACTTCCCAGATAGGCCAGAGAATGCAGCTGAAGTAGAGTTTTGTGTTGCCACAATAGACCTGCATGTCAGCCATTCTCCCAAACTGAGGTGTTACCACTTCAGTTCCCAGACAGCCTCAGCAGTTTTCCCCTCACTTCCTTCCTGCCTGCAATTAAATAGTGCTTCCATGCTCTGAGACACCAAACAAACAGTCAAAATAAGAATAAGAAAATGAAGTAAAAGTGTGGCCCAGAATCTGTACTAGGGAATATTTTACTAACAGGAACAGGGGAAAAGCTCTAGGAAACTCTGGGTGAAGATTGGTTTGGACTATACACATTAGACTCTGAGATAAATGAGCAGTATTAAAACAGATATTAAAAATACATTTGTACATTTCTGTCTGAAAGCCATTGGAATGGGATCCTGAACAATTCCTCCTTTATTCTGTTTTGCAACTACTACCAAGGCAGTTGACTCCTCAGGTTTCATGAGCAAAGGTGTTAAGGGCACGCGGCATCTGATGGTTCAGCCCTCGCCTCGTTCCAGAGGGAGAAATCCCTCGGCCATCCCGCCCTTGGAGGGTGGGGGTCTCCTGCGGGACCCTTTGGGGCAGAGCCTCCTGCTGCAGCGTGCAGCAGGGAGAGAGCACCTCCGCTGAGGGTGGCA
>VZRO01008346.1:0-126837 GCA_013397915.1 Daphoenositta chrysoptera | reverse complement strand
ATCATAATAGGGACCAATTAGCACGGGACAGCAACAACAGGAACCAACTGGGGACCGAACAAGGGAGAACTTTCTTGACCAGGGTGGGAGTTGGAAAGGGATTGACAACTTGGATTGACAAGGGCAAAGGTGGGAGACAAACCATTATAAGGCAGGGGGAACCAGGGGCAACCCATTATAACAATTAATAAATCAGGATAATTAACATATAAACATAACACACCACAACAAGGTAGGATTACACACATGTAAGGAAAATTGCATACAAAATGTAATCATTTGCAAAATAAAATGCACAGCAAGGAGGTAAATTATGAACTGAGTGTCTTGGTGTAAGCTTGCATGTATGATGAACAAGAAAAAATGAAGTCACTCCCTTCGTAGAGCAAATTATGTGCACCAGGCCACTTCCTAGGTACAGTTTTGTTCCTCGCATGTTTGCAGGTGTTAGCCTGTAAAAAAGGGTAATGCCTTCCTTTTAAAATGTTCTTGATTTGAAAAAGGGAAAAAAAGAGTGTCACACAAGAGGAAATGGGTCGAAAAGGAAGTTGCACAAATTTAAAAAACACATCAAGCTTATTCATTGTATGAGTATCATTCAATACTGTTCTAGTGTATACAAATTTGAGGCCATGAACTGAAATTTCAACATAGCATATACATCTGTGTAAAATTCTGACTATTGAGACAGGTATGGAAACTTGAGTATCAAGGATATATGTAAACACTTGACAGGCATTTAAACATATAAAAATATTCACTGAATTTTCCTCATGTGTTCTTTTCTTATTTCTGCCTAAATTCTAACAGACTGGAAGTTAGAAAATAGATTCCAATAAAATTCACATGTCCTACTGAATCCAATGTTAAGACTCTTCACAATTTCCATAAAAAACAGTTCTTCATAATAATTTTAATCTTTTAATCAGGAAACATTTTTATGCACCATGTTTTCTTGGGCCCCAACAGTAGCAAAGTTACTGAAATATCACCAGAAAAGCATATTCAAAGATGAGGTGGGACACATTCAGTGAATTATTTATGACAGTCAAGATTCAAAATGATGTTTAGCCCAGTGAAACTCACTTAAGTTTGTATTAAACTTAGCCAAGCATCTAAAAATGCTGTGTATCAGAACCAAGCCTATGCAAATCTGCTCTTATGTGATGCTAATCATCATTTGAGAGCAATAGACACTCCATACTCATGCACAGGCTATTAGCAGCCTCTAGCTTTCTAATTGAAAGAGCACAAAAAACAACAAAAACCCAACAATTTTCCCTGTTTCTTCATCCCAGTATGTTCCCCGCCTTTTGTATGTTCACACAGCACTTGTATAAGCACCCACTTCCTTTTTTAAAATTATACTTTGCTTCATCTAAGAATCAAGTACCTGAAGATCTTTTTAAGTATCTGTTTCTGTAATAACGTTTACGAAACCATTTCCTTCCCTCCACAGTGAATTACTTCTGGTGCATGGCAGCAATTTGGACAGCAGGCTATGCAGACGAATTTTTGTAGATAATTAGCTGAGAGGATATTCAGCAGAAGTGGGTCATACTGTACTTGTTCACAGATGGTTCAACAGAATGGATTTCAGCACATCCACCTCTCTAAATGCATAATATTTTGAAAGAGGAAAGAAAATGGAATAATAAATAATTTTTAAGGTTTAGGAAATGCTAAAGAATATATCCTTTTAGTGTAGATAGATAATAGGTAGACAAAGGATTTGACATGTGCAGTGAACACACTGCTTTGTGAATCAGTAGACAAAGAAAGGCGCTCTTAGAAGAAACTCACCAAACAAGAGGCAGAGCAACCACTGTGCATACAGACTCTGCTGCCTTACAGTTGTCAGTGAAGTCTGACCTAAATTCTCATTTATCTATACACACATACTCAGCTACAAATCCTACTGACTCACTGGATAGCACCGTGTTTAGGCAGCGCATTCATGGGGCACAGGCTGCACTCTGGCTTGAGAGGAAGGTGGTGCTTCCAGTGCCATTTCCTACTGCAGCAGGACTGCATCACCAACGAAGTCCCATCTGAAGTCCAACAAAAAGAGTCACTACAGATTCATTATAAATTCAAAAGCACAGCTCTTCATTTTCCTACGACAGCTCCACATGTGGATAAAACATCCTACAGAGCCCAGTGACAAACAGCACAAAGATACCAGGAGAGGAAATACAAATAACCGAGCTACTAAATCCTTCAAGAGTTATTGCCAGTCTTTAAAACCACCAGTGGAAATTCAAGGACTTCACAACACTTCAGAGTCCAATCTCATTAGTAACTTGTTTCTCCAAAAATGTGATTATATCAGTGGCATCAAAAGATGGAGAAATCTTTCTGTGGCATTTGTAGAATGTAGAAACATAGTAAACCTATTTTCTCCCAGCAACAAGCAGCTGACAAAAAATTATCACTGAACAAGATTTACTTCCAGACCATGAGACACCCCCATAAACTGTAGCCTAACTGTGCCCTCAGAGTATTACAATTGTCACTGATGTTCATTCTGCAGTTTTCCTGTTTCAGAGCTCAAACTGTTTTGAAGACTGTTTGCAGAGCAGATACTGTAGAGAGAAATCAATGATATTATCAAATTTTCCAAAACATGCAACTGAACAGATACCCTATCATAAAGGGAACAGGAGAATTTAAATGTTAGTGACTGGTATTAAATCACTTTTTGCCATAAAAGATACACTTCTAACAAAGGTTTGTTACAAAGAAAGGAAGGTTGGAACTTGTTTTATATTTTTGTCTACAAACACAACAGGATTCTCTTGCTTGATGGTGGCTCTCAAGATTTTGATGTGCTTACCAAAAAGTACCCCCCAAAAACTTGCATATTTACAAAATGCTGAATATAATTTGTCTAGAGTATCACACAGGTAGTGAACACATTCACAGACATTAGATTTTGCCCAATATGAATTAAAAAGGTGGTCCAACTATTCAAATAAATAATCAACAAATAATTTACCTATCTGCATTAACTGCCATGAAGTCCTTGATCATTATGCTCAGTTGTTTATTCACTGTACCTTTCCTGGTTAAAGAGCATTGTTACATGGTAGCTACCTTACATCCCATACAGAGTTTTATCCCAGATAACATCCTGTCAGATGAACTTTCTGTAGTAGGACAATATATTCTTCTCAGATACATGCAATGTCAAAAATTAGTGTGTAAGGTGGGACTGAGCACTTCCATAATGTCCACATTAAGAAGTTACAGCTTCACTGTTTGACATTTCACTGTTCTCACAGTGAAACTTATAATAATTTACCTTTTCCAACATAATTGTTAAAAGACAAAAGATTGAAACACATGGGGAGGGAGGAGAGAGGAAATGTGCCTTCCAGATCAGCAATTTCAATTCCCGGAAAATAAGACCGAGCTTTGGAGCTGCACACAGAGTGAAGCACTTAAAAATCTATAAACCAGTGATTTAACAAACCACTAACTAAAAGGAGGCATCTGATTATATAAAATTACTAAGCAGATGCCAAGAATGCTGCTATGGTTTTCAATCATTTACTGCCTAAACTTCACTCCAAAAACTCTCCTAAGCAGCTCCAAAATCCAGCCAGCACAGAGGTTAGGAAAATCTGGAGAAGTGGGGGGAGATGACATGACACTAAACAAAAGCCACCACACCCAACTTATTGTCTCTTTCCAGTATTTTCCACTCTTACATATCAAAAAAGAAGACATTTTAGCAACTCAAAGAACTAGCACCTAAATCAGAATGGACTGGTTGAAGAAGGTAAGAATTAATTAAACTTAATATGTCACTTAAGTTTACAAAGGGAAGGCAGCAAATTAACACAAAAAAGTAATAGACTTGAAGAGTTTGACTGTTAAACTTACTAATAATGCTTAAAATTCACCAGTCACTCATTTATACAAATGTTAGCAGAATATGGATAAGAATCTAAGATTTAAATAAAATCATCTTTCAGTGAAACATCAATCCATAATCACCTATAATTGTTTCAAATATTACAGTCTAAATTGTTTTAGAGATGGCTAAGATGCAATAGGGCTGACAGCTTGCAAAACAAATGATCAGTGTCTGCATTAGGCCTGGAAGTTGTGACTTGCTGTATAAAATATACATGAAATCAGGAAGAATTTAATCATTCACCACTGCATAATTCACAGCATTTTTCTGCCTTTTTTTGTCATGGTGTGTATCCTGTAAAAGACCTTGCATAATTACATACGTAGTACAACATCATGAAGTTGCTATTCTGAATTATAAGGTTGGTGCACTGTGTATATGTACTTGATAAATAGAGACAGCCGTGGTAAGCCACAGTACAAAGAATATCTGAGGGTGAATACAGTGTGTTACACCTCATGGAGGAGTAAGCGTCTGCAGTCACATTCTCATTCCCTTAGGAAAAATAGGTCCTTCATGGGCTGCTCTTTCCCAAGTAGTCATTTGAGCTTAATTTTCAAAAGGCATTTACCAAAACTTTGCTGAATTGGGTTATTCCACTTGGGTGCACATAAAAAATATGATAGGATGTTGTGTATTTTCTTCCAGAAAACATCTAGCTGATTCATTGTAACAATGTCCCTGGACAGGTATCAGGGTTTAGCGAATGTATTCCATCCTACAGCAAACCATTAGGAATAACGGCACGTGCTGTTTGCAGTTTAACTCTGATGCATCTCACTTCTACTTTTTGCAACCTTTCACATTTCATCTTGGCAACCAAACAACAAGAAACATATACAACTAAATGTAAAGTGCCAACTGGTGTTTTTTAAACACTGTCCCTCATTCTCACAAAGATAGGGGAAGAGAAGTGCCCTTCTTTCAGTTCTATTTCTTTATGCAAGAAGAAAGGAACATATAATGAAGTTAAAAAGAACAAACGGAGGACCTGATAAAATGATTTGCAGCTTGCATGATGTACAGAATCAACTCACCATTGCTTAAAAGTAATCAAGTCAAGCAGTGGGAAGAAATTTTACTTAAAAGCATTTCATGGTCTTACAAGCGGTAACATCTGATAGACAGTGAAGAGATTCAATCCAAGCTCGCCAGGATTATTTAGAGCTCAGAAGCCTTAGCTCTATCATGGGTCAGAAAGAAAATTCCTCTATATTATGAGATGCTTTAAAGCAGTGCAAGAATTATGCCAAGGGAACAGAAAGGAGAAAGGAAGATTATCTCAGTTTGTGTTCACAGACAAATAGGAAGGGACTGCAGTTATTCCAAAGGGGCTCTGTAAAAGTATCTGGAAGTATTCTATTTTTTCACAGCTAGTCCTCACTCCCCTGTGACCATTATACATGGAGTGCACAAGTTGCAAACCCCAGCAATGCTCAGAGAACACAGAGAGCTCGCTGTTGCTCCATGAAGATGCCATTCAGTGTGCATGACTGCACACCTGCTTTCTTATTTAATGCTTCCCTGTTCTTTCAGCTCTGCTGTTATGGGCTGCTGCTGAGTGATGTCAACTACCTGGAGTGAATTCCATCACAAATAACCTATTCTCCTGTTGCTTAATGCAAAGCCAACAAAAATGCAAACACTTGACTTCCCACTGTTCTCAGCTGCTGTTCTGGGAAGCAGTATGAGTAAACTAGCTCACTTCCCAAAGGATAAGAGCTCCCATTGCCAGATTTTTCTCAGGCTTTAGGGATTCACTGAAGTAAAGGGAGATGGAAAAGAAGGAGGAACATGAAAAAAGAAGATTAATGGAATCATATATTTCCTTACAGTTTTATGCCTTTCAAGAACAGTAGAAAGTATCATGTCTTGAACTGACCCACTATATGAAAGGCCATTATATTTCATTGAGTCATCCCCTGCTACTCATGCTTTGTTAGCTTATCTTTTAATTTTGATACAAGAATCCATCAATTCTCATGGTATTCTATTCAAAGGGATAATCACATTATCTGAATGATAGATAAGCATAGATCTCTATAGTCTATGTACACAAGCCAGCTCTAACACAGACCTCTCTCTGTATTAGCCATTATTTCTACAATGCCTTGAATACATTCAGTAACCCACTACAGGGTCCCTCTGTATTCTATCAACTGCCCATTACAGCACAGATGTAGCCAGGCACCTAACCAGAGGCACAGAGGAAGAATTGTTAATTGCTGAACTACAGGAGACACCAAAAAATAAATGCCACCTGCCACCAACCACGTCCACCGAAATGCCGTGCAGTGATAGCAGCCTGCTTCGAATTCCTTTTCCTAATTTCTCTTCCTGATGTTCACATAGTAGCTACTTCAGGAATGGTCTGCTACACTCAGCATTTGCTGCATGAAGACAGTGAACGCAACTTTTTTTAAAATTAACTCATTGCTTTCTACACGTGGATGAACAAATAAGTGATTGAAACAAATCACTGTTCTCTTGTAGCTGTTTCTGTCCCCTAGATTAAATTTCAAGGCTGTCCCCTGTAATTAAATTTCAAGGCTGCAATTTAAATACATGAAATCACATGCAAAACTATTATAGATGGATGACTTGGAAAAACCCCAACACTTAAAATTAATGCCTGCAAAAAAGTTTGCCTTCACACATAGGGATGATTCACATAGAAGACAGGCGTCAATGGATAACTTGTACAGTTACAGAATTAATCAATTCTTCTTGTTTCTCTAGGCTTGCAACAAGATGCTTTTTTACCTCAGAGTAGTGGGGTTTCCACGGCATTTCTAGGATATGCTGCTTCCATCTCCAATTTCCTCAGTGGAACCACACACTGCCAGGTGCACAGCAGACACACTGCTCAGCATGTTCAGGCAGTATCAAAGGCTACTTCTCTTACTCTGCAGTTTCCCCCAGATTTCTTGGTGCAAGTTAGAACCATTTAAATGGAAATCAGGACAATAGTAAAAACCAGCAAGTTAAAATTTAGCTCAGTTTTAGCACACACTTCAATAGTACTACTGATTTGAGAACTGTTGACAAAATTATTCTGAAAAATACAAATAGCTTCACTATTTAACACATCATCTCTTTAACTAATAATTGATTCATGGTACAAAAATATAACTGTTTATTTGAGCAAGGTACTGGAAAGACAAAAGCTGCTGGGGATTGTTTATTAATGGTTAAAACCCCGGAATCACTGCCCATCTACTTCAGTCATACTCAGAGTCCCTGACTGCTGCACTGAATTTACTGCAATGTAATATCTGATCCGAAAATTGCTTTGTAACGGTGTAAATCCATTTATGCTTCAATAACATAACACAGTATTTTTTTTAAATTTTTTTTTTTTTTGCTGTTAAAAATACCCGAAGGGAAACAGGAAGTCCAAGAGACAGATTTGATTATAGTCAGGAAGAACGAATATACAGTTTTTGATTATCATGAAAACAACTCCACAGGCCTGTGACAACTTTGACTTAAAGGTAATAGTTTAAACCAGCAGCAACCAAAAGACACTCATACATTAAAATGCATTGAGAGTAATCTGACTTTAGCTAAGTGAACAAGGTAGCACGGGTTGGGTTGCTTTTTGGGTTTTTTTTTTTGCTTGTTTTACTTTTGTTTCAAGAAAATATTAACTGTGCACAAAGAATGAATTCAATCTTAACATGTACAAAATTGAAATTGTTATTAGATCTTTTCTTAAACATTTTATACCAGTAATGAAAAAGGCAAATACACACCTTTTAAAAGCACTGCCCTTATGGAATAGAGTTCAAATGGAAGAGAGAAAGGAAATGGAGGAAAGGCATTTCAATTTCTTTCAAAAGCACAGGAAATTAATGAGAAAAACCTGGATGCTCACGTAGTCCAGCAATTAAAAGACACAGTGATTAGGAGTTACTTCTCTAACTCACAGCTGTGGAGGAGATTGGCAGATCTATGCTGAAATAATAAAAAATACCTTAGATTAAAAAGAAGTCTATGCCCAAGAAGGGTTTGCAAAAAAAATGTTAACATCATTTAAGTTTATTCAAAGTGATTGGTGAAGACTTCTCCCATCTTTCCCCATTAATCTTTCCATATCCTCGGGATTAAAAACACTCAGAGAAAAATGCAGCATCACGTAGTTGGAGTACCAGAGGGGACTGAACTCAGAGCTGTCTAGATTCACCCATCAAGTAGCAGATATGTAAAGAACTGGACAAAATCTCTTTTGCTTTCTAAGCAGCTTCATGGCCTAGGATTGTTATTGCAACGGCAAGTTTAGTTTTGCAGGGCCTAGAACGAAATTGCTGCAAAGAGTGTGATATGACAGCCTTCAAAGTCATCCCATGATACTGTGTCTCTTGGTCAGACTCAAAGTCCAGCAAAACTGAACAGGAATCTGATGCTGCTCTCATACCAAGTTTTCTGCCCTTCTAATTTTATGTGGCTCATATTCTGATTTTTTTGTGCCACAACAACAACTGAAAATTTTAAAATTGGGAAGAACAATTTCAAGCATTCTGTTTGTTGTAAAGACAAGCTAATAACAATCCAAAGCAGTTTTTGAACTCAAATGAGAAACATCTGATCATCCTTCTCCCTGTACACAGTTTTCCCCCGCAACGTGCAGCACACGGAAAAAAAACTGGGAAAAGTTGATCCCCACTTGAGGTGTTTTTCCTTAGCATTAGTAAAGGTAGAATTGCTGTAAAAAGCTCTGAAAAAAAACCCCACAAGTTAATGCAAATATGTTTCAATCCATAAAAACATCATCTAGCTAATTTCTGCAATACTTCTTTCATCTCTAAACTTTTCTGGTTTTTAACATCACCTGCTTCAACTTATTTATTCCACCAGGAACCACAGCAGAAGCTTGGGTAACTAAAAAGCAAGGAACAAGTCTTCATACTCCTCAGGGACAGTTTAGGGCAGAAGGCACATGGAAGCCCTGTTGGCATGTCAGCTAACAGGCCAAACCCTCAGTTTCATCAATGAGAAAACATAGTGCCTGCAAAACTTAAAGCAGCTTCAGAATGAGAGCTGCATGCACACTCACACAAAACACTATTCATAAGCCCACGGCAGAGATGCAAAGGCAAGAACTAGAGGGTCACATTTCGTGATAGTAGTGCTGCTTACTTAAGAACAGTCTGCAAAAGCTTTACCACTGTTTTCCTTAAGAAAGAAGTGCTGCTAAATCTAGGGGACAGAAACAGCTACAAGAGAACAGTGATTTGTTTCAATCACTTATTTGTTCATCCATGTGTAGAAAGCATGGTTACAGTTATCCATAAGAATCAAAAACAATACCAACTGTTATTGAACCCAATAAGCAACTGCTCAAAAGACACAAACAAAGTTACCTTGGGCAAACTGCTTTATGTCTTGCACCTCCTTGGGCTACAGCTAGAGCCAACCAAAGCTCACATACAGGAATTAGTGGGAGTTACTGTTGGACACAGCCAGATGGCAGATAGATGGAAGGCCAAGATAATTTGGCTAGAAATGAAACCTCTAACAAACATTTTGGAAGTATCACTCAGCATTTTCTGTCTCTCTTAACAAACCGAACAACAACCCTGCAGCAGAGTGTGAAGCTCCGACTGCCACTGGCTTCACAGGGAGTGCCAGCACACATGCAGCTGGAAACTCAGGATCTGAGGACCTACAACCAAACCACACATGGCAAGGAAAGAAACCACTGCTACTTCAAAGGATCATCATACCTGAGACAAGGAATGAGCAATGGTGCTTCCTGCAGGAGCTCGAAGGATTTCCTCAGAATCCATGCAATGTGCAGTAGGCTGCCAAACTCCAAGCATAAAAAGAAAACTCTAAACCAAATAACGATACAAAAGTTTGGCAACACAGCAGACATGGAGAATTGTGTGAGCCTGTATACCAAGAGGTCAGTTTTAAATATATGAAAAGAATCCAAATGTTACAAAATAAAATCTGTTTTGATCTGCTACATACATGCAGTAAGACCACCTTGAAATCTCTTATATAGTGCAACATATATGAAATGTACATTGCATCGCCCAAGTTGCTTTTCTCAAATATTTTAAGTTTTGCCTGAATGGCAATATTCCTGAAGTAGAAACTTGTGCTAAGAAACCGTAGATCTTTACATCCAGACACACTGTTTTTAGTATTGCCTTAGCACACATTAAGAATTCTAAAATCTCAGGAGAACTGGTCTAATGAGGGATTGGTTCAAACAATGCAGTGGCCACAGCCAGTTTTCCATGTACAAAGTGTGAGCCCCATAAAGCAATAAAATTAGGCATCTGACAATATTGAGCAGGAGCTGTCCAGAATTCACCCAGATCTGCACTGGCTTTGCAGTCACAAGATTTGACTGTGGATTTGAATGCAGGATGGATAGATATGGGCCTAAGATATCACCCTAAGATACAAACTGGTCTTACTCCCCTGTCCTGGGTTGCAGTGTATTCTATTACCATCTACATGAACTGTTGAAACCAGGTGGGTGGTGTTGCTTGCCTCCACCCTCTGGACTATCTTCTGTTAATGGGTTTTGGCACGACTCATAGATAACCCGTTCCAGACAATATTCTGTTAATGGCCCATCAAGGCCTTACCATATGACTGACAAAATTACATCATCCCACTGTGAGATGCTCCGCCCAGAGGGAGGAGACAAGCATTCCATCCTGGATATAAGGTGAGATTGCAAACACCACAGGCAGCCCTGTCTACTGGCTTCCCAGAGGACAAGAGCTACCACTGGACTTTCAGCTGGAGACCAGACTGCTGAATCACCGCTTCAACTGAGCTACTACGTCTGGACTGCTACCACCACCCCAACAGGGTGTCAGGTTGTATCTGACTTTGTCAGTGCTTTTCCTTGTATTATTTCACTTATTTTTAATTTTTCCTATTGAATTTTATTCTGACTTCCGATCTCCCACTGGTTTGTTTTCAAACCAAGACATCCCCGTAACTACATGACACAGTTGGTCAGAAATATCTAGTTTATTTACATATAACCCAAAACATCCTGTCAATTCACAACACTGTAAATTATTCTTTTCATCAAATCCTTCTTTTAAAGGCCTAAGGACAATTATAAATCTTTTCTGCTGATATTACTAATTAAATCATTTCCATATTGCTATGTAGGCTTGGATTTGCTTTCTTACTGTGTTTTACGACATTGGTTTTATCTTTGGCCTGGAAATATATTTATCAGGGTATTCTCTCAAGCAGTTCTAAAATGGCACAGTTAGTTACAAACATGTATTAAAATGGTAAGTAAAGGCAGTTGGTTATACCAATTTTGGTTAATCTACGCTGATGTAGACAAGCTACAACTGACTCTACATATATATATATATATGTATGTATATATATACATCAAGCATACAATTTTTCTTAATCTATAATTTAATTCCTATTTTATTTCTACCTTTTTATGATTATCTTGTTAGAAGTGTAATATTGGCCAACACTTACAATATAAAACTACAATGATGAAGGATTTTAGTATCTGGAATGAAAAATGTAAATCTATTTTGTAATTTAAACTTATCAATAAAAGTTATAAGACCACACACTCCTTTGCTCTGCCTTTTGGGAAATCACTGGTTTATACTACCATACTGGGCACTTAATTCATACTTGTGATCTCAGTTAAACAAGAGGCAGACACCACAGAGTGTTAAATACAATGGCATGCACATTATTTTTTAATTGTCTTCATAGGGATAACAGTTCAACCTCTCTTGACTGTTACTGTGCTTCCTGAGCCAAGTAGCATTCCTGAGCTTAGAAAGACGTTCCAGATTAAAGAAAAAAAAAACTGTCTTGCATGCCTGGGAGAACACATAGTCAAGGGAGAAGGAAGGGAAAGGGAAATCATCTACAATTTAGAACTGATTTATTTACCACAGAGAAAAACAGAAGATGTGAGACTTTCAGTTCTAATCCACTTTGTATATGCAAATCTATTTGAAACACAGCCTGATGTGCTATCAATGAGTCCATTTTCCCACTCTGCCTTGCTCGTGCCTGTATAAAGCCACCACTGTCATGCTGTGCACTCTGTGGGTTTCCTCAGCCCTCCGGCCCTACCTGGAAATGCTGCTTCTGTTTAAAAACATTCAAAGTCACCTTTCTGCACCCATTCACCTCTCAGGAAATGGGTGGACAGAACCAAGACACTTTCAGCAGGAACTAGTCCCTTCTTTTATTTGGAGAAAGTAACATTAAACAGGAAAACCCTGCAATCACAGCCCTGTTTTGCAATGAAATACCAACTTTTGCTGCCAGTCTGGGGTCAGAGGGTGGGAGTCAGGATGCCTAACTGGAAAAAGTGAAAAGAAGCAAACCATATGTAGATTACAAGTGCGCACACACACATTAGGAAACAGAAAAAGTCCTACTTTGGACAGTTGCAACAACAGCCCCGCATGACTCGGCCCCATGCTGTTAATACTGAGCCTCCGAGAGGGCTCATGCTGGACTTCATTCCCAACATTTGCTTGCCTTTCTGGAGATCACCACCACTTAAAAGGATTATACTTATGATGCAAAATATCACGCACTTTACCTAAACACTGTACATATGTAGCTTTATTTATCTTCACCCTGCTGTTACACATGCCCAATTAGTTACAGCAGGCACGCCAGTACAACAGGAATGTTTCCTATGCAGTTTCGTTTGCTAAATAACCTTTGTGACAGTTTCTTGGCAAGAACTGCAGCAAAGAGGTTAACATATGTTAAGAATACATACAGCAGGCATTCCTAGTTAGAATGCAAGTAAATAGGAAACATCACAGCAGTAGCATTTCCCATGCCCACCATCCAAGCGAGTTTGTTTCAGAAGTTCAAGTCAGATTTCAGCAGCAGAATTTGCCGCTACAAAAAGGGATCTTTGTCCGAGGATTTCTATTCAAGAAGTTTGCTCATTAGTGATCCTAATCCATAACCAGCCTCCTATTTCAGAGACAGTGGTCTGAAAGGTAAAATTACAGGCTGGGAGAGGTAAAAATGAACTCTGCTTAGAGTAGAGGATTAAAAGAAAAAATCCTTTTGAACCTAATATCTGGAATTGCATAAACCACAAAGGTCTTCAGTTCTTCAAGGTGTACATAAAAGATGCCATTTGCTTAGAATGCTTAGAAATTGCTTCTCTGTTAGCATCAGGAACAGCAATGTTCAAGGTTTTTCTCCTGTTCTTGTCTCAACCATCTCGTTTCTTTTTCCACACTGGAAAATGTTTAGGTTGTCCTTCCCCACTGGCAGGGCAGTACACAAGTGTCACTGTGTACCGTCACCACTGTCAGAAAGGGTGAAAGGCTTAAGAATGGAGGTTTCTTAGAGGTTGGAAAAGTTTCTCTGTCCCCTGAGAGCTGCCTGGAAGAAAGACAGCTAGGTGGAAGGTGTGAGGAAGGGAACCCTTGGTCTCATACGCAGTGTTCAGAATCATCTCTTGATTCTTATCATTATAAAACTGTTGGGATTACCATAACCTTCCCCAAACTCTTACACAGAGAAACCCTGAAAGTGCCTTCCTTACCAGCATCATGCAAACTACGTTAACTCCTCCAAGATCCTCTTTCTTTTGGCTGTTGCAGCCACAGACCCTCTCCTTCCGACTCCTCACCTGTATCCCAAATCCCTATGGACTCATTCCTGATCAGTGACTCCAGATATGTTTGCTCTGTCTATCCATTCCACTCATACCACAAATGTGCATTTTATCACCCTAGGGGCAGTAAGCCTTGAGCTGATTGAGGTCCCAGGTTCAGTCCTTTGCCATGGGACTCCGGAGGCGAGACCCAAAACATTTCTCTCAGAAAATGACAGCTGTCAGTGATCCTACTTAAGCCAAAGTGAAAATAAAAATTAGAAACCATACATATTTCAAGTCTGCTACTCTGCATTCTTGGAGTACTTCCATGTCATAATTTGTCACCCAACTGTGCTACATATTGTGTCACAAGAAAAAAATTTAAATTATTACTGCCAGCATAGCAGAGTGAAATTTTCTTAAGCATCACAGAAAAAAAAAAGCCAACTTAAGGAAGAATTTGAAGGATACAAGAAGATGCTGGAAGAAAACTAGAAGATGCTTACCAGAAAACATAACAAGTGGGTGATAAAGGACGCTGTAAGAGGCCAGTTAAGAGGCCAGTCTTAAAAATCTCAACAGAACTAGAGAATGGTAGGCTAAGCAGGGATTGAATGTGAAGGGTCTTTGAAACCAAGACAAGTGCCCTTTTTTTGGTACAGATATTTTTCCTATGCTATCATTTTTGCATGTTGCATAAAACCTGGAATTTTTACTTCAGCAATAAAGTTAACTTTAAAGAATCCTAGGAGTGTTCGTGGGTTGGAGCTGAAAATTAATAGGCAGCTTTTTAATCCAATAAGCGCTTCTGTGATTTTGCATATTTAAACTGCAGGGGGCCCGGAAGAAGCGTCTTTGATCCAGCAGCGGTGCCTGGGATGCAGGCAGGAGGGGGACGGGAACTGCTCTGGGCCCCGGCCTTGGAGGGCTGGGGCTGAGCACCCCTCCCACAAATGCCAGGGTAAAGGGTCCCTGGCATGCATCGGGGCACAGCCCCTCCTCCCCTAAAAGCTGCAAGCAGCCAAAGAGCAACTGGGAGGCTGCAGCAAGATGCCGAGCAGCTCCCAAGAAACTGGGAGGGGTTTCCCCCTCCCCCATTTCTCCGGGTCCCCCGTGGGCCTGGAAGAAACTGATTTTTAACTGTTTCAAACCGAAGAAACTGTTAAACAACTGGCAACATCGAAGGGGAAAAGTTTTCCTTCAACAGAAACTGCTCATCATGGAGTTAAAAGAAGAAACAAGTAAGTCAGGCTGGCTGGAACTGAACATGGCTGCAGAGGAGAAAGGGGGGCGGAGCTGTGATCGGCGCGGAGCTTAAACCGATCCTTTTTGCAAAAATGTGGGAAAGGAACTGTATTACCATAAACTGTTCTGTTATCCATTTAAAGGACATGGGGGGAACTGAGAATACCCCATGTTTGGATGCTCAGTGCGATAGGATGTCTCTGGTTGGATAGACTATTGCAGTGACAGTTCTGGACCCACACAGAAGCAAAGAGGACCTCTTTCTTTTCCTGGAGTTTGGAAAGACTTTTTAAGAACTCCAATACTGACCAGAAATTCCATTTTTGTTAATTTCTTTGTCCTCTCTCTTGAGAAACCTGTGAGGAGGTCTGAGAGCGCTGAAAGAGAGCCCGGGGGGAGAGGTGGAGAATTGGCAAAAGAAGGAATGTGGGGTTTTTTTCCTTTTTACTTTCTTGGTGTCGTTTTTTTCCTGTAGTTTTTTTCCTGTTGTTTCCTAGTAACAATAAACTATCTTTATACTTTTTAGAAGTGTGTAGGCCTGTTTTGTCATATTTCTCCTAATTTATATATTTATATCTCACAAAAACCAAATTAGTGAACTTAATCACGGCAATGAGCTAGTGTTTCAACTTGTTCATTAAACCCAACCCGTTACAGCAAGACATGTACATGGATAGTGCCCGAGATGCAGGGCTTTCCTGGACCAATCCAACACCCAGTGCACATTCAGCTTTTTCTATGCAGCTTTTTATTTAAGTTGGGGCTTACATCTAGGTAACAGGTAATTATTTGGTAATGAAAAATGACCACAGAGAACTTTAAGGCTGAAAAGGAGAGACAGAATCTGAATGCAGCCACACAAGCATGTTACAGGATAGTACTTGTGAGGATCATGTGTAAAAACACACACAGGATACTTCATCAGAAAAATCCCCAATGTTAACTAAAAGATCATATAAAGGAGTGTTCCTTAGTCATTACAAACTTGTGCTTTATTCTATATTTCATATTGAAAGTGCAGTCTAGACAAATTGATTTCTTGTCATTATCCATGCAATCGTAGAGAAAAAATGGATCTCTTGAGAAAATTCTGGGCCAAGTTTGGATTTTCTTGGGCTACTCTGGAAAACCTGGTGTCTTTTGCAAAAAATATCAGGAAATAAGCAGAAAATGAATCATGACAGAGATCTGCTCCTAATGTTTTCCAGAGTTTTCAGTTTTACAATGGCATAACACTGGCATTTGGAATGAAAATTGGCTGTTTCCACAGCCTTTCTCTGTGAGTCGACTGCTAACTTCCTCAAAAAAAAAAAACAAAAAAAAAAAAAACCCTGACCAGAATATTCTAAAAATCCCACCCAGAGAATCCTTCCTTCTCAATCCCTGTTTAAGGCTACAGACACATGTACATCTTATGCTGGCATAAACCAGCACCCATTACTACTAAGAATGCTGCTATTCACCCCATTAAACATTCCAACCTATACATTGCTGCAAGTCTTTGAGCAGCCAACCTGTGAAATGGATTGGAGCTAAAGCTGCACACACTGTTGGAAAAGGAAGGAGTTGAGAATATTTTTGTATTGCTGTCATTCCCTGTATGGCCTCACACCCAAAGCCTGCTCAATCAGCCTGGTTAGACATTGCAGAGGTGGGTGGGAATGACAGGAGTTAAGAAGCTTTCGTCTCACAATGCATCTTCTCCGATTTTTGGAGCTTTTGGGATGTGCATAAAGTTCAACATCACCCAAAATCACCAGGCTAAAGACAGATGCAGCTATTTCCAAAGAGATACCTGACCTTGCTACCTAAGAGCTAGTTGAGTTATAGCTACAGATAACTTGATTTTTTTAATGACCTGGTGGTAAGGGTGTTACACAGCAGCTCACACAATAATAGCCCCCAGAGAGCCATTTCCTTACTTGCCCAGCTCCAGGGAAACTCGTTCCCCTTGCTCAGTTTCCTTCCTTTATTCTTGTTATTCCTTTTCAGTGCTTCCCTTACATAGTTAATAATTTTGTTTTGCTCTCTATCTGAAGGCTAAATTTGTTAATTTTTGTTTGTTCTTACCCCAGTATCTGTTAAGTTTGCTTCACCATCCATGTACTTATTTTACCCTCCTTTAAACTCTCAGATGCACTTATGTTTGTTGCTCCTTATTCCTCTGATCTTCTGCTCCAGCTTTCCTTTACGAACCTGTCCTTTGCTGCTTTTTTCACTAACTACCACATAAACAAGTAGTCTGCAAACAGAATGTTCTCTGGTATTTTCCTGGAAGTATTATATCATCTATTCTCAGTATGGAGGGCTGATGCCAAAATATGAAATAGCTCTAGCAGAATGGACAAAAAACGTTTTGCTGATAAATTCAAACACAGCAGAAGAGACAAACTCCCAAGTGACTACAACCTCCTTTTGGGTATTTCTAGGGAGAAATGAGGACCCCCCCTTAAGCCTCTGCTTCCTCCTCCAGACTAAACCACTACAATTCCCTCAGCTACTGCTCACAGAACACATTTTCTATACCACCACAATTCCCTCAGCTACTGCTCACAGAACACATTTTCTGTACCCTTCACCAGCTTCATTGCCCTAATATACCTGATTTGTCTCTTTCTCATTTTAGGAGACAGAGGCAGAACCCTTAACATTCAAGCCAGACTTTTTACAGAATACAGGAGGAGGGTTCACTACCAGAATATTTGTTGGAGAGAATTCTCAACTAGTCAGGTAACTTAGTATTTAATTACTACAGCAATCGAATCAAGTATAATTACTAAGAATCATAAATTAATAAGAGAAGAAGCAACAGTATTTTATGTGTATTAACATCCACTGAGTCAAAGTTCATAGAATACATATTTTTATAACAAAATGCCAAGCTATATAATCCCTTTTGGGATACCCATAGAAGTACTTTTGGGCTTCAAGAACCAGATCCTTTCAATCTACCTGTGTAAAACTATTTCAAGTTACACAGGGAACTGTACTAACACACAGTAGGATGTATAAGTTTATCCTAAACTGTGGTCCGATATGAGCACATTTTCACAAATTTCAGGAAACAAAACTCCTGACGAGTACCAAAGATTTCATCTCTCTGGAGTCTAATTGAAGGCAAAGAGCTGAACCTGGGTGTTGACTCATTTAGACAGGACAGCTGGCCTCATTACTTTCAACAAACTCAGAAGAGAGAGAAACAGAATGGCCTCTCTCTCTCTGAAGCCTCCTACTGTCTACAAGCCAGCACACGGACCTCTGGGAGGCAAGGACTTGTACTTCCTGGGACAAAGTTTGCTGAGACAAATTTTTAATTCTGTTCACTTTATCAACAGATATGTATGCACTGAGGATCTGAATTCCAATTTTTTTTTTTTTTTAATATAGCCTGCAAATATAACTAGAATGCCAGAGGTTCTTTCAGTTGGATTCCTGGTGAATGCTTCTCTCAAGCTGCACTGGCCTCAAGGTCTTTAGCGGGCCTTTCTTAAAAAGAAAATAAATTAAATTATTCTCCCAGATGGTGGGCCCAGCAACTCAAACGCTAATCCCCCAAGCTCACATCAACCCATTCACAACACATCAAAGCACAGATCTTTTTTTACTCCCTAGAAAACATTCAAGCAAGTGGAAGAGCTAATACATGCTTTTAAAAAAAATTTGTCAATCAAAATGTAAAACATTAGAAGAGGCATTTGAAGAGTGGCAGAAAACAGCCTGTTTCTTACATAGCTAACAATTGAGGAGACAAAAAACACCCCAAATTCTGAAGCTGCTGCAAACTGCTTCTGTTGTTAAAATACTACTGGAATATATAGCACAAGCAGTGGGAATCATATGGAATTTCTGTACACACACTGCTATAAAATTCAAAATCACAAATATTTTGCAAGCTGTTTTCCTAGTAACTTTCCTGAAGTGTCTGCTGCACAGCAACTAAAGGTTAACCAGGCCTGCAAGGAGGCTCAGGGCAGAAAGTGCATTCTGCAGCTGACATCAGGACTAATACTGAACCCATCAACAAGATTGTTACAGCTAACTGGTTTTCATTTAGAAGTGTGTTCTTGCTTCCTTTCCTCTCAGTGCCCTTTAGCAAGTTGGAAGTCAGGCTGTTCATTTTATTGCTATGTGCTACAAAGAGCACTTATGGTTAAGGTGAACACACAGAGCATGGCTCCTTACTGAATATTTATTGTTATTGAGAAGGGAGATTTTGTCACACTACAGATCTTTAAATAGCCTTGCTAAAAAAATGGGATACGAAGAGTTTTATAGGTAACCAAACACAGCTCCTCTGAACTTATGCAACTGCAAATAGTAAAAGATTTGACAAACTCCAGTTCTCAGCAGCTTCAACCCAGTACTTACATTTCAGTGTTGTTTTAGTACAGAGCAAGGCTCAGTCAAAGAACTAAACACCAGCTTATAAAATATCTTATTTAGCTACAGTAAGCTGTCTTCATTTCCTAAAAAATGTATTAAGCACTAAAATAAGAATCATAAGGCAGGCATGCACCTTGTTTTCTAAATACAACTAAGAAATAATGGTGATGGCAGTTAAAACCGCTTTGTTGGATTCTTTTTTATCTACACAGAAAAATTGTAACTATCAGATATTACTAATGCAGGAACAAAACAATTTAAGTCGCTACAATCATCAAGGGTGGGGAGTTTTTTGAACTTAATAAATTCCATCTTATTAATGGAGATAAGGCCTAACTGGAAGGACAACATCTCATTCTGAGCACCAGTTAGAGTGTAGTGGAGCAGAGTAAGCCAGAGGAGCTGTTACTAGTCATGCTGGTTTGTACAGTCTGCTACAGACATGTTGATATGAAGGGAGACATTAAGGACAAAAAGTGTTGAGACGGAAATTTCTTCTCATCCTTTTAGGAGAATTCTTGCTGGGTCCTCCAGCAAGAGGAGTGGGTTTGCACTGGTGGGATACTTGGAGGAAAAAGATTACTGGTGGGAGAAGAAGAGCTGTAAGAAAAAGGAACAATGAGGTTAAATGGCCTAAAATGACAGGTAAGAGCTGAAGGTTTCATTCTCACTCAGTGCAAGAGCATCTGCACAGGGAATGTTCTATCTGTTCACTAAAAAGGCCTCAAAGTACTGAGATCACTCTTCCCCCAGAAGAGAAATATTTTCTCACTGCCCATATTTTTTGATTCAATATTGATTGTTTTAGCGTTGCCAAAGTCAGAGGTGAAAGTAAAACGTGCCTCAGAGGCGAAGCTTCTCAAATGGAAGAGCTCAGTCATTTAATAATCTCTTCATTGATCTGGCTCAAATTAGGCTGTGACTTCAAAAGCACAGGGATTCTGGCAAGACAGACTTAGGGACTGGGCACAGTAGCTTGAAGACAGAAAAACTTCCACTTGCTATTTCGCGCAGTGGGAGTAAAAAGAAAAGGAAAAGAAAGATCATCCAGTGTGCCCCAGATAGCAGAAATAAAGCACAGAGCCAGGGCTGCTGGGGATTCCAGCTTCACAGGATCATCCAGACAACAAATAAAAAGCATACGGGTTAGGAACAAAAACAAATCCATATGCTGCCTAAGGGAGGAGTGCTAAGCAAACACACATTAACATCTTTTTCTCTCATCACAGCCAAGATGCACCCCACTAGAAAATGTTACTATGATTAGTCAATGATATGATTATTTTTTAAAGTCTTTAAAATTAAAATAACTAAAAATTACAAGCTATTGCTTCAAAATTACTTTTCTAGGACTTTTGATGATTTTACTGGTGGCAAAAGAGGATAACGTTTTTGTGTCTCAGGACTCCTCACTGAGTACACAGTTTCAAGAGTGGCAGAAAGAAAAGCAGCTTTCCTCTCAAATAGTTTCTGGAGGTTGGATTCTCATACAGCATCCAATGCCTGTATAAACACTGCTGCCCAAGCAGGGTGCACACCAGCATTAGATCATAGCAAGGCATAGTCCACAGACTCTTTTAACAGACTCTGCCCTTCACTGACAGCAACAAGCAACAAAGAACCTGCCCTCCAACATTCACGGAAAACAAATATCCCTGGGATTCCATACTACTTCTCACCTTGAATTCTTTGGTACTTCCTGACCCCATTTCACTGCTGAGTTCTCTAACCTGCTTTAAACCTTCACTGATCCTCATCCCACCTCAGTGAAACCATTCCAAAGGAAATCCCCTAAAGGCGTGCCTACCATCAGCACAACATGCCAGCTCTATCAACTGTAAAGTGCTCTGTTCCACCTCACCTTGATTTCCATTGAAATTTAAATTGCTTTGATGTGCAACTGTGAATCCACTACAAGGATCAAGCAAAAGAATATTAACAGAGGTGAGGATTTGCAGCCTATTTTCTTTTCTTTGTTCCATGGAGTACCAACAAAAATACATCCCTGAAGAGTAGCCAGTAGACTACTGTGTAACACTGAAACAGATGTTAAATCCAAAGACTATAAACTGTTTGGGCTTTCATTTAGGAATGGGCAATTTAAATTAATATTAGACAGAGAGTTAAAAAGTACTAAATCTCCTGAGAGAGGCAAGACCACACCACAACAAGACTGAAGCAACAGAACGAGGTCTCTTCATTTGGGCAGCACGGCTCCCTGGGTCTGCATCGATGGAATTATAGCTCCATCTCAAGACTCAACAAACCCTCCTCTGAGGCATTATATTATATATACATTGAAATTTGATGCTTATTAAAGCATAATTCAAGAAGTTCACTGCTATTACTCGAGACCCACACCTATCACCCCCAAATTAGTCAGCATGTTAACTGCCCTTAGGTGTCCTAAGAAATCAAATAAATGGCTTGGTGAGACCATTTCTGTACATATTCACTTCACATTTAATGTGTTCTTGCTGAGTGCAACTGGAACCTCTTTCACTAGGTCAGGGGCACAGGAGGGGGAGAAAACAGAAATGGATGTGGGGAGCCACATATCTGAGCATGATTTCCAAGCACCCTTTCTAACAACACAGTATTACCTTGGTACTAACCAAAAACCTTAACAGTCACAAAGGGAATTCCACCTTGAGTGGTAAGTCTACTATTTTGTTGTTCATTCTTCTGACTGCCAAACAGCTGACTGAAATGCCAGTTTGATTTTTTTTTTTCTTGAGTGGTATTTGGATTCGAAGAAAATTACCTTTTTTCAGGATGTAGTAACCAATAAACATGCAGCTAAACCTGCAGGTCAGAACTGACCGGTGTAATCAAATTTTATGCTACTCACCTTGTACAGAGATTCTAGTCCCCCCATTTTATTAGCTTTCTATCACTCAATGGAATCATTTTGATGTGCCATGGATTATACTTTCACAATGCAAATAGGCAGATCAGGAGTCATGCCATTCTGTAAGCTCCAGTGTCCCAGAAGAAGCAACCACCATTTCTCACTTTGACAAAATTTAATTAGGTTGCCTGATAAGATTTTGGTCTTGGGGTGGCTAGAAGGGCAGCTGCCAGAAGCTTCCCCCATGTGCTATGGAGCCAATGCCAGCCAGCTCCAAGATGGATCCACGCTGACGAAGGCCAAGCCCACGAATGACGGTGGGAGTGCCTCTGGGACAGCATATTTAAGAAGGCAGGAAAGTCATTGTACAACTGGAACAACAGCTACAGTAGAGAATACGTGAGACCTCAGGGTCAGTAGAGAAGGAGGGGAGGAGGTGGTTCCTCTGCAGCCCATGGTTCAGCCCATGGAGAAGCAGCTGTACCCCTGCAGCCCATGAATGTCCACGGGGACAGAGATCCACCTGAAGCCATGGAGTAGCCTCTCACTGGAGCAAGTGGATGCCTGAAGGAGGCTGTGACCCTATGGAGAGCCAGCACTGGGGCAGGACCCTGGCTGGACCTGTGGTCCCACAGAGAGAGAGCCCACACTGGAGCAGGTTTGCTGGCAGGACTTGTTGCCACATGGGGATCCACACTGGAGCAGTTTGTGAATAACTACAGCCTGTGGGAAGGACCCACTCTACAGAAGTTCAGGGTTGGGAGGGACCCCACACTGCAGCAGGGGAAGAAAGGAAGGAGTCCTCCCCTGAGAAGGAGTAGCAGAGACAATGTGTGATGCACTGACTGCAGCCTCCATTCCCTGTCCACCTGCACTGCTGGAGAGGAGGCAGTAGAGTAAATATGGAGTAAAGTTGAGCCCAAGAAGAAAGGAAGGTGGGAGGCAAGGTACTTTCAAGATTTGGGTGTCCTTCTCATCAATCTACTCTGATTTGATTGGCAATAAATTAAACAAATTTCCCCAAGTCATGTCTCTTTTGCCTGGTAATCAGTGAGTGATCTCTCCCTGTCCTTACATCAACCCACAAGCCTTTCATTATATTTTCTCTCCCCCGTCCAGCTAAGCAGGGGAGTGATACAGCGGCTTTGGTGGGCACCTGACATCCAGCCACGGTCAACTCACCACAAAAACGGATTCTGCAACTTCTGTCTCCAAATCTCTCCTAAGAATGGTATAATTTATTACAGTTACTATGCTAGTTTCCCACATAAATAACAAAATTCTGTAATGCATTTTACTGCACTTTCAGCAATGTTGGAACAAAAATTCCTTTTCCATTTAAAGGACAGGTCTACTCAACAGAGAAATCATATTACAATAGCAGCTTACTATTCGAAAACATCTTCTTCAAGTGTAATTTTAAGTGCAAAAAAGCTTACTTAATGGGCAACAATGGACTTCCAATGTGCTTTCCTACTTCACATACTGCAAAATTAACAAACATGAACATGAACATGAGCTGAATTCCCTGATCAAATGCTATGTTAATTCCAGCCATTTGCTAACAGCAAAGCCCAGAATGGAGAACTTCCCATGGACATTACTGGAATCACAAAGATGATCTATTTCTGCACTCCCAGCTTCTTTACTGGTGCTGACACTGAGGGAAACATGAAGGATTCATAATTTTCAGATTTACATTGGCATCAGGTTTTTTAAAAAAAAAATTTCTTGAGTTGTTAGGGGTTGATGTGGAAAAATGCCATCATATTGTGCCCCTTCTACTATATTAAGACTTGTACTTGGCTTCATTAAGTTAGTATGCTAAATCAAAAACTGCAGAAGGAAACACACACCCTCCCACAAAAAGAGCCCTACTGTTCCAGTCCTTTGAGTGTTTCTTTAAAAGAAGCGGGGCAGAAAGCACCTAAAACAGCAGGAAGAGACATGGATCAGTTCATAACCTTTCAATATTTTTCAAGTCTGGCCTGTATATAGGTTTTTTATATATTTTTTTGTATTAGCCAGAAACTGCTGTCATTTCTCAAGGTCCAAAAAACCTCTTGTTAGACAAATACTCATTCACTTGCCCTATGACAACACCTTCAAAATTAAAAATAGTAAAACTGCCCAAAATGTCATAAAAACTGGAACAATACAAGCCAGCTTCAAGTTTCATGGCTTAGTACTAATATGTAGTATCAGATATTTGGACAAGGATTTCAGAATAATCACATGCCACATGTAAGATGAGAGATCTTAATGTGCCCTTAGTGCAGAGGGATTACTCTCTATAAGATTTTCTGTCTGCCTTACTAGAAGCATCAAATACACACCACACACATGAGCAGATAAGCACAGGCACTTCCTACAGCTGTATACCCCACAAGTGAAGGGGCAGAACCAGAATACTTCAAGCTCCTTCAGCACATGCAGAGAATTCAGCCCTGCAAGAGTATGACTGTGGCCAGGATTTAGGCCAACCAGTCTTGAAATCCTTGACATATAAGTATTTTTCCTCCTTCCAAGTAAAAGTCCCAGATTAAAAATAAGACCTAAATAATAAAACCCTACATAGCATTTCTATGCATGATACATCACTTATAGCCACTTTTACCAAGTTGTATGTGAAAAATAAACAAAAGCATTAAAGGAAGCAAGGAATCAGCCAAGTTTTATATGCATCTTGACTGGAAGTGAATTGTTCAACCCAAGGCTTCTTATCTGCCCTAATTCACATGCAAAACAATAAATCCTTCACAGTATCACTACACAAAGTAACTCTAAAAATTACTGTTTAATACTGTACAAGTCAAAACTATAAGATTATTTTCCTTTAGTGGAAATTAAGTATTTGATATAGATCAGTGCTACAAAATTGGAAGATGTTTTCAAGACTACAGTTTTTCTGAAAAAAAAAATCTTACAGAAGAGATAAATTATCTGCAGAACAATCCTAAATTTAGTAGAAATAACTGACTGGGTGTGGGGGTATTAACTCTAGTAATTAATGTAACAGTAATTTTTAGATTGATTTGACTATTTTGGACAGTAAATACTCATCAAGACCTGAACCACCCATAAGAAAGAATACCTAGGACCCTATTTCTCCTACTATGACAAATTTTGTGAGGTCATCCATGAATACATAATACATATTTAAATTATATGCGCTGAGTTTGAAGCAATGTGGCCCCATGGCACAAGAGTAAAGGCTGGGCTATTTGAAGACAAAAATATATTGAACAAAAGCACAGCTGAAGTCGCTCTACTTTGTACACAAAGTGAGTGCTGAGCTGCATAAGGTCCTAGGAGTGAGCTTATACATACTTAACTAATTTCTCCATAGGTTTTGTTTTAGTAGCTTTAGACTGAAAATAGGTACACAAGTAAAATAAAACCATTACCTCCCAGTTCCACTCCTAGCTGATTTATGATATATTAATTTTACCTGCACTGCTACTAAGTTTTTATATTAGGGTAGAGTTGAGGGATTCTGTAGAGGTTTAATCATTCGTATGGCAACATAAAAGTGCAAAAACAATTCACAATGAGTTCTAATTGGCACTAATGAACTGAAAAACTGAACAGGTTAAGGTTTTTACATAGTAAATTCAAGCTTTAAAATATCTGTACTCTTATAAATTAAAAAGATCATCCAGACAAGAAAAAAAAACTGCAATGGGGTCAGTTCTGCAAAGCAGTTACTCTAAGGAGAATGCCTCTATAGAAGTTACAGTAAAAGTCCAAACATTTCAGAAGATCGTTAATTCTTGTTAAGTGTTCATCAAAAGATATTGGAAAAATTTCCAAGTACATTTATAAAATAGAAATTCCTAAGCATCAGGATATAGCAAATCACAAATAATTGCACTACAGCAACAGGGAAGAAAACATCATACAATTTTTCCATCTCTGCAGAGATACGAACTTCAAGCCAAATTCTCTTCATCTCTGAAAGAAACAGAGAAAATAGGAGGTTTTTTCTGGTGCTAATGAGTGAATCAGCTGACAGCCACATACAACAGGACTGGGGATTGAAGAAGAAGCTGCTGGTGGTCTTAAATGGAGAAGGAAAATGCAAAATAGCTGGACAAAGAGCAGGTATTTTGTCAGAAGCTATACCTGCCTCCAAGCTTGTTTAGCTTCTAAACCTGAGCCATGTCTCCAGCCTCCATTTATACAGTGCATCAGAAGTACAAAACCTAGAGGTGACCAAGAGCCTCCAGACCACCTTAAAGTTGATGTGCATAATATCCCTTTCTCAGGAAGGGTGTGGATGGCAGAAGGTGGGGACAGCAAGGAAATCACCTCCATGAGCCCTGAATATACAGTATGATTTGAGACTTAAAAATCCTCGAAGAGTTGTTTACCAGATTTAGTCTACTGAGGAACGTTGATATTCATGCTGCTACCTTTCACTGACAGACTGGATTTCTGAGTGCAGTGGTAGGAAGCTGAAGAGTGATTATTAAGAGTGTTAAGCCCTCAGGGTCTCATTCCACAGGAGCATTTCTAGCAGGCACACAAGCACACACCAACACTCACCAGACACACCTGACAATATCAACGGCGGGAGTTTATTTTCTGTTTAACATACATACACAGACATCCAAATACACAATTAGCAAGATGAAAACCTGCTTTATTCCTTCAATATTAGTACACTCACCTGAAAATCTGGAAGCAGAGACTTCAGTACCAATCTAGAACAATTTCCTACAAATTCAGGGCACAAGACTAGAATAATTGCCATTAGCTTTACTTCACACGGGGAGAGAGAGAACCACACACACTTACCCGGAACTAAGGGCCACTGAGGCCTAACAAGCTTGTTTCTGTCACAAAACAAACTTTTTCCTTTGCGAAACTATCTAAAGCAGCGCCCCCAATAAGATTCCTTTTCAAATAGTATCTATCATCAGAAACCATGGCTTGCCCCTGACACCTCCCTTCCTGTCCATAATTTCCCATGAGAAAATTCTTCCTCTTACTCCTCAGCATAACCCTTTTCTTAACAACCAAAGTAGGCAAAGCCTTCAGATTCCTCCAATATATTTTGTTCTTAAAAAATAGTATCCTAAAACTAATTTCACACTTCTATCACTGCCTAAAGAACTTCCTCCTCTAAGAACACATTCATATGAGATTTATTAGGGAAAATTTCCTCTCTCCACGTCTCAGTATAAACTTTCCTAGGTATAGGTGTTAGGTCTAATTAAGTGTTCTCTAACAGCACAAAGTTTATGCATCAAGTGTCACACCAGTTGTTGCTTTCAGCTGTGATTCTCAAATATTTATGAACCAATAGTCATGATACAGCTTCTGGAAGACGCACCTGCTTTATAGTAAGAAACTCAGACACTGAAGGGATCAAGAATCTTTCAACGTTACAGTGTATGTCAGTAGCAGAGAATACAACTCCAGTGCACTGCTGCCCTAGCTCTATTCTATAGTCTTTATGGTATGTGTTAGATATCTCTTGCACAGTGGACATAAAATACTTCTCACCACCTCTAGTCAGAAAAATCTGGTTTCTTTTTTCTTCTAAAATTACACTAAGAAGTATTAAACTACTCTCTAGAGCCTTATGCAAAATTTAGTGAGCAGTATGATTTTCCTCCTAGGTTTCCCCCTTTTATTTTATTCAGAATTAATCCTTCTACCTTTACTGCTGAGTCACTGTTAATGACTCATATACTAGAAAAGCTCTCTGTTTTCCTTTATTTTCTCTTTTCCTAACCCAGGCCTTATTTCTCCTTTTGTCTGTAAGTCTCCCTGTCTTCTTAAGGTCATGGATGTACACCCATGAAAATTCATACCGCTACTTCTATTAAAACCACACCATGTACTCTGAATTTTAAAAGCAACAGGTATATTTGACGTCTTAAAGTTTATGAATTTTTAAACTGAATACATAAAAAATTAGCAACACAAGTACTGGTAATATCTGTAATGAAGAGGAACAGCTAATAAAGATGGTATCACCCATCACAGAACCAGTAATGAGAGGAATTAAATTTAAATTTAGTTTTATATAATTAAATTTAGTTTACTTCTAAAACTAAAGTTTATCAGTTGACAGAGAAAGCTTTATTTTCTGATGCTGTCTTGGCCCATTTGGCCATAGTCTCTAGACAGTGGGTACAGGACATGAAGTCATGTCACACAAGAAGATTTCACGGCCCTCCCGCAGCATCACTGTTCCCTGTTCTTACACAATCCTGTAGTTCAGGGGGCCAGTGTGTCCTCTGTGCATTGGGTAAACCCCAGCCAGGATCAAGGACTCAGTGTTACTGTCTGCAGGTAACACTTCTGCCATTTGCAAATTAAATCGGGGATCCTGAGAGGTCACAAATATTTACTTCTACCTTAGAGATTCTCCTCTCCAATTCAGAGCTCTTAGCATCTGATTAGCCATTCAAGACATTTCCACCAGCTCAGTGTCTATTCAGTGTAGAACACTCCTGCACAGCTCCTCAGAATTTCTCTGTCTTCTCTAGGGTATTTTTCATAAGTGAGACCCTTTTAACTGTGATCATTTAACTATTACACTTTCTCAATGCTGATTTTGACATTTGTATAAGGAGAGCATAGCAGAAATAGAAAACAATTGTCAATAGCTTGTCAAAAGCATACACTTCTAAAAGCCCAAAAGATCAGTAGGATTCATTCCCACATGGAAAAAACAGGAATCTGGGTGAAAGGCAAGTAGGCAGGAGAGTACTAGTTATGAAATGCAATCTCTGAGCTGACTTGATAATGTTTTTTATCTTCAGTATGTACAATATTAATTGGTCCAAAAATATTACTCAAACACAGAGGAAGGAAGAAAATCCCGTTCCCTCATCATCATTTCTGCTAAGTCTTATTTTTTCATTTCCCACAGTTGCTGTTACTCTTTCCTCTTCCTTTACTTGTTATATTATGATTGACTTACAAGAATACTTTTTATATTGCTCTGATTAAACATTCACTCCCTCACCCTCCCTGTATTTAACAGAAATGTTTCTTTTCCTCGTTGTGCTTTTTCCTGTTAAGTGTTTTCTTTTTCAGTAGTCCATCCTAATTGCAATTGTAGTGAGTTCTCCAAAGTGCAGTCTCTGAGATCACAACAGGAATCTCTGCATGAAGAACATGACATAAAAATGCAAGTTATCACTACTTACCTTTCAGTCAAACTACCTCATGCTTGTCCACAGTCACCACACCAGTCATCCTTTTCTGGCTGATTCAGTTGAGTAACAGTCCTACAGAACCGCAGACAAAGCAGAAGCCTGCATGACTAATACCCCGATCCCTTTCATCTCTTTGTCTTTTCCCTGTTCTATCTTTGTTGTAGCCTTCTAACAACATAATAGCTTCTTGACAGAGGAATCTGCCACCAATGTTTCTTCACTGATACTTGTAAGAGTAGGCTGGAATATACCTCAGTTTACCAGATTTCTTCCTTAAAGTGCTCCTTTCCACAGGAAATGGCTGCATAAAATCAAGTAATCAAAGCCAATAATTGTTTGAGACTAGATATATACATATAACCAACATTTAAGTGAAACCACATCTTTGTTTAACTATACATTCTTTCTTTTTAACTAAGATAGTCGTACTATTAACAGGCAATATAGCAGCTTCTTCTATCTCACCATGGCTCAGTTTCTAATGTCTACTGACTATACACAAGTCCAATATTTTCCCCTTTTCAATATGCTTCCCTAAGCAGATTCTCCAAATATTTCCTGGGAAAAAAAAAAAAAAACAAAAAAAACCAGGGGGAGGAGGGAGGGATGGAATGGGACCAGGCTAGCAAGCCAAAGCTATTTTCCAGCAGATGGTGCAACAGGGAACTGAAAACACTTGGCAGTAACGAACAGTTTTCTGAAAGTTTTACCAACTAGTTCAGATACCTTCTTCAGAATCACCCTGGCAGCAGTTTAAGAGTTCAGATTTCTTGGTGAGGTCACTTAAGTTATGGAAAAAGGCTTGAGTTATGGGAAGAAGTTCAAGCCATCTGCCCTTTGCATGTTTACACATAATCATTCAGGTGCAAACAAGAGTCATTAACACAGGAAGAATTACATCTCTTGCAAACACATTCAAACTGTCAGAGAGTCAAAATAATGCAACAAGAGCTATAAACGTTAATGTGAAAGGTCAAGGGCAAGAAAGCAATTTCCTTTTTAGAAGTTTAGTACTCCAATCATACAGTCAAATATCAGCCAAACATCTTGACTGTTTTGGGTGTTTTTCCAGATGGGATCATTAATCTTTTTTTAAGATCTGAAAGCAGTGAACAGTCCAAGAATCAGCCAACAAATACCTCAGCAATTAACAATAATTTGAACAAAGTCAAGAGGTGTGATGAACTTAAAGACTATGACCATTTCTAGCTCAAGCAATTTTACATCAAGAGGTGCAAGGAAACCTTCTGAAAGAGCAATTGGATAGTTTCAGTCTCTTACTGTATGAAACACAGTTAAACAATATTTTTTCCAAGTGGCTGGCAAATTGCTGTGCAGAGAGGCTGCATCTCACACAGCAATGATTCCACCTTGTTCTTAGCTGGTTTTGCAGATATCCCAACAAACTAATCTCTTCATTGAATAGCCAGGACAATTTTATAGTTAGCTGAAGATAAGGAGAAGCAGTCTCAAAACTGCTAATAGAAGCAGAGCTGTCAATTGCCAAATATTACACCAGGACACAGCAGTGACAAAAGCACTGCAGAGGAGAAAGAAGCAGCAATGTGTTTAGGGAGCCAACATAGCATGTGAAAGGCTAAATGAAAGAGCAGATAAAAGGTGTAAATGGATGAGAACAAATATTTTTGAAAAAGCATTTTTCCAATAAATTGTTTGCAACCTGTGGTGCAACTGGGAAGAGTGAGAGTCTCTCTCTTTCCACTTTAGCACAATCTTTATTCTCAGGACTGGGAGTTTCTTTCTGCAAAGGACTGTGCACACCTCGCTTTCTTTGGATAATTTCAAACTGGAACAGGTCTCTGCAAGGCCCCCTTTATTACAGCATGTATGTAGATGCCGCACAAGTGAAAATATTTAAAACACAGAATTCCTTCTTCTCTTTCTGCTTTGAACATCAATCCTAGGGCTGATTAAAAAGAGCTGTATTCCTTGATTTGTATCTGAAAGCACTCAGGAGATACTGAAGACTTAGATGGTATTCAGGCAAATTAAGTTATATTTGCAAGAGCTGCCATTTTCTCTCTCAGGGAATGTTTGATGGAAGGACATTTGTTATTTTACAGGCTGTTTTTAAGCCACTAATAACAAGTTATAAGAAATAATTTTCAATATTTAGTTCCCAGAATTAAGATGATATTTAAACTAAAGGATAGACAAGGATTCTAGCTAATCTCAAACAAGGGCCCTGCTGTCTGTGGTAACCTCCTTTGCCGCAGTTTCTCTGACTGTAAAACTTTAACAGTGGTACTGATATTGGCAAATCACAGCCTACTGAACAAGACGGTATTAGATGTTATTACATTATAGCATCTAAAACTAAGCACACAATTGATCTTTAAATATTGGGGGTGGGGAATCAAAGTTGCAAGGCTTGATTTTAGTGATGTCAAAAGACATCCTTTTTATAATTTAATAAATGGCTTTGGATTTAGATTAAGATCTACAGAACTCTCACTGCATGAGAAATAAAAAGAAATGATAGCTGATTCTAGTATTTTTACAGTTCACTAAAGTACAAAAATAAACTACCTTCAAAATAAGTAAGAGATCATTTAAAATTATGGACAGACCAGATATTTTTTAAACTGCTGTCAGTCTTGATAATTTGCCACCCTATAATTAAAAATATCATATCCCATATATTATTCATTATATTAACCATGCTTATTTATGGATATACTAACTCCCCAGACAACCAAGAGAGTATTTTCCTGTTCTCCCAGTAAGTGAACTATGTTAAATTTGTTTGGCATGCAGTTTAACCTGAAAGATAGCTAAAAGTAGAGATACTCATTTATTGAGAATGCTATTTATACAGTATTATTTATATTAGTAAAAGCTGTGAGTATCTGGTCCAAATTTGATTTGCATTTGGATATGGATATGGGCTAAAGCAATCAGAGCCAATAGCTGCTAGAGTAAGGTTACGACTATTCAGCTTGCTTACCTTCTGTTCCCAGAAAAGTGCAAATAAACAAATAATGAAATACTATTTATAAGTTGTCATATGAACACAAAATTCAAAGATTAGTTAGAGTTAAAACAACCCAATCTTAGTTTTTTTCCAATAGGGAAAGATACCTAAAAAGTAGGAACAATATGATTGCTGCATCCCATCTTTACAGTACTTTCAGCACTGTTCTTGAAAAAGAAAAGGACTAGAAAAAAAGTAATGAAAAGACATGTGCCACGCTAGTTTGACACCGCATCATGTGAGAGTAGTTTATAACAAAATTTATTAGCTGGGGTTGTTCATACATCTGTCCTGGATCTGGTACAACTTAATTATTATCACAAGAGATAAAAGTAGTATTTAGAGAATATATATGTTCCTTCTTGCCTGTCTGACTGACTGCACAGAAAGGAGAAAGAGCAGAGATAGAGTGGAAGATGAGGTGAATCAGGGCTCCAGGCTTTCATCTGGGCACCTCTTCCCACTTCAGGCCACAGGGTTGAAAAGTTTACCACAAATTGAACTCCCTTGCAGGAAGGTTTGAGGGTTGCTTTTCCTCCTTCAGCCTTTATGATTATAAGTTATAACAAAACTACATGATTTTAACCTCAGAGACAAACACTTAAGCAGCCCTGCCTAGCCAAAGGACAGATCCATTGAAAAATGCTGTGTACACTTAAAAGCCTACAGTCTTCAGCCATCTTTTACTGTACGACTAACATGACTTTTGACCAAATAATACCTTGTACTCCAAACTCAAGATACATTGCAAAATCTCTATCCAGTTTATTAAACAGTAAAATATTCGAGTTATTTTGTGTATTTCGTATACTGTTTTCAGAAAGGTGTTTTCAAACAAAGAGGTAAGAATCAGTTCCTTCTTCATTTAATTCAAAGCTCATTATTATTTATCTCTACCCTACTTAAAATTTTTCATTTGGTAGGGAAATGTTACTTCAAAACCTTTATGCTGGAAATAATGGCAGTCTGTACCTCCTCACAACATTTTGTAACAGTCCCCATTGTACTTCCTCCCACTATAGACTGTGACACCTCTTTAGAGCTTTCAACTCACTTTGTTCAAACACTCATTCAAAAACTTACCAATACATAAAGGAAAAAGTTAAGCCATAGGTAGACCAAGATAACACCAAATAGGATAGAAAATACTTTCTGTTGTGCTTTGTTTTCTTTTCATTCCTATCTACTGTCTCTTGGCCTCAGTTTGGACCACCTGCTCTTCAGATAACAGAATGAAATTCTATTTTTATATATGTGTGTGTGTGAGGGCATATTTTATAAATATAGAATTTAAGACATTACTAAAGACTTTGAGCTTTTCCATAAATTCTGAACTTTCTGAGCTCTCCTACAATGCCTACTCCTAGCAGAACTTTTGTTCACACAGCTCTCCCATAGCAGCTTCTCTGTGATGCCTTATTGCACTGTGGCAGCCTAGAATATAAGGACAGGTCACACTAAGCTTCTACCAAAGTTGATGCAAGTAAGCGAGTTCCCCACTAGTACTGTCTATGCAACAACAAAGTAATTTGAGTCTCCTTAGTATTGCTATGCAGGAATTTAAAAGAAAAGAAAAATATATACACCTACTTTTAGAGTGGTTTTCAATAGAGAAAAAGCATTCAGAATGGCCGAGTGTAAATGACAAGACATTATCTAAGGAATAACCAAAACAATTATGACATTAAATTGACAAACACTACACCACTATCACCTCTTGAAGGAGTTCAATCATTTACCATTCAATTTTTCTGTATGGTCAAAAATCCCAAGGGACAAGAGACATTAACAGCAATTTAGGCATACTTACAATTACAAACTAAGAGGACATTTCATTTAAGTTATCTGAGCTGTATTCTTCATGACCACCCCAAAGGTCAAATCCTGCATTGATTTTCAATGTTAGAAGCTTTGTAAGAATAAAAACACAATTCAGAACAGAATTTCAAAGCTATCAATGCTGCAAAAGAAATAATAAAAATTGATTGTCACAGATCAAGTAATTTTATGGGCATAATATTAATTTAGAAAGTCTCACTCTTCTCTACAGTAAGCCACTTCTGCATACAACTTTCCAAACACATGGAGACAATTGACATCATCTTGTTTTCCTGACAGCAGCATGACTTTACATTCACGGTTGTGCTTTATCTTTCGCTAGCTGCATCCTAAAAGCAATGACTGATTAGTCAAACACAGGCTGTGCAATGCAGAGATGGATAATTATATTTTGTAGGTCTACTATGTTTAGTGTTTTACCTGGGACATTATCAGCAATAGTCCCTTTGACTTTAACAAGATTATGTAAGTAAAGAAAATCACAGACCTGTTGGAGAGCAGGGCTCACAGATGGCCTTATTTCAATTCTGAAAAATCCTACTGACTATAAAATGGGCAGACAACAGCTCTGCTTCTAATACAACACCGTTATTCTCAGAGTTGGTTCTACCAACACAGTGATGGTGGAGGTTTTGAAGAAACACTTTCCACTCATGAGAAATAGATATCCAAGAACTACCCACTGGAATCATCACTACAGGCTAAAGTTCTTGATTCTGCAGCTTTCCCCAAGTTTCCCCATACAGGTTCCTTTTTCATACAATGTATTTAAGAAATTCCAATAGCTATGCAGAATGAAAGAATGTTCATCACTATGTGAAGGAAACACAGCAGGTAAACAGCTGCCAGTGTCAAGGGCTCCTTTAAAACAGCAATATGTGATGGGATTTTGTTACTTCTATTTCAGTGGGTTTTTTAAGAGTAATAAAAATCTCAGACATACTTTATTTTCAAGTCTAAAGGTACAAAAGAACTGGAGCATTGTAACAGGTGGGGTTTTTTTCGTTAATGCACTATATTTTTACGTATCATAAAAATTGACAGGACAGGTGCACACAATGCAGGCTGCTATAGATTGCAGAGACACTGATCGTTTCTATAATTTTAGTCATCTCTGTGTGGTGCACTATGGTCTAGTGTTTACAGTATTCAGAGCCCGGTTTTTTCCTTCTACTGACTGCCTAGTGACTGCTGGTGTGCCACTCCACCTGGCTGTGCTTTCATGCCCTACAAAGGAAGATACTGAAAGTTTGTTTCTTTGTAATTTACCAAATGTGTAAGGGTTGGACAGTGTCACTGACACAAAATCAACAATAAAAAAACTCTTTAAAGGCCTGGTGCAAAACTCCTAAAAGTCAGTATTTTTTCCTAATGATTTCAATTGTCTTTCAAACAGATGATAAATTGTCTTGGAGTTTAACATGCAGCTGGGACAACACTTAAAAATAAGCCAAAAGTTTTTAGAAACACAAAAACTTTAGGATTACTGAGTGCAATAAGAATAATGTATCACCATAGAAATGCAGTTCTTCACTTGGAATATAATTTAGAATCTATTTCCATTTCATTTTAAAATGGCATATTGTTTTCATGTAAAGAAAATGAACATTAATGTTTGCCTTATATTTCTTTCAAAATATTTGCATTGCAAAGTTTTCAGGGTTTTACATTTGGAATCACACAGATTATGGCACCTGTTTTTTTCCCCACAGATGAAGAAATGTACGGTAGGGAAATTGCATGGATCCAAAAGAAAAGAGGGAAGCAATCATTCTAAGCATTTCAAAATGCTTTAAAGCTTTGCAGATTCAATATAGGGCACAAACCATTTATTTCATTTTTCCTGTTTGCTTGGCCTTTTATTCTTTCTTGTGTCCTTTTCTGACTTCCCTTGAGACAAAGCATGATTAAAGTTGAGTCTGCAACAACACTGCTGATTTAAAAAGATTGTAAGCATGATAATGCAGGTGATTGGAGACTATAAATTGAAGAACTTTCTTATACAGTTAGGAAAAAAATTATCAAAGAGGTATTTACCCATGAAATTTGTTCCTCCTATTTTCCTTTTCTCCATTCAAGCCCATAGGGTTGATTGGCACAGGGATTTATTATTACTCCCTTTCTGATAAAAGGCATCATGCTACTTGAAGACAACATAGTACAGTTGGTTTATACCATGCATAAAACTGATCTTTTAATTTGACATTTGCAGTGCTGTCCTTATTATCATGTGTGAACAGTCTAAAGAAATCAAATACACCATGTGGGTAATTTTGTGCTTTTGCTTGAAACTCTTCTAAAAGCTCATATGGAAACTCAAAGATGGAAACAGATGACAGACCTTACACTTTGGAGACAGACTCAACTTAGTAATTAAAAACAAACATTAAGTAAAACTTCACTGTAAAATCATTAAGGGAAAAGGATTACATTACTAAGTAACAATAAAATTTGCCTTAAAAATGCAAATATTGTGTTGGATAGATCTGCTTTTGGTATAAATCAAGCAAACTTTTTTGATTGCAATGCATGTAAAATAAGCTACCTGGTTAAGAGGAAAAGCACAGTTATACTGTGAGACAAAGATCCCCAAAGTCCACAACTTTCTAGTGAATGCTCATGCAGAGTCCCAAAACAAGAACTTAATTTCTTCTGTGGATCTTGGTGCCTTCTGAAAGTCAGTAACTCGGGGATTTTGTAATCTAGGTAAACCACACAGATTTTTGTATTTAACCACTTGCTATGAACATTTCTGCAAAATTTTTTAGGTATTGATGGCATCACATGAATTGGGTTACAAAACGTAACTCTTGCACACTACAAAGGAGAAAAAAACCCAACTCATTTCAGCCATATAATCGTTCTCTAATCACCTCCCCAAGGCTGGACTAAGCTCTCATGTAGTCTCCATTCTGCCATTTCTTCTCAAATTCAAGGACCTTATTCTCAGCTTGTAAGAACCCAGTTTTTCTACCTCACCCTTTCTAACCCTTCTCTGTGTTCTGTTTCTTCAGATGTTTTATTCTTTCTTTGTCAGGAAAATAAAAACCAAAAGCAAATTCAGAAAATGCATGCACCTTTTAATGACATAATGTGGCTGTGGGGTTTTTATGCAGAATTTAATGCAATAAAATTAACCTTGTAATCATTCTATTGGGCCTTTGACCACTTCAGAGCCATGGGCTGATGCTTTCAGAAAACTGTTCTTAAGAGGCTTGTCTAAGCTGTGGGACCAAAAGAAGGATTTTCTAAGGGGATTGTGAGAATCCTCACCAGCTAGGCACAAAACCAAGATCTAGGTTCCCACCTTTGTCTGTCAAAACAGACATGCGCAAGCAGGTAAAGTAGAGAAACGTGCTCCAGTAAGTCTTTTAGTTTGTACTCCTAAAGAACCACAGCCTTAGGCACAATATGAAGAGCTATCCCATAATTAATATGGAAACAAATCTCTGCCATCACTTCCCTCAGTACGTTTTATATACATCTATACACAGAGAAGATTATTATTTTCACCTGAATATGTTTATTTGCTCTCAGCAAAATTAACTTCATCAGTCATTTTTTTGAGTCAGTGACAGTATTAGGATATTTCAAATGTGGCTCCATATATATTTTTACCCTAATAAGAAATATTATTTGAGGTATGAATTCCATAATTTTGAACATGGATTATAATCGTCTCAGAAAAGTGGAGGAAAACCAAGACTGTGATCCAGCAAACAGATCTGTAGAATCAAAGGCAATGAATGCTGTATGTACACAAAAATATGCCCAAGCTGATCTAATTGCAAGACTTAGTATTAAAAACCACTGCTTCAATAACACAGTTCTTTAGCATTAGATATTGTTCATTTAATACATTTACCTACTTTTATCCAGATGAAAGAGTCAATCTTCATTTTCAGATAATTTTACTTGAGAGTATTGACATTAGGGAAAATTAAAATTACTGCCAATCAGGGAAGCTGAAACAATCAGCCAAGGAAACAGGAGTTAGGGAATCTTTTCCCAAAAGGCTCATCTCATGGGATGACAGTATACACATGTCACAGTTTCTGCTCCAGTCAACTCTACATCAAGCTCTGTGCTAAGCAGATCTACTAGAAACACATCCAGTGTTGACTGGAAGATTGCAAGCGGCAGATACCCACTACAGCCTTAGCTACACTGTTCTACTGATTAATTGCTCTCACTTTTAAAAGTTCACATCTATTCTTAAGTTTATTTATCTTGCCTCAGCTTCTAGCCTTTTTGTACTGGATTAAATAAGAAGTTAGGAGAATGCATGGATAGACTACAGGAGAGCTGACAGGAAAAAGCAAATAACTAGGAACACTATTTACTTCACTTTGCAGCTTGTAGTTCTAGGCTTTCCTCCAAATTATCATCATTGAAAGGAACACTACACACTCAGCTACCTTCACAGTCCCCAAACCTGCTGACAATACTTCCATGTTTATTTTCCTGCTGTATTTCTGTTCATGTTTGGTACACTTCTTCCCAGCTCTTTAAAGAGGAATTGCAAGAAGAAGTACCTAAATTATGCCAATGGAATGACCTAACACAGATCAGTACCTGGTGCTGCTGTCTTTTGCTCATTTCCCTGAGCAGTCTTTCCTTGAGGAAAAACAATGTCTCCCACTCAGACCGAGTACAGTTAGGGGCCCAGCTGTGTCTGTGCTGCTGTGCTCAGAAAACCTCCCACATCCAACTTGCTGCTCCCAACCCACTGCAACCCAATCAATAATGCCAGAGTTACAGCTCCAGAGAGATCGAAATTCTGAAGAAGGAAACAACCACAAATTTGCTAACTTGTCAAAATAAAGTGTTACAGTGATAGTGTAACACAGCCTGTGCCCATCTACAAATATGTCTTTTGCTATCTTTGGTGCTTCAGACGTTCATGAATTACTGAGATCTTGCTTGCATTACTGAGTTTGATTTGTTTGCTGCCTGACAGGTTAGGAATGGCAGTTCACTGTTATGAAGTGAGCCCTTTAGATCTGCACTAGGAAGTGAAGTGACAAAGCACTAGCTATAGTCATGCAAGGAGGTGACTGGAGGAGACTACCCCAGTGACAAATCAAAGCAGCAGTTGTGAAAAAAGCATGGGGAGGCTGCAGGAGGGAACAGTTCACTTGTCACTTCTGTACTAAATAACACGACCTTTACAACCCCATGTGTGTTCTCTTCAGAAAACAGAAAAAGGAGAAACAGCTGAGGGACTCTGCCAGCAGATTTCTGCCAGTTTTGGATGCCAGAATAAACGTGCAACCAGAAGGAATTTGATAAATGATGCATAACTTAAATCTATATGATATGATGCAATTCCAAGGTGCCGATAAATGAGAGAATTCAGGTGTCAGGATCATGCAGTGCTGTGGCTCAGCCAAATTAACTACACTTAACAGTCATGGAGTACTGCACCAAAAAAAAGCTATACAACTACTCCAGAGCTAATTCGTGTATATTGACACCACATTATTTTGTAGCTCGTCAATATAACCATAGAGCNAAAAAAAAAAAAAGAAATATTAAGATAGAAGAAAACACCTAATGTGTTATACCGAGGACCAGAAAAATAATTCTGCATGCATTGAACAGCACTGAACTCAGAAACAGAGCATCAGTATGTTTTGTGACAAGAATGAATCAAAATACAGCATTCCAGTCTGCAGAAACCAAGTGCACATAGTTTTTAAAATTCATTAAGAGGCATCTGAGGTATTAACGGTCTCCATAGCAGCTTCTGAACAGGCTGCAAATTAACATGCTCTGACAACTGAGCTCCTTACCTATTCAAATTCTTCATTGACTAGTTGAATTGTTAAGAGCTAGAGTTCTATCCTGTCTTCATTTTTCAATTATTCCAATATCTTTCTGATCTTTTACTCCTCTGGCACAAATGGATTAATACGGTTATACCTGTCATTCTCCAGACAACCAGTGGAATCTATTTAAGTGCATAAATACATGTATTATGTCTCTATGTACACATGCACTTAAATACATGTATGTTTTAGTAGCACATTACCACAATCTACCGGAAGCATTCAAAAGTGAGGAATTGACTCAGATACTAAGAGACTGCAGATCCTCATAAATGAGTGAAATTTCAGGATGGGAGGTCAGGGCTATGAAAAGGACAGAGGGCAAAAGGCACATCCTTACACTAGGCTTTTGCCTAGAAGGATAGCATTCTTCAAAAAAGAACCAACGAGCAATTAAACTGGGGAAAAAAGGAAAACACACACACATGATAATCCTCAGAAATAGCTGCAAAGCTATGAGACATTCCAAAACGACTCTGCACAAGGCAGAGACTTCAAACTGAAAATATGTGTCTAAGCAGTTAATATTTGGTAAAGCTGTAAGCAGCTGAAGACAAAAGCCTACAATGGCAAGTGTCAGGCATCTTAATAGGCAGCACTATAAGCACCACCTATAATAAATGAGGGAGGAACAGAAAAAGAGTGTATAAATAAATGAACTATAGCCTAGAAACCTCAAACAAGTGTCTCACTTTGCTGAAAATAAGATTTTTCTTACTAACAAGTACAGGATTTTTATATGACATATTGAGAAGTATATTTCTTTGTGATGCTGGTCTATCTCAGAGGTATCATAAGTACAGAACCATGTAATGTGGCTGTTACTATGGAAACAACTCCTTTTCTAAGGAAAATCAGAAGGTATAAGTCAAGTAAAATCCCAAATAATTTCTTGTGACATTGGCTGGACACCCTGTTAAACCCTTAACTTATTGCATACCCATTTCTGTCAGTTCTTTCCTATCTCTACATGTTTCACATAGAAACAAGAAATACTAATTTTTCCCCACATTAATTGAAGTAATATATCCTGAGTATGCAGCACGAATTTCTTCACCTCAGCAGTAAATGCAGAACAGTCAAGGATGGGCTCTGAGGATATCTCTGCTAAAAGATGTGCCTTGTTCACACAAGAATCTGCCCCATCAAGGCATAACTTTCCACCTTCCACTCTAATCAAAGAAAAAATGGCCCAAATAAAACATCGTGTCAATTATACAGCAATTTCTTTATTTTTCTTCCAGAAATAAAAAGAATTCTATACAGTTAGACATGTCACTACAGTAAGTGCAACACTCAGGAAAACAGAAAACAAAGATTTTGAGGATGAACTGCTGAGGGTTACCACTACAGATTCATCTCTCTCCTAAATGTTTAAGGACATTACTTGACTCTTACTTGTCCCCTCCAAGTAGTAAGTCTCAAATGTCTGTAAAGTCTCTCCCCGATAATTAACTGTGAATAAAAGCTATAGTGTTTAACCTCTGTTTCAGCAATATTATCTGAGCCTGGTCTACAGACTACCAAATATTCTTCCCTTATTCAATTTAACAACTGATTTTATCAACTCTCCATTTCCAAACCCAGTTTTTCTTCACTAAGGTCAGGGCCAGTGTAGATCTGCTCCTTATTGCCGGTATTCAATTAAGAACAGGCTCATCACACTTCCTGCAAAAAAATATGGGTTTACAAATCCTAATAACTTTTCTCTTTCTCACTATTACTTAAGCACATAAAGGCTTTGCACCACAAAATGTGACAATTCGGGGTGATATGACAATGCCTGACACAGAAAAGCAAAACAAATTTCAGGGAAATAAAAATAAACTACACTTTTTATGTGGGTCCAACATTAAAGATATTAAAATCAGTAGATGGGGATCTGACTGTCCCCTTTCCTACTAGGTCTATATATACCCAGCCCTTACGCTGAGTGAATCTAACAGGAGAAATTTAAACCTGAACTCTACACACAGCCAATATATTTTACACTAGCCTTTTATCTGAATGAACAATACCTCACCCAATGCCTCTGTGATCCAGAAAGGGAAAAGATTAAGAAATTACCGGGAATTTAAAATGAATTGCTGTCTCTCTATATGGAAAACAAAGCATGAGCACCGCCTCTTTTCTGAATACTATTCCTCAGTATAAAGGTTTTGCTGAGCCAACTGGGAGACACAGATTCTTCCCACATGGTTTTGGGGACCAGCTGCAGAATCCAGAGTCTGTTACTGCTCAGTACCTGGAAAGCGCCTTACCTTACATAAGCATTCCAAAAAACAAAGAAAACAAAAATGGTTGAGAAAATTTGAATAATACATAAGTTGAAAGACACTGTCATCTGCTAGAAACTGCACAAACAGAAAAAGAGGCTTCAGTAATTCATCAAGTAAGCTGCTCGCCATGAATTATTCACTTGGTTTTACTACTAAGGCTTCCATGTGCTTCAAGTCACACAAGTGTGATACGGAGATAGCAACCTGGGAATCAGGGTTGTGAAGGTCTTGCCTGCTCTTATATTTTCCAAGAGAGAAAATGAAGTTAGAATAATTATATTTTTCTATTTTTATCTTGGCTATTAATCTCTTGGCTGGATTACTGAAGGATGCAGTATCTCTGCTTTGCCCTTTCAATGCCCATTTCCTTTATATGTTGCTAAGGGGAATTCTTCCTTTCAGCAGTACTTTTCCCCTTTGTGAATATTCTCTAATGATCAGAGAAGTCTAGAAGTGAACTAAAGAGCCTGTGGATCAGAAGACTTGTTTTTAGGATGGTACCCATATTCATGAAAGCAAGCAATCCAAAGAGAAAAGGCTTCAAGAGAAGTTTGATGATAATATAATAAAGAAGCGAGAAAAGAAGTAAGAGAAGAAATGAGAGCCACCTAAGGAACAGCATGAAGTAACGATTAAGATGCAAACAGCTTAAATGTACAATCCCTTCTCCTTAAGCTCTTTTTTAAATGGAGCAGAAGTTCCAAAATACATCAGGATCATAGAGAAAAACTCCATCGTATTATTCTGATAAAAGACACTCCTGTGTTTGCCACATCTGCAGACAGTCAAAAAGAAAAACCTCTGAGAAAATCAAGTTCCTTCCTTAGTCCCTGTAGGGCTGCAGAAGGCAGCCTGCATTCTTGAACAGATCTGCAGGTAAATGCAGTCCCTTTAATGACTGACAACAGCCCAGTGACAGACCAACTATTCCATTTAGAGAAGCATTAATTCCATTTGCTGAAGCTCTAGAAAACAAGCTCAGTGAAACACACTGTGAATGTCAAGCCACCCTCATGCTTTGAGGAAAAACTCACTAATATCCGATTGGATTATCCCAACTTGTGTCCTATAGTTGTACACTCTCAAGAAATCTTCAAAGAAGTCCAAAAAGTGAACGGAAATGGATTCTGCCCTAAGCAGTCACCACAAGTGAAGAATTTTGGTATATACTTTAGGGAAGCTGTTTGATGTATTTTTCCAAATGGTATTTTATTTCCTTATTTTCCTTTTTTCAATACTACATGTTACAGTATAATTTAAAAGTAGCAAACATGTATGCAGGTTTTGTATTACTTAATAGTTGTAAAGTTAAGAGTTATGGGTGATGCCTGTATTTAATATGTGGAGGAGGCTTTGATACCCAGGTTAAATACCTTTAATACATATTATTTCTATTTGTGAACCTCCAAAAACACTTCAACCTGAAAATATTCAAACCGAGATCAGTATTGATTCTGGTCCCTAAAAAATGCACAGACCGTGATAATTAAAAATTATACATGTCTAAAGAATATTTGCCAACACTAGCAGGAAGAGAGACATCAGGAATCATGATCACCAACTATGATGAACAAATATGACACCACTGGTGTGTATGCTTAACTTCTTTGGCACCCATGCACTAAAGAGCAAATCTTTATACTAATATACCAAGGAACACCGAATTCTGTGTGCTGTACTTACATACAATGAAAGGAGTGCTTGATTTAACTAAGCACCAGCAGCTCAGACCAGCATTTGCTTGGACTTTGTTTTGCCATATGTTCTTTTGACAGTGGCTTTTATATTCATGATTTGCACTTTATACTACTTTTTTTAGGTACACATACCTTCTACTGATACCAAAACTTCAAAGATAGTAGCACAAGCACCACTGTATCATTTTGTCCAGATTTATGTGCTTAAACTGAAAGCAGGGAAGTAGAAAGGAGAGAGTGTGGCAGAGTCAACTTGAGTGGACTGATTTAATACCATTACAAAAGTGGATCATGACTGAAAAGAGGGAAAAACGTCGAAAGAATGTAAATATCTGATACCAGGCTTGCTTTCAATTTGTACTTCAGCTGTTTTCCTAAAGCCTGTCTCTTGACGAGTAATCCAGTCCCTGAAACATACTGGTTTGCAAGCCCTTTCCAAAAGCTGTGGAGTAATCTTCTCTAACAGGGAGAATGTCCTGGGTATTTCCGGAGTCCCATATACACACTTGCACAGATATAGTGTGGAGGTATGTATGCCCATGTGCACTTAAGTCCTGACTAGCAAAAGGTAACACAAATACATTAGGAAATTACAATCATTAGTTAATAATTAGTAAGATTTTTATTTCTACTGGTTTTGGTTTGTTAGAAAATGGTAACTGATGCCTATCGTGCTTACTACACAGAACTGCTACAGGTAAGCTATTAAAGCATTTAATAACATTTAAAATTATCTTAAGAGCATTAAGTAATTTTAAAGGTTCAAAGTACATGTATCAGCTAACACACACACATAGAAACATACGTACACATATTTTAAAATACTGGGGTGAAAAATGAATGGGCTGTTTCAGACTCTAGAAACTCTGACTTTTAGTAAAATCTTGTGTTCCAAAATGCATACGAGATTCTTAGTGTTGCAGTTGATTAAGGCCTGTTGATGCTAAAGGCTGTGACATCCTTCCTTGCCTGCAAATTTTTGAAATCTCTCTCATTACCATCCTGCTTTTCAGAGTACTTCATTCTTTCTCATTCTGTCCTGCCCTTGCATCTCTCAGAAAATTTTGCCAAGTGAACTGGCAAAAGATATCTTTTCCAGTATCTCCTAGCCAAATCAAAAATTACAATGTTTAAAAACTAAAACTATTTATAGACAACAGACACCACAGTACTTCCTTTTTATCAGTAAAGAACATTACTGAGGACTGGATTTTTTAAATTTTGTTTTTATCAGGCTTAAGAAGAAAATTTTGGCATCACTTGACTGACAAGAGAAGACTCAGTCTACATTGTCTAAAAGAATGTTTAGAACTGACTCAGGGGGCCTGATGCCATCCAAAATGAAGGTCATGAATTGCTGGTGTAACAGGATTTTTTTAATCCCTGTGGTTACTTGTCCAGGCCTGACAGCTAATGACAGAGCCTGGCATGTTTTTGGCCCTGGTTTCAACAGGGGTGTCCCAAGTCATAGAAAGGCTGTTCTTAACACTACTAGTGAAAACTTCTCTTCCAGAGCAAAGACTCCATGTCAAAGTATCCACACTCAAAAGATTTTTTTTCCAGAACAGTCTTACATTACTTATAAGAGTCAGAGTGAAAACATACCATAGAGAAAAACCTAAAGTACTATTTGCTTGCAACAGGCTCACTGCTGCTCGGTTTTGAGGGCAGTGCTGTGAGAACGAATTCAGTTTGCTTTATATCATAAAAAGACTTGTAATAACGTTCTTTTCATTTCTTCTGACAGCCACTGTAGGTATATCTCATTCACTTTCAAATGCCATAGCCCACCAGTTGAGAAATGCTACTCTGCTTCTACAAACACTTGCTGGCCACCAGATGGTAGGAACAGCCAGGTTCTCCTGTATCCACACTTTGGTGCTCAGGTGTGCTGCTCTGTCCTACCCTGACAGAGGTAGTGCCCATGACAGAGGATGCCATTGCTTCTGTGATGATCAGATTTTGGGCCACAGTTTGCATCATCAATCAATAATATCAGTGAAGTGGCAGGTTATCCATATGACATGAGTATGAGGTCACTGTTACTATTAGTCTTTTCATAAGGATTATATATGTTTATTTATATATATATATAAATGTAAGTTTCTGTATCCACCTAGCTTTAAACCACAAATGCTAGGAAGTAGTTAGCAAGCTGCCAGTCAGTCAAATCGTCCTGCCATGCAGCCACATCTGGTACGTGGGGTTTAGGGATGTTTGGCAGTCAATGTGCTTACGGTCCATCTGCTCACAGCAATATCAACAGTGTGCCCGGTTTCTAACTCTATTCTTCAGCTACAGTGTTTATTGTTCAAGTAGACTGTTTTCCTACTACTCAATGCTGATTTGTAAACTCTGTCTCTTTTTAGCACTGTTTTCATGAAAATGAGAGGAAACACAAATGAGTAACAGCCTTTCCTTCCCTGTACTGCAGTTTAGGGGAGGGCAGGGGGTAGCCCATTATTGTTGGTTACAGCTAATTTACTGAGTAAGAGAAGGTTCTCCATCTAAATTTGAATATGTAAATAATCCGGTCAGAAACACATCTCTCTGCTGTGTATTTAATTTCTAGTTGCTATGCTCTTCCCCATGCTGCTCTGCCTCCCTGTAAGTCTTCAATTATTATCACTGAATCAGTCACACAGCATACATCCCGACTGTCACATGGATTTGCATCAAAGTCACACAAATAGTCTCATGCCTATAGTTCAACTTGACTGTTTCTATGGTTATGACAGATATATTAATGCTTTTCCTTAATTATTTACCTTGCTATTGACCACTCTGGGATCCAGCCCCTACCTTAGACTCTTTGCAACAGGGCCTGCTGACATTAACATGAAGAACTAATATAGCAATCTATTTTTTCCCCTGAGCTGAGGAAAATTGAAGGCTTAAAGAAACTGTACAATAAATTTCAAGGCAGCCACAGATAGCTACAGACATAATAATATGAGACCAACATTTCTGTATGCAAGATTTTGTGAGGTAAATGTTTTGATGAGCATGGTTCTGGTTTTAAGCCATTTAATCAACATATGAAACTTTCTGTTGGTTTTGCTACACTTCACATGACATTGTACCTTAATCCTGTATTTGGCAAAACAGTACCTGTTTTCTCTCAGATACCTTGCATTTTATGCAAACTGTAGTTCTTAAGCAAAAACATATATCTGTTTGGAAAATTAAAAACAATTTCCTGCTAATGTCACAGAGGTTTATGCTGCTCCAAACCTAGGTAGCCCCATTATCTCATTGTTGGCCCGATATGACTCACAGAGGTTACATCAAGTAATCAGCGTAATTCTTACACAATAGCCAAGCTCTTAAGATTTCTTGCTATGTTCATCGCAGTGCACAACATCAGCATCTGATTCATTCAGCACGTCAATTCAACACAGTCATTTTACACCGGGTGCCATCAGCATCTATTCATTGTGACACAGTACATTTTAGAAGAAAACCTTTCTTTAAGAAGAAGAATGGAAGCTCAGGGAAAGAGATATTTCCACATCATTTCATTTGCCAGAGCTCTCACTTGGCAGTGTGGCACAGTCAGCTTCCTTTTCTGAGAGGCCAACGCACTAACAGAACAGAGGACTGTGCTTCTGACCTTCATCCGTGCACTTCTACCCCCAGTCTGCAGCACCTTTTGGGAGCAGGTAGTTAGTACCAACTGCTGGTTGTTACAGCTCATTACAGCACCCATTCCTGCACCAAGACACATAATTCAGAACAGCACTGCAAGGAACGGGACTATAAGTGAAATTCCATCCCCTCCTCCTTATTGTGCAAACTGAATGCTGTGGAGATCGGAGACATTTCCATCTCTTCATCCCTCTGCAGTGATACCACCTTAGATTATACAGACAAACCAAAAAAACCAGATGTATCTGACTTTATACCTACTGAAGTTGCACAGAGCCCTGAGAAAGCTTGGTCTGCCTGTTGAGGAAAGGTATTATGAATGTATAATGAATGTATAATCATGAAGTGAACAGGATGCACATGCAAACCATTTGCTTGTAAGCAGACTGAGTCCAGAACAGAGAACCTCACTAGAAACAGAGCATTTTAAAGCATAAAGACTGGGGATAACAGTGGCGGTGGGGGAGAGGAGCTCAATATCCATGATGGGAGACAGGTGAGAAAAGGAGAGAAACGTGTTGGAAAAAACACCTGAAGTCCTGCAGAAGTGCCCTGCAGAACCAATACGGCATTAAACCTATTGGAATGGCAGAGAGAAGCACTATAAGAACAACCTCTAATTCAGTAAAAGTAAAACATAAAGGAGGGATGGCTTACATGGTAAAATAATGATAAATAGTGGGTTGCTTCCCCTTTGCCCCAAAGCACACCAGATAGGACAATCTAGCAGGGAGACTGCAGGCTGGAGCACGGGGACTGCTTAGCAATGCACACATTAGCAAAGGGCAGGAACACTGGGACCATCACATTCAATTCATGATAAGAAGAATTTGGAAAGATGGAAGTAATTACTTAAACTGGAGTCTTGCCTGCTATGAGGACCTTCAAAAGGTCCTCATCAGGTACCTTCATCAGGTACAAAAGAAGACTGGGAAGATTACATATTGAAGTCCTGAGAGCATAACAAGAAAATGCACCACAGAGGAAGAAAGCAAAGCCACACAAGGGGCTAAGCTAAATAACAAGAAAATTTAAGTGAATTAAGAACATGAGGTCAGTGAAGGAGACAGTAGCACAGTCCTGTAAGAGGTAGGAACTATAATTTATTCACCAGAAGGGAAGAAAGGCAGTAATTCAAAGAGTGCTAGAGCCAAGAATCCAAGTGTGAAGTTCAAAAACTACACATTCTGTCAAAGGAATTTGAAAGAGACAAAGCACATCAGGTCAAAACTTTAAATGGGGCAAATTACTTGGACTAAATCTACTAGAACATCACTGGTTTTAACAAAAACCTTAGCTGTAACACAAAGATGTGAAGCAAGTGATGATGGCGATGAGATTTAAATAAAATTTTAAGTAAAGTCCTACTCTCCTAATGAGAAAAAAAGAGAGAAAAAAAATAAACAATGCACAAGTTAAGTATTGCAATGGAGGTCACTGGTCAACAAGAAGCATTTTTCACTATTAAAAGGATTAAGTAAACTAAAAAAAAACAAAAAACAAAAAAAGCTAAATCTCTGGTGTAAAGAACATATGGTAAAATTAAAGTTTCCAACAACTACTGCAGTGTTATATGAATAGTGAAGACATACATGCAATGGCATAACATTTCAAATAATAACTACCAGTCAAAGTTAAGAGGGTGAAGTGGCCTGAAAATCCAGTCATGGTATCTCTCTGGTATGCAGAAATTTAACACAGTTGGATACCTCCAGTAATCCTAAACGGACATGACCAAATATTGTGCAGAAAAAAGCTGAAGAGTACAAAAAATCCTGATATGGAATTTTGAACTCAGGTCACTGTGGTTTGATCCATACTTTAATAATGTATTTATTAATGCCCCATCTGCCAAAAGAATCCTTTTCTCAGCTTTCCTCTATTTTTAAGAAATAAAGCATATAAACACCCCGATGCATTCAGCCTATGTATAGGAAAAAAATCTGGAAAGGGTTCCCATAGACAAACTAAGTGGCACAATGATTCTATAAGCACTTTCTCACTAAAAAACCGTTTTTCCTTAGCTCCTCAGGAAAACTCAAGTGTCTTTCAAGCAATGGAAATCCAAATAATAATAATAAATATTTTTTCTTGCTCAAAAATCCGTATTCACAACTTAACAAGATAATATTATTGAAGACCTCACAGTATATATTCAGAGTCACACCCACAAAGCAACCTATCACCTTCCTGATTTAGAAGCCTACTGATTTTGCATAGGATAAAATAAATAAAGACTTAGAAATAAAATGGTGATTCATTCAATTAGTTTTAGCTTTCCATTGCAGGAGCTAAGGGGAATTCTGATCAATACAGTGAACATTCAACTTCCTAAACATAAAGCACATTTCATACAAAGCTGAACATTTTTCTCCTTGTCACACAGAATTATCTTAATTATTGTTTCAAGGAACGGCTTTACATAGAATCATCTAGGAGTCCAAAATGCTGCTCAGAAACTCATCACTGGAATAATTTATGATTTTTTCTTCCTAACATCTTGGGCTTGTTTGATATGCTTGCCATTTCTCTCTGACAGGGAGGTCGATTAAATCACATTTATATTGTAAACGTATGCATTGCTTTTTACCCTAGGCGGTGGATGAAGAGATACAGAGCCCCATGGGAAAAGCAAGCCAATCCACTTTCATATTGCAAATTTCTGCTGTTCAGAAGAAATGAATGGTTGCCAGGGAGAGCTGGGAATTACTCGAGGATGCAAAATGTTATTTTAGAATCCTTTTGAGAGAGGTTTTTCTCTCCCCCACCTCACCATTTTCACATCTTCTGCTAATGCAGCTCACATCAGTTTCTATGAAAACACTGAAGGAATGCACTTCACCAGCATTCTTCAGAGGATCTGTATAAATCAGGCTTTAACTCTGCCTGCATAAAGCAGGCCATTTCTTTACTTTCAAAGAGAGAAGGGAGAAAGGATTTGTAACATTTTCCAAAGCATTATGTCTGCCAAAGATCATTCGAGATGAGGAAGGTCACCGCATGTTTTTCAACTAAAAGAAAGTGCTAAAAATGGGGAGGGTAAAGGTCATTGCTTAGGGCCATGGAAAAATGAGGCTTCACTATCATTAACCTAACAGAACTAATTAGGAAACATTCAGCTTTTATAAATTATGCAAAGCACTCAATTTACACTTTTTCAGATTTATACCATAACACAGATAATTAGGAAACATTTACAGCAACAGTGTAACCTAATAAAGCAACCCTTTCATATCAGGATACCTTCCCACTAATACTTTCATATCTACAATAGCGAGAAATAGGTATTATTACCTGAAAAAGCTTTATGGAAATCATTTCACCTGTCACTGAAGACCAACAAGATCATGTTGGTATTTCCCCTTCAGTTGAGGCAATAGCAAAGAGCCAATCAACTCAACTAAGTAAATAACTGTCTCTTTGTAGTTCTAAAGGCTTCTTGCTAGTTTAATTATAACAGAAAATTAGCTTGTATGATTTAACCTTAAGAATATAAACCTTGCCATTCAGGGATTATGTAAACTCAGGGTCAAATCCTACAGTGGAGTCCATTCCCACTTAGTACCCCTGAAAAACTGGAGAGATTTGACATTTCAGTATTAAATTTAACAGCATGAAGTATTCTGAAATATCAGCTTGGTTCTCTGATTAATTTTTACAGGACTTACATTGACTAAGCATTTTAAAAAGGATGCTCTACCAAAAATTCATAAACTTAGGAACACTCAGCAAAGTATGACATCTTTGCAGCATACAAAATATTCAAGTTATTTATCTCCACACATCCTGTATTTGTTTTTGAAACATAGTTTGCAAAGCTAACCAGATCATTTTCCTTCTCCCATCAGAGAGAAAGAGACAGAGAACAAAATATAAAACATGGTGAAAAAGAACGGGGGCTGAAATCAAACTGAGAAGGGATGGGTTGGGGGTGGGAATTGGATTAGAAGAAAGGGGAGCTAAGGATAAAAGTCTCACGAAAGTCTAAAGTTGTAAGAATTCCACCACCTCTAGTATCTCAAGGAGTTAAGAAGATAAGCAAATACACTCCTGCCTTCAGATCTTCTATTTGTAATGCTCTAAAGAGTGACTTAGAGTGAGATTCAAAGAAGTCAGTGGAAAGATTCCCTGCACTGATCTTTAGATGTTCTGTACAAAACACATTCTGATTTGGCTATGAGATTTTGATGACAATGCGAAAGACCTAATATATAATCATAGAAATTCAGCTTGTGACCTGGGGGAGATAAAGACCAAGAATAAATTTTGGCACACTACAGCTTTCAGAAAAAGTGCAGAACGTAACTCAGCAAGTTTTCTTGTGTATCATTCATCATTTTTCCTCCCATGAACTGCGCAGTCAAAATATACACCATATGACCAGAACATCTATGTACATTTCTGATGTTTTTCCTCTTAACCAAAAACTAATTTTTCACAAAAATATTTGGAAAACTCCTGTTTCTGCTATTGACGTAACTCCAATACCGACCAGCTCTAAACAAAAGTAACTCTTGAAACCTTTTCACAGTATCACTGTATAAATCTTCTGCCATGAATCAGAATTAAATAAACACAGCTTTTCTCGTCACCCATGTTTAACCAGTTATAGCAAAGGTCTCACATTCCAGTGTTCCAGTCTCAAAGCAGCGGATCAGCCCCTCATTCCCTGATGCTCAAGTGGTGTGTATAAAAACCAGCCAACACTGAATGATATCAAAAGACCTTTAACCCAAATACTAACATTTTCCTTACTAGAACTATCAACTCGCTAATATTTCGGGGGGTTTTGTGTTTATTGTCTTAATTCTATTTATACAAAGAACTCCTGGTGTATGAATCTCTTGCTATTCATACATTAGAGTTTAGTTCATGATTTCACATAGTTTAGTGCTACTTGTACCATAAATGACAGGAACACAAGAATTTATACTATATCATTAAAAATTATTAAAAATACACCATGAACGAAATATACAACAGTACAATTCAGTCTTATCAGATAGTTTTAGTGAAATTAGAACAAAGCAGAAAACAAGAAAACGTGAGATTATATCTTTGGTTCTGCCACTCTCCTGCCGTGTAACCATGGAAAAATAATGATGGCTGCCTAATTCCATTTCTGCTTTTCTTCACTTCTTAGGTGAATCGACAATAATTATTAATTTTGCTGGAGGTTAACAGATACAAGCATAATCCAGATAATACTACTAAAAGATAACGTGGGCCTTGACAGATGAATTCATGGCACTATTTCTGTGCTTTTGTTTACCTTACTTGAAGATACAGGTTTGTCCACCAGTCATTACCTGGTTAGTCATGAGAACATTGCACAGACTGACAGCTATACTAGACACCGGGATGTGTAGTAATAGATCTCTGTTATGACTTACCCAAACTTACTGCAACTATGGTTTAAAAGACAACCAAGATACTGAAGCAAAACAGAGAACAGAGACACAAAAAAGAAGCTGTCAGAAGTGTTTCATTGCTTCCATTCACACTGAAGGAAAGACACCTTCCACCAGTGGTATTAGTGGATGCCAGAAAAAATTGTTGCTCCGTGTCATGAACAGAGTGTTCCAGCAGAGCTGCCAAACGAACGCACAGAGCTTCATTATCTTGGGGTTATCATAAAGGCTGAATGTACAAACTTATTCATACTTTTCCATGAACTGCAAGGAGGTGGGAAAACAAAGTAATGTTGCATCTTTGCAGATGGCACACCTTGAAAGTCCAGCTCTAACAGCCACATCAGCGGCTCCAGCCACTCAGCAAAGCCCTACCTATGGATTTGTCAGCTGCTCTCAGATCACTCAAGGGCACTGCTGTGGCTACGGCAGAAATGCTTTGTGTGAATTAATCTGATCTCTCCCAACACCCGAATCCTGGCGCAGCTCGAGGGTCAGCCCGGACCCCAGGACCCCTTTGCTGCACCTACGGCGGGTGTCCCAGCGCAGGACCTGCGAACGGCAGAGCGAGGCTTTGCCTTGCCGTCGGGTAGAGAGCACAAGAGCCAGCTGGCAGTGTGCACGAGCAAGGGCCAGGGACGAGAGGCAGGACTCCGTACGAGTTCCAGGGAAACCTTGACTCGGCTGAGAAGCCAGGGACGAAGTCCGGGAGAACAGGCTGTGTAAGGGTTTTTAAGGGGGGGAGGTTCTAGGGGAGCTACAAACAAAGTAACCAATCGCATAACAACATAGTAGGGTCCAGGGAAAGACGGACAGTACAGGGGCTTGTCCAATAGGATAGGGGGAGTAGGGTAATTTGAATGAACCAATGGGGTGTCGAGTAGCAGGGAAGGTTCTGGAAGGGGGGTTGGTACAAAAAGCTGATGGACAGGGGAAAAGGTGGGGTACAAAGCCAAGGGACAAACCAAATGCAAAGGGACAGAACAGGGGACAACCCATTCTTTAAATACACAATACTTAAACATAAAAACCAACAACCACACCACAACAGAATCCCATCCATCTTTTAGTCCTGATATGATGATGACAATGTATTTTGTTTGTTCTGCTCTTGTGTCATATTCCTTTAAGAGCAGGTGGCTGAGGGAGATCTCCTTGAATAGTTACTGCTTTAACTTTTACAACGTACTATTGTCCCAGGCTGACAGAGACACATATTCCAACCCTGCCATCCCATACATATTCAGTAATAGAGAAATTCCCTCAGAAATGGCTTCATAATATTTAGAAGAACTCTGAAGTTGTACAGAAACTTTTCCCAAATCTTCCAACATCAGTGGTCTTCAAATAATCTTCTCTAAATTCTTCATGAGTTCTGTGGCCAGGACCTGAGTCTCATGAACCTAAGCCCGTTACGTTAACCACAGACACCTTGAGCAAATGTCTTTTTTTAATAATGCAAACTGACCAATTTTTTTTCAACATCAAAAAGCTGAAGACTCAAAACAGCCCCCCCCCCCCCCACATTCATTCAGGAGTTCACCTAGTAATCCTTTTTCTCTTGAATTCCAAATATAAGTACAACTATATGAATGAGAAACATTTGCCCACATAAATAAAATCTGCCTTGCCTGGTCCCTCATTAGTACAAATCAACCTGTCCTTTGTTTTCAGCTTCTGGGTGAGAGGAACAGATATACATTGTATTCATTAGAGTCCTCATTATGACTCTTGCTGCCAGAACAAGATACCCTAATTGTAAGACAGATGAGAAAGACAGCGGCATCCTGTAGTAGCATGACCTTTCCTACACTTCACATTTTGACTTGCTGACCATTCCATCTGCTTGTTGCACACTGCAGGGAAGAACAGGATAGTCATGCATGACGGTAACTGGGAGGAAAGTTAACCCATTACTGTAAACTGATGAAATCTCACTACGAGTTTTAATTCAGTCCTGTCTCGACTCCTGCTAAACCGGCAGGACTTACCCCGCATTTCTGTTAACTGTGGCAATACGCATTTTTCGTATCTCTGAGATCACGTTCACAGATCAAGCTTCTTTCGTGAAAAAGCAGTGATGGATTACCATTCTGGGCAACACTGTGCAAAAAGTGACAAATCACTTTTAGTTCCTTAGCTATTCATTATCATAACGCTAATCCATTTGGCATTAAGGAAGGAATAATATTCAAGCCTGTATTCTTTCCTTTGCAATTTAGTACAAGTCTTGAAGAGCTTTGGAGATCTTATTGTCAGAGATCCCCAGGTACTTTAATTTCACATAAAATACTCCACAATATTACAGCATCACTAGTGTCTCAGAATTTTTATAACTTGACTTAAATATTGCAGCATGAAGTTCTTCAGATAAGACTTGGCCTTTCCAACAGCCGTGGCACTTGATAACATCATTACCATTAACTCTAGAAACTGTCAAAATTCCTTGGTGAACATAAATGTTCACAAAACTAAAGAAAACAAAAGCCTGAATAATTGACAGTGCACACCAGGGAAAATGGGACAGACTGAATCTGTCTCTCTCGGTAGATCTTAATAGCACTTTCCAGCACCTAAAGGTGGCCTAGAAGAAAGCCAGAAAGGGACTTTTGAAAAGGGCATGTCAAATAGGATAAAATAAGGGGGAATCACTTTAAACTGAAAGAGGGCAAGTTTAGATCAAGTACTAGAAAGAAATTCTTCACCATGTGGGTTGGGAGAGGTTGCCCAGAAAAGTTGCGAGTGTCCCGTTCCTGAGAGTATTCAAGGGCAGTTTGGATGAACGCCTTCCCTGGTCCGATGGAAGGTGTCCCTGCCCAGGACTGGGGGTTGGAACTAGATGATCTCCAAGGTCACATCCAATCCAAGCCATTCTATGATTCTCTGTTGGAAATTGTCATTTTAAGGCAGAAGTTGTGACAAACACTGCTCCAACAATGACCAGAAATATATATATTAAACATGTACCTGTCTTTAAGTAAAGCTTCACTTTCTTTAAAGATTATGAATGAAGAATTATGGCAAAATATTGCAGATCCAACATCTATACCCATCTCTGCTTTCTCTAAAGACTGATTGAGCCATGGAAGAAATCTGAGAAGCGTAAGCCTCCCCAGATGTGGCCAAGGGCCAAGAACAGCAAGGAGGTAGGTTATAGAACTGTAGAAACAGTTTCAAGGGGACAGTCCAGACTAGAAGAAAGAGAAAGAAATACAGCAGAGAAGGAAGGAGTCAGATATTTAAGAATCTAAAAAGTATCAAATGGAACAAAATTTTACACAAAATCAAACAGGCAGTCAGTGGAGGGCTAAACAAATGAGCAGGAGGTGGCTACAGAACCACAGAAGTTACTCTGAGAAACAGAAAGAGAAGCAGAGCTACAGGAAAGCAATTGAATTTGAGATACTGAATTTAAGATACCAGTGGTCCAACAAAATATATTCAATATATAGTCAAAACACAAAACTGCTAAGGTGTTACTGGGAAGTCTAGAGAAATATATAAAGCAGAGAGTATCAAAGCTAAAACGCTACCTTTCCAAGAATACATCTAAAAGTACACATATCCACATGGGAAATCTATGGAATCAATCTGATTGATTATCAGAATAAACAAACAAAAACCCAAAGCAAAATCCAAGAATAGGAAAAACATAACCCCAAAAATGGGCAACAGCCTGGTATTTTGGCTTCTTAAAGTTTGATAAAGGTACACCTTTCTAATTGCTCTTTGCCTGTTATTCAGTATGTAAATAATCCCAGTCATGAGGAATTAATAATTCATAAATCATGAAGTTACAATTAATTTTCCCATGTCTGATTTTCTTTAAAAAAAATACTTAATACACAGTGGAAATGAAAATGACTCAAGATGTTTTACACTGCCTAAATGTATTCATGTTTTCTATAGAGCTCTCTTTCTCTTTGTGTGAGAACTGTTAAGTCTTATTAATATTATTATTTAATAAGATTAGTAAAAATTAAACTCCACAATTTAAAAAACCCAGAAACATGTTTCCCTTTGTTTACAGGTAATTAGGTAATTTTAAACCAGCACACAGAGAAAGAAATTAATTAATGGGGGAGGAGGGGACACAATGACTAGAGAGGAGCTGATTGGTACTGCATGAGAACTAAGGCACACTGTTATTTCATGTATTCCAGTTACATAGTAGTATCTAAAATACAGAGAATTTTAAATGCGCAGAATTTTGCAATGAATCGACTACCTTTCCTGTGAAATAAACCATTTAAATCCTGTATTACAAATGAGGAAATGGACAGATTGCAAGATTTTCACAGAGACTTTTCAGGTACATTTATAAAACACATCATGAGTCAGTGATGTATCCAGTGCTGGAGTGCAGAAACTCCCAGCACTGAAACAAGATGCAGTGTAGCATCTGCAATTATCTAAGGGATTAGTTTTCATGTTGTACATTTTGTTTCTCTAAAAAGCCTTTGATATGTGACCAGTGTTGGAGTATGTGACTTATTGATGCTTAACATGCAGCAAGTTAAATGTATACGTAACTGCTGAGGGCCTCATGCTGGTTTCCCCTAAATCACAGAAGTCAGATTCAACATAAGAGTTGGTGCTTAGCCACAGTTTGCAAAAGGAGCATCCAAATTACCCAAATCAGCTACTCCAACACATACTAAGAAATACACATACTGAGGGCTGCAGGACAAATTGAAAGAACCAATCACAAGCAGAACACACTTCTGCAGTAATGATTTTGGCAAATACATTAAACTCGTGGACAAGTCACTGAGCTGAAAAAACTGAGTGCACAAGAAACACTTTTACACCATTCTGAGATAAAGGAGTACAATCATTCATTAGCAACAGACCAGCCTTTTAGGTACTCGTGACTCAGCCTATATGAAGACTAGATTCCTTCGACTCTTTAAACTCCAATTCAGAGAAGTACATTTAACCATGTACTTAACACTAAGTGCACACCCATGCAAATTCTTATCCATTAAAAACTCACACATACACTTAAAGGTGATAGAGGATTGAATACTTTGGCATTTGAACAAGGTGACCAGGCTGGTCCTGCTCTCTCTATTGCAGCTTGTTGCTTTGCAGCTGAGGAGGGCAGGGCCTGCCCTGCACTGGGCAGTTGAGTTCACCCCTCCCATTTCTCATCTTTTTTTAATATTGCTATGCTGTGCCTGAAGTGTCCTCTCATTAATATGCTTTGTGGGTCAAAGCACAAACAAATATTCGCAACTTGTCACCACCCGAGTCCTTAAAGGGAAATCCCTTTCATTCACTGCAAGAGGCTCTGAGTCAGAAAGACACATGCTTCACCTGTCAGCAATGTGGGGCACACTTGACTTACACAGTGAGTAATAGCTTTGACTCTGGTGCATACTACCAGCAACTCCTGATCACTTAAAGGTGACTCCTGAAGCTTCAATCATCACACTGGTTTGTGGGTTGTAGGTTTTGGCTTGGGTTTTTAGTTGTTGATTCTCGGTTTGGTTTTTATTGGGTTTTGGGGGTGTTTTGAGGTTTTGGTTTGGTTTGAGTTTTGGGCGGATTTTTTATTTGCTTCTTTTTTAATCCTTTTGGTTTGGTGTGGGGGAGGTAACCACAAGGAAACAGAAAAATACGACAGGACTTAAGCCTGGCATTATTCTCTCATTACATGAACACAAGCAGGCATTTATTAAGTTGTTCTTGAAATTGAACTTCTGCAGTTAACCAACATTAAAATCTGGTACTATCATATTTGAACAAAATATCAATATTTCCACTAAAAATTTTATTTCAAGTACAGTGTGAGAGGGTGATCAGTAATGTGAAAGTACACCCCTACAGAACACCCAGTTGTGGACAAATTGAAGATAAAACTAATGATTATAACTCATTAGATTGTCAGTGAAAGTCTGTGATAGCAATAGGTTAGAGTACTAAACCATGTGACTGCCCAAATTATGTGACAGACATCAGGGTGCAGAGCATAAGCTGTATAACTTGGTAATATTCAAAAATATATCCTTGTTTCAGTCCTAGCTTAGTGAACAACTAGAAGAAGCAAAAAAATCTTTAGAAATAATGTGCCTCATATCTTGATACTGTGTAGCATTTCCCTTTTTACCACTACTAACATGCCATTTGTGCTAGATCATCCTCACTCAAGAATATAAGTGTCCAGTTTTTCTTGAAAGACCTCTACATTCTTGCTGTGAAATACCAATCAATTTGTCATACTGATTTAAAGAAATACAGGTATAGTCACATTATCTTGAAAATTCATTTTTAGTCTTTCTACGTCTACTACCTCAATTTAACTATTAATTACAGTGTTTATCTCAGTAAGAACTTTGCTGTTACAAAATTAGAAATGTAATTTTCAAAATTAGTCAAATAGTATGACATTACAAATGCAATTTCAGCTATGGTAGAAACACAAACACAGCAGATCTGCAGCATTTTTTTTTTTTTTAGAAAGGATTTTGCTCTATCAGTACCATAAACTTAACAGTGTCTGTAAAAAAAAAGAAAAATCAAATCAGAAGCATCTACAACATTGTGTAAGACTTTTAAGATAGTACTCGCTAGCTCCCTAATCCAGAGGCCATTTTGGAAATTTGGATAAGATATTTTAGTTTAGGCATGACCACCTTCTTTTCTCAGGCAACCAAGAGAGTTCTCTCTCTACTTAACACCTTCAATGCTGATAGACTGCTCACCGATCTCCTGGCACCGTAGCTCCCAAGAGGGACTGTGTTCAAATGAGGCAGTATCTAAGGATTCTTCCCACCGCTATTACTTCCTAGGTGTACCTGGTGGAAGTCTATCAGCATTAGAAAAGTTAATTAGTCAACTGAGAGCTGGAATCTCACCAGGCTAATTTTTGCTGTCAGGGATAATGATAGATTTTTCAAGCCTTAAACCAACAATTGGTGCAAAAGATCAACTCACTAATGATTGTCAATTAGTCGTGTGACTGTTGACTTCATTTTTCTGCCTTTGAAAAACATGTCATATTCATTCAACAACAGCCCACACCACCTGTATTTTGCAGCTGTGAAAATACAGATATTCCAAATGAATCCCCAGAGACACCAGAGCCAAATGTTTTTCAGTAAACAGTAAAAGCCTTATCATTGTAGTGTTATTAACTATGTTAATTTGTCTAGCAAAGCACAGTGCAGCATTCATAACTGCAGAATAACATAAACATTACTGACAATAAACTAAGTTATTCATTTGTATTTACTTACAGCTATCGTCACACAAGGCTTAAAAACAAGATTTCAGTTAGATAACTGAAGGTTCCCTCTCAGAGCACTGTCATCTTTAACAGACACGCCTGCATCAAACTAGAGTTTTTATGCTCAGGTACATAATCTGTAATTGTTGCAGTAGCAGAAGTGGTAGAGAGGCTCTATAAAGGAGAGTAACACTTTTCAGAAAGCAATTCAGGTAAGAGAAATTTACCTTCATTCCAACTGAACACAGCCTGTATTTTAGCAAGTATTTCCTTTCACATGAAAGAGCACATTTCAGTGAGAGTTCAAAGCATCACCTCACCATATAATCTCAGCAACCACAACCCAGGAAGTAATTGTAACTTCTCAAACTCTTCTTAATAAATAAGCACATGCTCATCTGAAGTAAACAGAAGGCTCCACTCTCACAGCAAATTCTCAACCTGGTATGAAGTTCTCCCCTCAGACTAATTTAAGGTAGGCCTCAAACTGAGTACCTCAATGGAGAGAGTAGCTCTGCCTCCACTCTATCCCTGCCACTCCCACATGATTATCAGAGGCACCAAGTCGTACTAATCACAGCAGTACTTTTAGCAAAATCTCTGCTACTAGAAATCCAGTCAGAATCAAACTGGATTTTTACCCTTCCTTCATATTTAGTAGTGTAGGTTATTAACAATATAGACCTAGAAATAATACTGCAGCATGTAACTGATAATGCTGAACACTGAAAAGTTGGTTTTATGTGCAAAAACCTACACTATGGATCCCGGTTCATGCAGGGAACTGTACAAATCCTCCTTGATTCCTAATCCTTTTAGCCCTTTTTATCATCCTACCAGGCCCCCAATAAAAAATCTCAACTACAAGTAGTTTAGCACCCTTTAACAAGTTTTTTAGCCTTGCACGGCAAGGTCAGCCATTTCACATAAAAAGGAACATGTTCTCTTCCATCTCTCTCCACCTGTTACAGAAAGTCTGGCTGTGTCCTAAACGCCTTCTACTCTGGCTTTCATGGTCACAACCACTCTGCCTCAGCCCATGTTACTTGAAAAAGTATCTGAAAATGCAAGGATCAGCACCTGAAGACACAGCATGACGCTGACAGATCTATTTCCCAGATCTTACAGACAGGAGTAACAAGTTCCCAAGGGACTGCAGGAGGACCAGTCAGACAAAGCCCTAGTGAACAGGCACACACACCACACTTAGAGCATGAGGCTCTGAAGATTATTAAAATATATTGCAATATGCCTTTCAGAAAATTTAGAAAGACTGCTATCCAGGCTCTACAGAAAGGCAAATATCAATATATATATATATATATATCAACATATAACATGCCTTCCCAAACTATCTGGAGAAAATTACTTTCCTAGAGAACCTGTTCATTAGTTTGGAAAGAAGATCATTTTAAGCAGTCTGTTAAAATAAGATCCCAGTGATTTCATTCAGAAAATGAAAATTGGTAAAACGTTTCATTGTGTTATAGATGGAAAAAACTAGGCCTTGGGAAGCTGAGCAACCAGTTAGGGTCCCCTCATGCATCAGTGTGTTGAAAGGAACTCAGTTGTAACACTAATTCATTTACCATTAAAATCCAATTAATTTATGTACATAGAAAAGTGGTTTAAGGCTTAGTTTAATAGATCAATAAGAAGTTCCATTATCATTCAAGTGCTAGGACTTTGTTAAAAAAAAATTTAAGATTATCCCAGCCATAATAATAATAATAATGATAATTTTTTAAAATGTTGCTCAGATGTTGGAAACGGGTGTACTTTAAGCTAATTTATTAATTTTAAATTTGACAGATTTCTCATGAAACTCCATCTGAGTTTTAAGGTCACAGCCTAAGCATATCAGACCATAAAAAGCCTTGCTTGTAGAGCCCCACCAGTCTCAGTCTGTGCTCCTTATCCTATAGGGTTTCTCTGATTGCTACTACTTCCCAATATCCTTCCTACATCTCAGAATTGTTTTTCCTCAACACTCCCCTCTTCCCCTCTCCTTGTATGTTCATATGTTCTTTCTACCAGTGATCCTCAACTTCTTCCCTGTATTTCAAGCCCCTGCTCCAGAGCAAACAAGTAAAGATTTAGTGAATCAGAATTAAGAAGTGCCTGATATCATTCTGAGTAAAAGCTAAAATTTAAAATTAAGAGGAAAAAAAGGTAATCATCTCAATACATAAATCCTGGCATGAGAAAACTCCCTCTGAGAAGCTCTGGACACTCTATGCAATGCATAACAACATCTAGGAAAAAGAAAAGGTAATCTTAAAGCATAATGCTTGATTCTGCCTTTAGTGATAACTACTAAGATTCATTCAGTATGAAAACCTAGATAGACAAAATTCATAAGGATATATCATTTCCAAATTATAATTTGGATATTGGTATTTGATGAACAGTTTTTGAGCCTCACCAAATTGCAAGTTTCCCATCAGAAAGGGTTAGGCCTTTATAATTTGAATATTGGTATTTGATGAACAGTTTTTGAGCCTCACCAAATTGCAAGTTTCCCATCAGAAAGGGTTAGGCCTATTTACTTATTTAGTAACAGCAGCTGAATGGATGCAATTTCCTGCTTCTGACAGCTGGCACATAGAAAAAACCAACAAAACCCATGACAGATCTAATAAAAATCTCAAGAAGTGACACTGCCCCCTCTTACAAAAAGGCTATGAAGGCCAACTCTCCAAAGATGTTGAAAAGACATTGCTCAATCAGAATGGGAGCTGTGAGTATTTAGCAATTCTAAAAGGAAAAAAAAAAAAACCACAAAATACCCAGCTCCCATCACATATCGTGGCCTAGTAGTTAGTGTATTCTATTTCTGTATGAATTGTCACAAGGAAAGCTGATGTTAAACCAACTTTTTAATTATAATTTTCCCAATTTCCCACATGGAAAAACAATTTTCAGTAATCTTAAAATTAGTATTCGTAATGCACAGGCTGGACTGTAGCCTTTTCTAATTCACTTCTTGACTTGAGAGCAATGAATGACAAGGAGAATCTTCTACCTGGTACTTAATTCTGTTCACCAGAATTCCCATGTTGATTTTTTTTCACCAACTTTCTTTTTATTATTTATTTTTTAGAAAGCACACTCCTGGGAGTAGAGACCACATTCTGATTTATGTCCACATGAAAAAAATGTAATTCCATCTTAACTGGGGATTTCCACCCTGCTTGGGGACTGAAATTAACATTGTTTGTATTTTTTAAAGTAGGCAAACACAGTAAGCTGACCAGTAAATGCAGCAGTGCCAGTTCAATTTGTAATTTCTCTGTGTATGCTTCAGGAACAGGGCATGCTGTAATGAAGCTTTTTTTTTATTTCACATTAAATCTGGAGCTAAGCTAGACAACACATCATATGGGAAGGGGGAAAAGAAAACTTCATGTCGCTGGAATTCTGTCTCAGTGGGGGCCAAGAGCTTGACTGTTCTTTGGTTATTGCTATGCTGAGTGCTAAGATGGCTGTTAAATATTTTATCAGCCAAGACTAAAACCGAGAAATGTGCTGAAAACAAGAGTTGAATGATCTATATTTTGAGTCTCACATTGTGTGGATACACAAGCAGATTTTCTTTCCTTTTTTTTTTCCTGCTTTTTCTATGTTCATTTCTCTCAAATACCTCCCCCCAAAGCAGCTACTCCGAGGGTTTTCTTTTCCACAGCAGCAGCTGTGGTACAGCGCATGTTATAAGGGCTGACAGTTAACCGAAGTAAACATAAGGACACAGCAGCATTAGGGTTGTCAGTCTGAAAATAGAATTTCGTTGTAATTCTCTGCGTGAGGTCTTGGAACAGCCGATGGCTGAATTAAGAACAGTGCTTTTGCAGATTTTATGGGGCTGATGCATGTGACTATCCCTCCCTCCCTCCCTCTGTCACAGTAGAGGCTTGGATGATGGAAAATCATGCAATTATCTGTGCGTGTATGTATGCATGCACAGAAAAATATTTTTGTTCTCAGGTTCTTGTTTTTCCTTTCTTATGCCAGCTCCTTTCAGTGACTCCCTAAACACTCTCATTTGGTTGTAGTGGATGGGCACAACAACTAAGCAATGCTCCTTTACCACCTCACAGCCCCACTTCCCCTTTCCCTCCCCTGCCCACACCAGAAAGCCCCTCAAAATCCCTTTTCTGCTGTAAACACCAACTTCCAGCTATGAATTTGTCTTTGCTTTCCACTGTGTGGTTTGCACTGTCATCTGCTAATAACAGAGTTTTTACCACCATCTGCAATGCTGAGCTCTTCCTGTGGTTTCTCTCTGCCATTTCTAAGAATTTGACAAATAAATCACATTGCATCGGGAGATCAAATGAGAAAAATATGGGCCCCGCATTCCGGCTTAGTCTTTGTTTCAGGGAGTTTAAATGACAGATGTGTGTCTCCTAACACACATCGGCAGAATCAGCGAGAGCCCCGGTTCAGGTTAGCGTACATTACAGAGAGAGGATCAACAGCTGGTATTACCCTGGAAGCAGAGCGGTTTGACTCTGACAGAGCCCCATCTAACACGAGAATCCACGCAGAGTCTGGACTGCGCCTGGAAAGGGTCCAACCTTGTTTCATAAGGTGGAGCCATTTCCTTAAAAGTAGAGATGGGTTTCGATACGCGAAAGAGGAGACGCAGTGAGCACCGCGCTTGGCTGGGTGGTCTGTGCGTTTATCAAAAGCCTCAGGCTGGGAAAATGTCTGCGCTGGGGCCATGTTGCGGCTCCTCGGAAATCAGAAGGTATCGATCTCCTCCAGCGAGCCGCTCCCCCTGGCCGCCGCATCCCGCGCGGCGGCGGCGCAGCTGCCGCCGGAGGAGCGGTGGGAAGGGCCCCCGCGTCTGAGCCCATTAGTCACCAGATGTCACCTTCTGCTGCCAGCGCCCCCGACAGCCCGGCACACAACGTCCCGGCACGCCGGACATGCGGACGGCGGCTCCGGCGGCAAGGCGGGCAGCGCCGTGTGCTGCGGGGCCCGCCGGCCCGAGCCTGAGCCATGTGTACAGTGACACCTACAGCCCGCCGGCCCCGCCGCGGCTGCGGGGGGCTTTCCTCTCTTTCTGCCCGGGTTGTGTGGGGGTGTTAATTTATTTTAAAGATACACCTCTTCTGAAGATGTAATTGATTTTATTCACCGGAGGAAATACCAGCTTCTCTATCGATTTCTACATTTGCTGAATTTATTTTGTTTTCTCCTCTGTGTGATACCATAAAATGTTATTAAAAAGGTGGTGTACATCAAACTGAAAATTATTTGTTTTCCCCTAGAAAGACTAATTTTTAAAAACTACCATATTTTAAACATGTCTTCTCAATGGCAGGGAAAGAGATTATTTAGCATCCACAGCCATTACCCGGTGCTCGTTAGCAAGTTGTTTATGGGGCTGCAGAGCGCAGGGTAGAGGCTTCTCTGCACCTTCCCTGCATTCACCATTTCTTTTATAGCCTCACCAGCCTCCCCCAGCATTTCACTGAGAAGGACCAAGCATGTATTAGAATAAGATTTTTAGATGTATTTTAAACAGTAAACAAAATCAAGTAGAGAAACATCTATGAAAACTAACAGTGCTGTAAAAAAATAACATTAATAAGGCTCTGCTGAATTAAGTGGGGGAGTGTTTACCTGGGGTTGTTAAGGGTGTTATACTCCACAATCAAAAACTGATTAGAAATTTGCTCACAGTACAACAGACAGTAGTGTCACTATACTTGAGTAATTGTTCAAGTATTTCTAAGGTCAATCCAACAACGAAAAAACCCAAACAAAATAGATGTCAATAGAAATCTTTAGGTGCTTCTAATTAGACCAAACAGAAACAAATCATGCTATCAAGTAACATGGATACTGAAGATTAAATTTAGAGGCTGTTTAAGGTAAAATTTACTGGAGAGGTGTGAGACCTACAGAATTTTCAAGCCAACCAAAAATGTAAGTTAAGCACATGTTTTAACATAATATAAAACTGCATAAGGCTGAATTTTTTTCACAAATGTAAGAAAAACATTTCTAATTTCTTAGATCATATACCTTGACACTGAACCAGACAGATGCATTTTTTACAGATTTTCTATAAGGTAATTTCCTCTCCTTTCTTTACACTTTGGGATTGTGGTGGTCATTTTTTTTTAAATCTGATAAAAATTTTCACGTTTAATTATAATCACACAGAAAATAAAGGATATTTGGCCACTGTATTGAATGGGCAAATAATCCACTCCTACACTTTGAACAAAATATAGGGAATTAAGCAAAAGTGTATTCTGCAGTAAAATAAAATAGTATTTTGTATCAAACACAAAAATAGCTCTTACGATACCTTGTAGTAATGCTATTTTTGCAAAATATTAATTTTTGAAAATGCCTTTCTCATATTTTAACTATATATATACACATAAAAACAAATACACTTTATCTGTGGGATACTTCACAATGAGGTCTAAATAGTAGGTTTTAGATTTGGACATCCTGTGAGATTCCTGCTGCTTCTGCATGTATTGCTGCAACTAAGGTCAGATACCTTGTGGCACTGAGACACAGAATCCTATTATCCGTGTTTTACTTTTAAAAATGGACTGTTCTTATTAATTTCCTTTAACTCTCATATTTCATAATCTGGTCTGCATGTAGCAGGGGTTTTAATTAGAGAACATTTGTTTTCTTTTGTTTTTTAGAGAGGCTGAGCATCCACGTCATCACAGAAATGAACTGCTAAATTTAAATTTATACATGACATATTCTAACACAGGTGCAAGAGTATTCAGGTTACACGGTTCAGGAGGTTCTTGATGTTTGTTTCCTGTGCATGTTTATCCCATACTAGAGCAATACTGGGGCATCCCTTTTGTCTGCTTAGCCTGAGGCTGTATATTATAAAATGTGGTCTACAGTGAAACACCTGAAGTTACAGGAATCTTTATGAAATATACCTTAGTATTTCCAAAATTCCGAGAAGTTCAATATTTGTTTCTAAAAACAGCCATTAGCACAAGTGTTTACAAAAGCAGATCCTTAACCACCACCTACTGGTGCAGGGTACCCACACAACCAAAATATTTAATGCTATGTTGAACTCCAAAGTTATTAATTCAAACACAGTATCCAAAGTGTTTAGAAAATACTTTCAAACCATTAAGAACTGCCATTTGTAAGACTTTGGAATCTGCAAGTGCTTCATGTAAAAAGCTGTTATGCTTCTATTATCAACACGCCGCAGGACTTAATAAAGCAGGCATTTCAAAACACAGCATGCTGAAATTTGGCATTTTCATTTAGTGCTTACATGTTATTGAACAGAGGGCAATGTAAGGAAGAAAAAGAGAAAAATCTAGCAGGAAGGTCATTTTCAAAATTAAGAATCTGTATTGTTGATGTTGCTGGTCAAAAGGTGCCCCAAACCATGTAAAACTGATTTTGTTTTTTAGCACTAATGATCAAAATCTAGGGCACAGGCTCTGAATTAATGATCAGTTGGGTGGAGCTGATTCCATTAACCTCAGGTGCTCATTAATCCCTACAACTACTTCCATCAAGGTCATTAATGCTGTTAAAAGCAAAATATTTACCATACAATTATGGGGGTTTGCCGTATGAAAGACTTTCAGCAGAAATGCTTTGATTTTAGTTGTCTAGGTGCACTTGTTTGGGTCCCAGTGATGTGTCTACAACTTGAAAAAACTCACAAAAATTGTTACATTTTCTTACCTTGTTGTGACACCAATCAGTTTTAGGAATTGGGTCCTGATATACCTAAATACAGACAAAATGTGCACTTATGGTCAGTACTTGTTACTTATACTGACATGCACAGGTAGCAGAGCTGGCAAAGACTCACTCAAAGCCATTCTCAGCTCAGAGGCAAATTCCCTTCCAGCTGAGACAAATTTTCTTTCTTTGACTTTTATCTCAAGGAGGTGGCAGGCTGTGATTTCAGCTTGTAATGAGCACCTTTTTCTCCCACCCCCCAGAACAGAGGTGAGCACTCATGCAGTGAGAACAGCAGTCTCATTTGAAAAGCAGTAACTAGGTGGTGGTCAGAAGGGGTTTTTGGAATTCCTCAGCTGTGCTTCATGACACACTGCCTGTCATGGCTCTGTGCTAACAGAAGAGCCTGATGGCAGAGTGAAGGTGTCTGTAGCCTCACTGGGTCACCCGAGGTCAAGGCTTGAGCTCACAGCAGGCCAATCTGACAGTGAGGCCTGGAGAACACAGTAAGTGTTTATTGCTTTACAAACCCATCCTTCCCTGAACCCTTATGCACTTTCTACTAGACTGAGTGGCATAGTCTTTATATCAGAAAACATAACAGATTCAATATTTGAAGTAAAAACATGAACTAGTTTTGATTTGTGACATAATATAAATTCACCTAATGTTTCTTTTTTGCAGTTTTCTTGTTAGTTGTCGTAAACTGAAATATAACTGAATTATCCACTTGATAGCACAGCATTGTTTTAGTAGCAAAAGGACACAGGCTGGCAATGAGTTAATTAACTGTTACTCTCGTCCCTAAGACCAGTCTGCTCTCTATGGTAGGTCTCACACCAATCACATTTTGCTACATCTCCTATAAAAGTAAAATTTAAAAAGATGGGAGAGAAAAAGAATAGCAAGGGAACATGAATATTTCAATATCCCCTAAAATATTATTAAGTAATGTAAATAATATTTTCCCTTGCACTATTTGATTCCTACAGCTTAGAGATGCTAACGACAAAATTTTCTCATTTATGTTTCGGCCACATTAAAATATACTGGCTTCAACTTGAAAATTCTCTTTGAAAAATCTGTTTAGTCCAAAGATACTTTCTTTTCTATACCCAGTTGTTGTCCATATATTGTATCTAGCTATACCACAATGCCAATAGCTTAATAGTGATATACGTGGTTGGTTTCCTCAAAATACCGTTTGCAGTTATGGTGTATGAAAGTGAGATGGCTTTGAATAATGCCATGGTTTTTACTTTTGTCTTTTGAAAGGGAAACTAGCTGATATTTACCTTCCCAGAAAAGAACACAAAGCACATAGGAAGTGAGCCTGAAATGGACCTCCTTACTGGCAATTCCAGTTCCCTATCAGCACCAGCACCATATCATATAAACTTGGTAATTTCTTGCCCTTGCTGCTCTAATTAAAAGGCCACTTCAAAGTCTGACTCTCTCCATGGCAAGGATCCTTCTTCCATTTCCATCCTAAAATTTATTCATGATTGACTACTTTATAACCATTTGTTCCTGTGCCTGTCCTTTACATTAAGCAGCTCATCTCTTTTCCCTCTCTATTTAAACTACCTCCACCTTGTTTGATGTCCAGTCAGCTTCATTGTCCTAAGTTAAATGAGCAATTTCCTCTCAGTCTCTTCTCACAAAGGCTTTTCATTAAGCTCAGAGTAATTTTGTGGACCTGTTATAGTTTGAGTTCATCTTTCTGGACCATTGCTGAACAAACTTGTACTCTGTGAAGTCTGACATTATATTGCACTACTGAACTAACTTATTCAGTGTTAAGTGGATCTACTTTATTTCCCAAACTCTTGGACTACATTCTGGCCCTCCTCCAGCTGCCTGTCATGGACTGACTGACTAACATGCAGGTATTGCTCTTGCCCTGCCATTTCCAGCTCATGGTCTCAGCAATAGAAAATAAAATGTCTATAAAAAGAAAATAAAGAGGAGAAACTCACTACAATATCTCTTTGTGATTAGTCCTCCACTGTGTTGAAACCAGTAACTTCCAAAAACCCCAAATCCCAATAAAAAACCCCAAAGCAAATGCAATATCAGCAGTCAAATTCTTGCTGCATTCATTGCCCAAGACTCACTGTTCCACACATATATAATAACAAACAAATCCATATATCTGTATTTCCAGTAACAAAATGCCAATAGTCTAAGGCTTAGGCGGGTTTATTTTCCAGCCAACTTGGGTGCTTCAGTGTCTCAGGAAAAAAATGAAACAAAACCAACCCACCACAAACAAGAAAGCACCAAACTGATCTCTTGATTCTGTAACCCATAATATTTTCTTTCCTGTTGAACTTTCAACCAAGTAAGGAAAAACACTTGTCCATTTCACTGCATGCAATGACATTAAGAGTCCTAATTAGGAGAACATAATTTTCTCAAAGTTTGTCCCTGGCAATATTATAGCTCTGAAAGAGAAGTTTTATGTGTATCTATTTGCACCATTTTGGTTACCCACTTGCTTAAGTCCAGCTTAGCTGCACTGTCACAGACATTTTATCCAGCAAAATATCCCACTAGGGTCAGTGCTCCTCCAAAAGTAGGTTTGTTTCCCACACAGTCTAGGGATACATTTGTCCTTACTTATAGTCTTGAGTTTGGCTACACGACCTTAATAAATTCAAGTTTATTTTCTGTACATAAACTACTTGTATCACTAAAACTAGCAATGGGAAAAGAAACCACCACTAAATCGTCACATGCCACCCTCTGGAGGCATTTAGGGCATCGGAAGTTTTTGGGGGAAAAGCAAGTTTGTTTGGTCCTTTGCAAGCTAAATCAGGCCTCATAGGTGACACAGAGAGAAGCAATTTTATCCTAGCAGAAAAACTGTCACAGGTTTCTTTCATCTTAGAGCGATGAATGAGAAAAGCAGAAATTTGTGCCTACAACTAGAATCTGTCAGTCACCATTGATTTCCTGTACTCCTCAGGTAGCACCACTGTAGCCAGCATGAGACTGCATGGTAACAACCTGACCCCTTTATGTCAAATACAAAATTTAGCTGGTGGGCTGCTCTCAAGTTTTCAGCCAAATGAAACTTCTCAGTGCCTCTTTCACTCATTCTGTTCACTTCTGGCTAATTCGAACATGAGGATATGCAGTTGAGATTTTCAAAGGATAAAGCAATTATTTAAAACTATAGCTAAGAATATTAAACCTGTCTGTATGTACAGGTGTTTCATTAAAAACAATATCTGAGAAAAAAACCCCCAACTTTTCCTTTTTTCAGGGATTCACAAATATCTCAGCAGTAAAACCAGCGTTCTATTTAGCAGTGATGTAATTGGGAAGTAATTGTTAATATTTCACACATGCTGCAGAAAATTCAGTTCTTCTTCATAAACAAATCAAAGATAAGCAAAGTGACTAAGAACAGAAAAATAGAAGCATTCATTCTCATTAGGAACAGTAAACAAGGTCTGAGCATGAATGTGATGTCTGCTATGAGAACTCCTCCTGTCTAGAGACAAGATTGCAAAAGAATTCCTCTCTGACAAGTATTCAAGAATATAATATGCAGAGTACTGTGTTGTTAAAAAACCTTCTAATATCAAGTTTGTGTTGCTGTAACATCAAAACAATTCCATCATTATTCCACAACTAAACACTTGAAAATGAGGGGAAAATCAAATTGAATAATAACAAATTATTTTGACCAAACACATTCAGCAATGGATACATTTATAGCCATCACCCTCATAAATATAAAAAATAGGACACAATCTTCTACAAAATTTCAATCGGTGAAAAAAACAACTCAGCCTCACTGATTTTTACTTCTCTGAAAAAGCCTTCCTCCACTCCCAGTACCCTTTTTGTCAGAGATAGCACAAATTATTTAATGTGTGAGGTAAGATACAGGCCAGGACGAAGCAGCACAGAGCTTATTGAAGTGTAGTTTGACTAACAGAGTAACTGTCTGCAACACTGTAGACTGATGGGCTGCTATTGCACAGCATTTCACCCAATCACATTATGGAAGCATCATGTACCAACAGGTATCATTTAACTCTTTGTGTTCTTTCTTTATTCTTATGTCAGGATGTAGAGACCACCACTAGTTCGTAGCAACCCTCATACATTCAGAACAAAGCAAATGCCTTCAATACCTTATAATTGAACTGAGCTAGACAAGCAGGAAGTCAGCAAGAAATCTTCAGCACAATAAGGCTATACAGATTTCTTGAATATCTATACCAGAACAAGTGAAATCGGAAAGAAAACATCTATTTAGACATTGTGAACACAGAACAACATGAGCAGAATATCTGGCAGGTAGTACAAGGTATCCCTATGTAATTGAGTCACTCACTGAAAATAAAAAAAAAAAAAGTAGGAATTTGAATCATTTTCTGTCATGCAACATCTCTTATCTGTGGGCATTCCACTGCAATTTCAGCAGTTGCCTCCCAAGGATCAACAAAGTCTAGCAGCTTTCAGGAGGAGCTGCAACACAGAGGGCAAGCAGGAAACAGATTTTTACTTTAAATACCCTGTTCCCTGAGGCACTCCTGAGAGGACAACAACTACATTTATGATATTGTAGCCCTCCCTACTCTCACCAGTTACATCCTATTCCCAGTGGAAATTTAATCACTGATTTTATGAAGTACAGGATAAGCCACAGGACATCTCATATCTATGTCATCTAAGAAGCAGCCCTGTAGACAAGTTTTCAAACAAAATGCTTTATGTTCTTGTCAGCAAGAGCCTTATCATTCCAGTAACACCTTACTTCATACATTCCTCCAACAGTGAGACTTCAGGTACTGGTGTGGTATAAACAGTGTAATTCACCTTCAGTAAAGGCTCAATACAATTAAATCAGAATGGTTGAGGTTGGAGAGAAACCTTTGAGTGTTGTGTAGTCCAAGCGTGCCACGACCTTAGCCAAGAACAGTTTCACAAAGACAGCAGCCAGCTTCCTCACCAACTGGTGCTGCATCCCGTCAAGTCCCATGGACTGATGTAAGTCCAGTTAATTTAAGAGTTCCATAGCATGCTCCACTTCCATTCTAGGGAAAGTCTGCCTTCCTCCAGACTTTCCTACTGGTTTGAAGTACCTGTGTCCTGAACATTAGCCTTACCAGTAAAGACCGAAGCTAAGAAGGCATTGAGTACCACTTCTTTTGCACACCCTTTGGTGTAACAGACGTGCTCTGATCCAAACCCTTTCTCTTGAAACATTTTCTTCACAAGGACAGCTCAGTCGATGAAAAGCAGTCAAGCCATTCAGTAGGGCCTGGAGGAATTTTTGTAGGACAGTACAAGCTGTGTGCATACTTTTAAATGAAGCTCACTACAGAGTACTTTTCTGCTACATCACTTTCCATTGCAGCATCTTTCCACACTCACTGCTCAGGTCTTTTCAGCTGCTTTGTCCTGACTTCTCAGTGGAGTATCTGATGCCTGTATCCTTGACCTGGCCTTCCAGTGATTCTCGTAGCCTGCAGGATATTGTCAATGAGTAATGACTATAGCTGTGCAAAAAGAAAACAGTAGGGAGAATAAACATGCTTAAATCACCAGCCAGTCCTCCACCAGGCAAAAAAGGCCTGTATTTGAAATGGAACAGTTTCTCTGATCCTTTTTCCTGCCAAAAAGCTACACCTCTTTGACATAAGGGCCCCTAAAATTTCCATTGCTCTGAATCTTCCCAGCCACTTGCCTGTAATGTTTTGTCCATGTGGATTTTTTCTTTTAGTAAACCAATTCTAGTGATCTGTGCCCGACAGGTTGCCTAAGAGACTATAATCCCTTCTGTTTTGGCTCCTGATTTTTACATGTCTATGACAAAAATGTACAGATACACATGTATAAACACACACATATATATTCTAAACATCAGAATCACATTTCCTGCATCCCAGCTGATCAGTTTGCTCATCAGGAGCACTTGGGATGGCATCTCAGTATAGAAGTTTTGCATAGAATAGTGCACTGTGGCAGCTTTTACACTGTCTCCTATCTTAATGCAATCTCTTATCCTTTTCTGTCATCATCTACGAGCTGAATGTTCTCTACAGGAAAGAATTTTTTTCACCATTTATCTACGTAGAACCTCTACTAAATCCATGTTCCATAAGTTGGGATTCCCTAAAGCACCTTTTCCAGAAATAATAAATGCTATGTTTCTCACAAAACAGGATGTCAAAGACAAAAGAAAAGTCTTCGGACCCAAAAATTTTTTTTTTTTTTTTTAATTTCAAATTATGCCAGAATTCTCTACCTCTTCTTCATGTGAAGTCTTCTGACATCCTGACACTTCAGCCTCCAATAAATCTTTGCTTTTGTTGTTTATCTTCCTACAAGATTTTTCATAGATAAGGTCAGAATATGGAACACTATCCCTTTTAGCCCCTTTTATTACCAGAATTAGTCTTAATGAGGCCTCCCCAAAGCAAATAATTCTGCTTAATTACAGTATCAGAGATATAGAGAGGGAGAGCTGCATATTACAACAGTCACAGAACCAACTGGTACTTTTGATGATTAATCTTTGCGTATATATTCATGTTGCTTTATTAAAACAGAGTTTTAAATCACAGCTTTTGAACTAAGTCCTTTTTTTCACTCCAAGTAACGACCACTAAACCCATAAAGCATTTTACAGAACACAGTCCCTTTTACTCAAAATTGTAAACTAATTTCCCATTTGAAATTTCACATTTGAATTTTACTAGTTTAAAAAAGGTGTCACACGTGAGTTTACTCATAATCTGAGCTCCCACAAGTCAGTCTCAATAAATAACTCTCCCTTTTGGCTTTGAAATTTGCCTAATTTTATAAATTTTACAAATCAGACTGTTGCACTGAATTGATCCTTTTCACTTCTAATATTTGATGTGTCATCATCCCATACTTTTTTCCACCCTTTCCTGTCACCTCATCCTAAATCAAGCCAGAAATACATTTTCCTTACACAATATAGGTTCTGTTCTATCTCTGCATTTTAAATGATTTCTAAGGAAAGGTGAGGCAAATCTTGAATAAAGCACATATTGATGGTGCAGTGCAGCTAAGTCATATCTTGCATGCTGCTAGTTTTCTATAAGGCATCAGACATTAAAGTTGAACTTTTGCCTGGATTCTGTCATTTGAGGTAATCTATTTCTGCTAGGAAACACATTGGCAGTGGCAGGTGAGGGTCTTTATGGTCAAACTGAAATAACAATCAAGCAGGGCTTTACAAAAAAGCCAAGTATTGACCACAAGAAAAAGGAGAGAAATGGCATCTTGTAAGGGCTGACAGGAAGCCCAGCTTCCCTTACCACTTAGTTCTGTGCATGAAAAGGTCAGAACTGCACTGCAGAATTGTTCCAAGTTTTTCAGACAAAATAAATAAATAAATGAAATAAACTAGTCTGGTTTTCCTCCCTTCAAGCACTTCAGCTCATTGTTGCTGATAGATGAAAAATTTACTTGCATTTCTACTAGGAGACTGTTACACCTAAATGGTTGCTGACAGGGCCACCCATTATGGGATCGCCTTCTGTGGTTGACAACAAAAGGGGGCACATACGAAGTAACTGGACCAAATCCTAATGTAACTTCTTTCCAAATAGATTCTTTGTTCTGGCACATTTAAGCATCACCCAGGACTGTAACCTGGCATGAGGCCCTTAATTTTCCTGTGTGGTGGGGAGTGCCTTACTTATTTTAAGTGACTCTCAGGCTAGGTCGTGTTTGTCTAGCTAAAAAACTCATCTTGTAATTCCCTCATAACTATTCATAAAATTAAATCTGTTAACTAGGGATTACTCTCTGCAGAAAAACAATTTCCTCTTTTCCCTCCAAGTTATGTTATCCATCCAGATCAAGTATAGTCAGTTAAAACAAGTCTAGTTATGTAAATGGGGCACATACTGCTCTACAGCGTGCAATCTCTATAAGCATGGGAACCATACACTTGTAAGAGTTATGGAAAAGAGTAAAGAATTAACACAAAACTGTCTTGTAAAACTGAGAAAAAATTCCTTTAATTTAGGTCTTCCCTCTTTTTGGTTTTGGCTTGTTTGAGGCAAGGGTTGTACTTTAAATGCAGGCCATCTCCCTTCAGATTTTTTCTATATAAAATTATCTCTTGTTTAAATGTGTCTCAATCTACTAAGACACAAATTAGATATGTATACATAAATTAGTTACAGCAGACATCTATTATACATATTTGCCTCTTTGTGTGGCAAAATTGAAGCTATTCCATTTGATGCATGATTTCTTTGTTTCACAATCCAGAGGCAGCAATCGTTAGCCAGATTCAGAATACACATTTAAATGCAAGTCCATTAGCCATCATTCCCTCACAGAGGGGGAGTGTGTTTACTAGAGCCTTTGTAGTCCTCATAACATTTCTCCAGGTTTTTCATGATCATTATTTAAAAAGTTACCTACTAGTAAAAGTCAGCCTGTTTGTAGTTCACTGTTCCAGACCTTTCAGAGCTAAACACTTCTCTGACAGACCTGGTCTAATTCCACTAGGGACAAATACCTGTGCAAAACAGAGTCTTTCAGAATTGGGCTGCCTGTCTTTGGAGAAGTCAATCATCCAATTACACAGGTGTGGAAAGGAATCATTATCATCAGGAAGAACCTGAGTTTACCATAACACACATACTAGTTTTCTTTGCTGATTTCTTCCTATGACTATCACAAGTTTTCACATACGCTGTTTTGCTTTTTAAAGGTAAGGTAGCACATCGTGAATTGAGTAAAATATTGTCCCCTATTAGTACTGCTAAGTGGAGGATCTTTTGTGGAGAAAAAGGCATTTAACTTAAGGTTAGGCTGCTGTCCATAGTCATATTTTTTTATATTGTAAAGAAAGAATGAAATAAAGCCTAATGACCTTTAAATCTCTCAAAGGCCTCTAATTTAAAAAACAAAAACAAACTCATGTATTTTAGACACAATCAATTTTTTTTCAGGTTTTGTTTTCATATTTGAATTAAATACAAATAATTTCAAGAAACATGTCCTGAAATTACATTCTACTTAAAAGTACATTTAGATGTCTTTATCTATATGAAGATACCATAAATTTTCAGCTACTTGAAATTCACAGAACTTCACTAATTGAATCAAAGTGCTAAAACTGGTGGAGTAAGATCGAAATTTCAAAATCAATTTCTACTTCTCATCTGTTAAATTTCACACATGAAGCAGGTTTTCCATTCTGGGCATTGGGAATATAATTCAAGTAATTTACATAATTCATATGCAGCAAGGTCTCGTAAAAACGCATGCAGTGAAGGAATGAAGTTTAAGGTCAGAGGTATTCGATTTTTACATTTGGATCTTTCAAACAGTGGTGATTTGTATTTTTTCTAGGCACATCAAACCAGAAAGAAGTATACACACTGTAATTACTACCCCATCCAGAGCTTCTCTACTACTGCTACACAGTATTGCTCAAGGTACTTGAATGCACAGCACAACAGGCACAACACATATTTAGATCAGTTTTATAAAACTTCTTTTCAAAAATTTCCCTGCAGAATTCCTTATTGTGGCAACTTCTTTCCAGCTAGTCAGAGGTGTGCAGGTCAGAACACAACCTGCAAGCACACGCTCCAGTGCCATCCTCTGCCTGGGGGACTTAGCCACAGCTAAAGGACAAGACTCTCCTCCCATCATATGGCAAAGCCTTTCAGCATGTAGAGAAGGGAATGCTGGTAAACAGCCATTTTTGGTTTTGTCAACCTTCCAGAAAAGGACTTGTCAATATAAATATTATGTACCTTGCTGACTAAAGTGTTTCCTTCAAAACCCTTCCCATACCAGCTTGCTTCAAAACCATCTCTGATCACACTACCCAAATCTCGATACAATTTTTGCTTCACCCAGTATCTTTTTTTGACCTACTTAGATCTAAAATAACCAACTAGAAGTTTCTTTCTTTACTTATTTTAATGTTTATGCTGTACACTGCCCGAAACTGAGTAAGCCAACATTAATTGATCGTTTCCTTGCTGTTTGTAGAGAATGAAAATGACATTAATTTCCACTGGAATCTCTCAATCACAAGCTACTTGGGAACCCTTGCTCTTTTCACCCAATTTTGCAGAAATGTGTATGCCATTATAAAGTTAGTTAAAAATAAATATTTGGCTATTGAAAGTAGTGCCCATTTTGCAGGCTTCCTGCATGCACTGACACGGAGTGTTTGAAACTGTATCCCAGGGCTGCATTAATTATGCATTGCAACAGCTGCCATAGATCCAGCAGTGCCAGCTCTTTAGGATGGGCTTTGCTATTTGAGTCATGAATACAAGAGTGACACACTGACAGCACTGTGCCTCCCATCCAAGCTGAGTACAGTCATTAGTTGTGATTCCAGTGCTGCTGCAGAAGGCTCTTAAATCTGGATTTAGTCATTTTAGCACTTCCTCAACGTCAAAAGCTTTGCATTATGTTTCATCTTAAATTTTATCAGAAAATTGTAATGTTCCTACTTCTACACCTGGGAATTTTCAGGGATGCTACTCAGAAAAACAATATCAGAGATGACAAAATCCCTGTCCTTGGAACACCTTGGATACTGAAATGTAGCAGTAGTAGCTGTAAGAAGAGCTTGGTGATAGATGAAAGATGAAAGATGAAAGAAATGACAGGAAAAAACCCAGCAGACCAACATAACTGTGTAATAGAATCTTACGTAGATGTAAAATACTTCTGGTTTTAACCAAAGAGATAAAAATATTTTGAATAAGATGGAGGGAACTGGAGATGAATGTTAAATACCTTGTCCTGCAGGCAAAGCAGCTACTTCTAATGAATTGAATGCAAAACGCTTGAGGTGAAATACATCTTAGAGACCATCAACTGTATTTATTATATTTGTCTTTCCTTGTCCTTTAATCCTTCTGCAAGGTGCTGTGATCTACAGTGACACCAACTTAGAAGCACATGTAAATACCAACTAGAAGGCTTTTGAATATAAAGTTCTAAAAATGAATTTCCAGAGTTCCGAAGAACTTTCTTTTTTGAATTCGCATTAAATTCTTATGTCATATACATTTAAAAAAAAAAAGGAGAGGTTTAGGAGGAGAAATAGAAGAATATCAAGAATAAGCCTGTAAAAACATTAAAGAAAGCTCATCTGTCTGCTGTCTAATCCGTCTAATCCACACAACATTCTATCCTCAGCTACTGTCCCTTGCAGTGCTTTCCTTATTCAGGAACCCCTTTCCAGAGGAGGACACTCACCCCTAGCTGTGATAGCATCACACCCACAGTAATGCTTTAAAGAGAGGAGGGGGGTGGTTAATTCTCTATTTTTCATTTTCATTTCAATTTCTAGAATAGCTATTCATGAGCAAGTTGGAAGCATCTTCCTTCAGGAAATGTAAGCATTTAAAAGAAAGACTTACTGGCTCTTAACTGCAACAAGGTATCAGACAAAAAAGGAAGGTAAATTACAAGTTGCTCTAAAATAACATTTATTTACTTAAAAGTTGTCTGCACACAGTTGATCTGTACTTCTCTTTCTGTGAAGTAAAGCAGTCTGTTCTTCCACCAGCACCTGTCTCGTGGAGTCATCTGCTCCCCAGACTCTCAGCTCTATCATCACTGACCCAAGACATACGTGCTTAGGCAAGACCCCGCTTCACAAATAGCTGGGAGTAGTGACCTCCTCATTATTATTTACTAATTTAGTTTACAACCTTTATTTTTATGAGCAAGACTATCTAAGATCCAGGAGCTGGACAGCATTTTCTTTCAGAATAAAAAATATTTAGGCCCTAATCCAAAAAAGCACTTAAGGATGTATGTAACTTAAATTACATTGACTTCAATGGCATTACATGTAACTGTTGTGCTGGATTTGAATATCCATGGACTTAATTCATACATAGCCAGCACTGTTGAACTGATCTGATTACTGTGTGTTAATTTCTACAATAAACATTTCAGCATTTAAATATTCAGGCTAGGACTTGCCAGTACAATAGTTTTTGCTGAATTGCTCAAGAGAAACAATAAGCCTGCAACAGATATTCTGATAGCAGAGGAGCAGAAATGAGTTGACAGCTGTTTACCATGAGTTGACAACTGTTTACCGTGCATTTGGAGTCTGAAGTACACAGAGCTCTCTACACAGATCTTCTTCCGAGATGCTTAAAAAGAAGTGAGACCAATTTTGAAAAAAACTTCTTCCCTATACAGAGCATTACCCCCCACCACCCCCAATAGTTTAGAAACAGTCTCTTTTGGTAATTTTAAAGTTCTCAAAGAGCTAATAACATTTCTGGAAAACATTACAAGGAAAAATTTAGAAACCAAAGGATGCACCTAGCAAAAAAGCATCTTGTAAATATTTATAATTTTTGCTTTTCCGAAGAGTATTTTTGGTGAAAGAAGGCAGGTTAATTAAATGAATCAAATAATTAATTAATCAATTCATACAGACAAAGGAATGGAAGAGAGAACAAAAAACCAGTCTTGTTCTTTGGATTTATTAGGTGCCTGGATATTTACAGCAGACATAATTTTACACAGGACCACACAACAAGCAAATTCATCCCTAAAATCTTCAGCTGAACCACTCCAGACCTGGAGGCACTTGTGAGTGAAAATGCGGTGCTATTACCAGCCTCCAGTTTCAGGGGACCCAAAAGTACAGCAACTGAAAACCCACAGATTTTTCTCAAAATGCAGTATTATTAATTACTAATGCATACTTTGGGAATTGCTTCCATTCATATTATTTGATTGTTTTTCATGCTTCATTCACTATCCCTCCCAGACTTATGTTCAGAAATAAGCTTATATTCTGCTCATTAATTTAAAGTCTGAATGAAATTTCAGGAAAGATAATAGGATACTTTTTTTTCTTCTCCCTAGAATGAGATAAACTATTTTAAAAAGTCCCAGGAAAGGTGGGTGTAGAGAAATCTGTTTAACTACTGCAATTTTTGTATCAGTGATACAGTGTAGTGTTCAGCAGTGACTAGACTGTGTTTTGGTTCAGGAAAGTACAGGATATCAAGCATGTTAAATGTTGAACTAGTTGAACACATTAACAATACTTTTTAAATTTGTTACTGATATATTATGATAATTGTTGTTAATAACAGAAATCTTAAAATGCTTTCAGCTATAAATATTTGGAAGTACTGCAGGCACTGCTTTTGCTACAGGTTAGCACAGATATGCTCACACTGACTTCATACAGGTTAGTCCAAGGACTAGCTTCCCAAGATTCTCAGCATGATGACACCACTGTGGATACATCAAGTGATTTAAGTTTCCACACCTACTTTCAGAAAGGACACTTACACTACAAAGCTGATGTCTTGCAGGTACAAACTTTCACTTTTGAAAGCTGCTCAGGCACTAGAACTACCTTAAAACCCTCTGGGCTTTAGTACCTCATTGAAACTTACTCAGCATTTTTAAAGGAGAAGCTGATAATAACAAAGTAAACAATAGCTTTATCCCAACCTAAAGCAATACCTGGTATTCTCAGTTTTAGATATTACTGAAACATATCCCACAGATCCCATTTTATTTGACATGCAATCCTACTTTATATATTACAACCTTCATACTGATGGATACTTTTCCTTTCTGAAATGTGCAAACACTGCCATGTCCCTGTTACCACAGGCTCATTTTAACCATGTGGATTTCTTAATGGCACCATGGTAATTCCTTAAAACAGTCCTAAAATCCTCAGGGCCACTCATTTAGCCACAATTATCCAGTTACTGAACTTCCATTTTAGATGTCTGTCTCTTACACAAGTAAAAGGAATAAGGAAATCTGTATACAAGAACAAAGCCACACACCCTGCATTCCCTTCTGTTACAAGGGGAGAGACCCAGACTGAAACCCTGGATTAGGGATTTTATAACTACAGTTTTTTATGGATGAGACCATTGCAAATTTATGCTAACATAAGGAACTTCATACTTTTTGCTTTGCATTGCAAGGAAGGAATATTACCTCACTTGAATAGTATAGATTTCCTTTATTATTCATTATTTATGATTTTAATAATGTCAGAATGAACAAATACAGTACAAATAGGTAAATACTCATAGCAAACAGCACTGCTGAAATCAAGCGTTAGCAGGAATGACCACCTAATACAATGAGAATTCTCATATTACATTATGGCTCCTTCAAGAAAAGTATTTTTAGGATGTGAACTCTGGTGACCAAACAGGGGAGTCTAATCCCGTTAGCCAGCCAAAGCCTCTAGAATTATTTAAGCCTTTACGCTACTGGTAAGACTTTCCTTCCTTGGAAACATCATCTAATGGCTACTAGTAAAGCGAGGACATTTGAGCGACCACCAGCAGTCTGGTGTAACAGCTGTTGAGTATCACTCAAAGCCATCAGAGATATAGTATTAAATTCACAAAGATACAATTTCTCAAGTAGTTACAAGTAATGAAACAAGCGGATATCTAGCCACCAGCACTTCAGCCAACTTAGTTGTCCATCGTGGTTTATACTTTTGTATTTTGTGATATACATTGCTGCATACTAAACCACATCAAAAGAAGAAAATAGAAAATTCTATAAATTTTCTGAAAACCTGAGCCTGATTTTACTTCTCATGAGTCTATATGAAGTATTTACTTACAACTTGGTACTAAAAAGAGATTAGTTGTTATTTGCATTAACTTTGCTCGGATTTTCAGAGACAACTAGCATAACAGCCCTTTAAAAGAAAATAACTGATCCACAACTTTTCCTGCCTGGCCTATGGGTTTGATATGAGGACTTCTTTCTACGGAGCAAATATCCCTCCACTGACTCACCCGCACAGATCCACTCAGCCCTGATTTCCAGAAGCAGGGCATAGACAGAGAGACACAGTGCAGAACTACCACCTCAAACCCCAGTCCTGAAAACACACGTAATTAATTCACTGTTAGCATTCTCTGCTGATAACACAGTGCTTGCTACACGTTATACTATATACACTCTAGGTCGTAATATATACACTCTATCTGGCTTTACATAATCAGGTCATGTAAGGCCAGCAGCAGTGCAAACAGGGTAAAGCTGGGATATGAAAAGGGAAGAACAAGTTTATTTATACTTGGAAGACACAACAATACAAGCCCTTCTGCCAGCTGTAAAGAAACACCATTACTACCTCATCTCAATCAATTTTAAATATTTTGCCTCTCTTTTCTTATTACTTTCCAGTTAAGAGCTTTCTAAACCATCAGTGACACACACACATCTTTCTATAATGTATCTTGTAGAGATTAACCTGAACCATGATCAGAATGGTCTTGATCTCAGTAAATGCATTCTTAAAGTACTTATAATGTACTGCTTCATCACTGATATTTTTACAAGGTTGTCAAAGAGAAATATCATTTTTCATCCTGCTTTATTTCACTTTACTTTAAGATGTAGTAATTAACAAGAGTCTTTAGATGCTGGCAAAACTATCCCTTTTGAAGCTTCTACATAGCTGTCACCCTTGAGATAAAGGCAGATTATTCAATCTTGACATTATAATGGTGAATTCAAGATAAAAGACTGGATTAGCAACTTCATAACTTCATGCCTAGAAAAAAAAATGAGATCACCATGAGGTAATTTTACTTCTAGTTTTGACGGTTTATGGAGTTTCTTAAGGATGAAGAGAAGAAGAATATCATGTCTTGAAAGGGTACAAAATGAGTTATATATCCTTTTAAGCATTCCAGTAAAAATATTAAAGTTATCTTTTATTTATAAAATCATACAAGGGTACTAGGGTAACCATCTAGCAGGCAAATTATTCCTATGTGAATGACGAGTACTTTTATGTGTTGCAACTACATGTCTTCTTATGTCTTTTTCCTTCCTCTGTATAGAAATAACAGGAAATGTGGAGCTGAGCACATCAGGAGACTGATTGTGCCAAACCGTTGCACCTAAGACACTGCGAAAAGAAACAGCCTGAACACCAAAAATGCTGCATCCTATAACTCTTAGGAGGTGTTTATAGTGGAGTTCATCTCCAACCAAACACATACCATCTTCCTCAATGAAGATGGAAACTCTGTGGCTGAGAATCTGAGTCCTAAACTGGGAGGGAAAATTCATTGCTAACTGCGTCCTACATATCTTTCCAGTGTTTTGGTGCATTCTAAAGGAACACCATTGAACCAGATTCATTTAACCCTTAGAATACTACTGATCCATTTTGTGGTAAACAGGAAAATACATCAGGAAAATTACTCATCAGTATAGAATTCAGAGAAAAAATTTAAGCCTTATTAAGAAACATTTCATGGGCCTGCTAATTAGAGGTCTCCCAAAAAAATCAGAGTTGCAAACCTCATGTTGTAGCAAACTCACAAGGCTTAGTGTGGTTCAAAATCTTACCAATGAAGAGTCTCACTATCAGCAAATCAAAATGGCAGAATGAAGCCAGCATGGCTCACCAGAAGAGTAAGGAAGCCTCTTTGGAGCAAGATATCATTCAGAAATCTGGGGCTATCATCAATTTAAAAAACCCTTACAGGATTAAAAGAAGTTAAACTACCCCTCCCCCCAGGTATACCAAAAATAAATTCAGGGAAAGATTATCAGAAGGACTCCTAACTGCTCATAAATTATTCTTCACATACATAAGGAACATGAATACTGTAAGATAAACTGAAGGAACACAAATAATAACAGATGATCTGAAGGCCAGATGATGGTCACAAAGCAAAGGAAGCTTTCAAAGGTGCAGGGAAAAAAATCAAGTCATTTGAGTCAGTGCTGATCATGGAAAAGATGAGAGAAATTCCCATGCTGTGGTCCTTAATTTTGCAGGAATATTAAAGGTCTCACTAAAATTAAAACTCTTCTAAAGAAAATAAGGAACAACTAGACAAAGTGTCAAATTCCCAGGACTAGGTTATATTCAGCCAAGGATTCAAAAGCAACTCAGAGTGGAAGTTTAATCATTAACAATAACAACTAACAGTTTTGCTTAAAACTGTTATAATGCTTGAATAGCAGTCAGTAGCAAATGTGACTCCTAGACAAAGAGGAACCGGGGAGATCCAGCCAGGGGGAAAACTACACAACTTCAGAGAGAAGAAAGCACCAAAGTACCGATACAAACTGGACATCCAAACATCTGAACAAGTTGAAAGATCATGAAGTACCTATGACATATGACATCCACTTGCCATGTTCTTACTCATCCTGGGGCATGCACTTTTGGCCACTGTCAGAGATGAGACAGACTGGCTGCATAAGCATGCCACTAATCAAAAACAGTACGAGGTTCTAAAGTCATGTTAATGCATCTAATTAAAATTAAATCCCATTATCCACGAATTTTACAAAATAAGTCTAACACAGAGACCAGATCACATAGATTAACATCGATCCTGACATGTAACTGACTAGATTGAGTGAACAAAACTCAACAATAACCTATGCATATGTTTAATAAGCTCCTCAACCCTATGCAATTTTTCTGCTGAAGGAGTGAGACTGTGAGTAAAAGCGAGCATCTCCACGTCTGTTTGTACAAAACACTCATGCAGCTTCAGCATCTGATAAAATCCCACAAATTTACCATCTGGTCAGAACAGGTGCTATTTCATTCTTAGCTTAGTTCAGTAAATGCTTCAGAAATGAAAACCCACATAAGCAAACACGTGCGGAACCATCTCATAGGAGTCTTTAACTATTTGTGTCAGAGGAAGCATTGTACAGCTCCTCCTCCCGCTTGGCTCTGAGGGGATGCCATAGGGTTGTTCCAAGGGGATGAGTGAAAATCCCAGCACACTGCTAGCACTTACATTTAAAGAATTTTGAGGGGACTAAAAGTAAAGATAGAAAGAGCGGGACCTGAGTGGCATCACTTGGTAAACTGATGTAATACCTCACTACAGATCTCTAAAAAAATCTTCATTTGTAACCTTATAAAATAATTTTAAAGCCTTCGTGACCAAAGAATATTTATTTCTATTACAATACCTATTTTAAAGTATTTCTGAAATATTACTTTGCTTAGCACAAAAATAAGGAATTTTCCCTTAAAAAGTCATTTACATCTCAGCTAAACACCATCTTCCGGGTTATTTACAATCAAAACACTGCTCTGAACTCAGAATTATCTCACTCCTTTTTAATGGATAATTAGAATGTGATCACTGTTCAGCTAAATCCATAAGCCCTTTTTTTTTCCTTTTTAAACTAGAAAATATACCAGTAATCTCCACAGATATGGAAACTTGGGGTGCAGTGCAGCACTTAAAGAAAATCCTTACAGATGGAGTGTTTCAAGAGCAAAGTCAGAGAAATCTGCAGTTCTGCTGGAAAAGATGGGTATTTGCTGAGCTATCATTGTTAAGGATATTTTTATCACAGTAAAAATGAATAAACACTTGATAAAATTCGTTTTGAAGACAATAATTTGGCATGAAATTTGACTTCACCTGTGTTTCTTTCTTTTCTTCCCCACGCGGCTCAACAGTTCATTTACATTTGGTAAATAAGATCTTATGATACTGTGTGCATTTGAAAATAAGTTGAAAAACTGTATGCTTTGACCTCTATTTATTATAAAAAAGTACTTTGAAACCAAGGTGTTTTCCAATTCATTAATAGAACAACTGCACTGCACTAAACCCTGCTTTTTTCTTCTTGGCTTTTCCTACATACTAATTGCAGTGATATATCAATAAGGCAGATGTACTTTTCTGTGCCATTTATGTTTAGCGCATGTTTAAGGTGATTTTTTTACCTTAAATATCCCAAAGTAATTTTTAACCCTGAAATATAAAGTCTGAGAAAAACAGATGTAGAACGCACATTTTTATTTTGCAAGTCTTTACTCAAAGAAATTTGAGTAAAGACGGCATGAAATACAGGGCCTAGGAAAAGAAGTGCTCAAAATCTGAATGTAATAAACTTGGCTCATTTCAAAGTTAAAAAACTAACCAAATCAACTCTCAACTGATTCAAACCAGATTCAGACATTTTAAATCCTCCTATCTATATCACTGCGTGAGAACTCTCAGAGCACTGAAGTTGCCAGCAGGTCTCAGCTGATTCCAGAACAGAATTGTGAGGGGCAGATACTTGAGGATACCCACTCAATCTGTTTAAGGGAATTTTAACTGTTTAACTGATTTTTCCAAGTTCAGTATCACATATCTGTTAATTCTTAAGCCTCAATGAGCTCATGTCTGTTAGGTGTAATGTATTATTACTCTACCACTACTTAGCTACAAAGAAACAGCTCTAAGATTTATGAGTACCTCAGATTACAAAGATTGAAGACCTCTGGAGGCTGCTGGTGTAGGACCTGGAGTGAATTGAGCACAAGTCACACTGCAGACAAAGCACTCCGTCAAATCTGCTGTGAGACAATTTCTCTACTATCAGCTTCAGCAAAGAGCCAAGAGTCTGAACTGAGGGGAGGCTCAGCTACCTCATTTTCCCCATCAAATCAGACCAAGGCACATGTGCCAGGGTTAAAAGCGAATTCTGTACTTCTGATGCCTCTGGTTTGCCTGTTCTGTCATCTAGTGCCATTGTTTTGTTTACATTTCTGTGAATCTTGCACATTTGATCAGCAGTCATTTCCTTTTTAAAGCCCTGAAAAGGAAGTTCGCCCCCATAACAGGAAGATTACTGACATTACAACTTACAAATTACTTTTATAGCACCCTTAAAAGGAAAGGAAGAAAGGAATACCAGAAAAAAATGTCCTGTTATAAAGTGTGTGTCCTAATATTCTTTAACTTAAAATGCTGATGAAATTACCATCAGGCAGTGGTTATCTGTCACATGATAACATCCAGCAGAAATGAAAGAGGTAGCTTAATACTGTCTTTAAATGTTTAAAATAAATTCAAAAGAAGCAGGTGTCAAATTATAAAATCAATCAGAAAAATTATGTGTTTTCCTGAAGATTTATTAATATAAAACAAACACTTATGAGAACCTAATATTATTTCTGTGGCATTAAAAAAAAAAATTAAGATATTGTAGAAAATAAAAGATAAGTACTTCCAAATATGGAAGTACTTAGCATTTTAAAGTGCTATACAGCATGTGAAGAACCTCTCATCTCTGAGTGCATCATTCTTATCCACTAGGTTAACTTGAGCTGCTGCTATGTTTTCAGTGAGTCTACAAAGACAAGGACAAGTACTACTGCTTCAGTTAAGGATTCATGCTTGGGTTGTTGTTGATAGTTCTAGGGTAAAAGGGTAGATAAATGTGTTTGGAGTTTTTTCAGGATTTTTTGTTTGTGTTTGTATTTAATATATGGGAAGTGCATTTTGCAACTTTGCACAACCCTCCAGAGATAACTGAGTAGCAAACACATTATTTAGGAAGAAATTCTTCCTGGGAAATTCTGCCCATAAAGACAAAGTTTCCAATGATTTCCATGAGATTAGGAGTTCATTCTTACTATTAACTGTAGACTTAAATACATCTGAACAAAATAGAAAAAAAAAAGTGATATTCTAGAAAGCACCAATGTTCCTCTTTCCTTCTAAGAGGCAAAATGTGAGAGCCAAACAAGAGTCCAAGAAAATCAGCAATATGAAATGACATGGAGAAATACAGTTCCTTTCCATATTCCATTTCTAAAACAAGCTGACAGCCAGGTTTAACAGCCAATGAAAACAATTCAGTCCTTGCTCATGGGAGTTTAATGCCCAAAGAAGAGGCTCCTGCCAAGGCATCCTTATCAAAATGACCAGCATGCAATTTGTAGCAAATCTGAAACTCCTGACAGGTGAAGGTTCTCTATAAGAAATATGAGGTAACCCATAAGGAAATGCAAGAGAAGATAATTACAGAAGGTAAGCCCACAGGCCCTACTCCCCGCAAAGAAATTACCTGTCTCTCCTGTACCTGACCCAAGCGGCAGCTGCGTGGCTGGAGACAAGGGGCTGGGGGTTCATGTGACACTCAGAAATGTGAACAAATGAGGACAGACTCCTGTTTTCTCCTCACCGTTGGTAAATCCTATTATCCTTTTGCTCCACTGCCCCAACTTACTTCCCAGAAGAGTCAGTTTCAGAAATTTAAACAGCTTCTGTGGTTTCCCATAAAAACTGAAATAATTGGCAAAATCAATTCCCTTTAGCCAGAAGGGTTTTTTGGAACACATTGTGGAGAGGGTAGAGGGGGGTTTTCCCATGCTGTCAAAATATTTTGACATATTCCAGATTAAAATAGGTCAAATTTTTATTTAGCAGTAACCTTCTATTTTCAGTTGCAAAATTTGCTTTGAAATGCTTCTTTAAACAGAAATGCTCTCTACTGTCCAGCTCTGCCCTCCTGCAGCTTATGGGCTGGCACTGGACTCATCTCACTTGTTGTGACCTACAGCAGCCCTTATGCGAGCCAAGAAACAGCAGCAAGCTGTCACTTCTCACAACACTCACACACGGCCACACACTGCAGACTCAGCTAGGAAGAAATCAGTCTGATTGCAAGTGGGGGCAGAGGAGAAAAGCTGCAGTCATCTGCTGTTAGTAGTAGAGGCACAGTAACAAAAATGTTAACTTCTTTTTTCAATTACTTTTTTGTTAATGGGTGCATTCAATCGCAAGCTCAACTTTGGTTCTTTTGATTTGTTTTTTTTCCAGTAGGTAGTTTAAAGTATAACTAGGTAGCTGGGTACATGAATACTGCCTCTACCCAGAAACAATGTCAGTTTTCATCTAGCAGCTGTACCTAACTGCAGTACATTTGTATTATATGGAGCTGAAATACTTCACAATTTAAATATAGGCAGCTTCTAATTTAACAAAACTGTGCAAGGAAGAACTCAACCAACTTATTACATGCATACCACCAGTGCAAGGTGTTTAAAGTTTAAATCCAGTGTAGCCAGATAGATCTGGAAGTCCATCAGCAAAAGTTTGCAGACTGACCCAGTAATGTAATCTAGTACATTAAACAGTGCCATTAGAGAGACCTCATAAGAGCAAAACATTAATCTCGACATCAGCCCAACAGTGGGCGACTTGTCCTACACAGCTGCTCAAGGGGAGGAAGGAGCAGGAAGGCTTCCTCTTTCATCTCTCCCCAGCAGAGAAACTAATCAAAACTGCTGTCCTCACACTTCACAGGGTAATTTGCACCAGAACTTGTACAGAAAGCAAGACAGCAAAATACACCAAAAAAATCTCAGAACTCCTGGAATTAATACTGGGATTTATTAACAAAACAGGCTCTGGAAACAGATACAAAGCATACCACTACCTATGGGAAACAGGGGCTGGATTAAGGTAGGTGAGAAAATTGTTCCGCTTCAGGTAACAAAAATAATTAATTAGGGAAACCAGCCTGCACCTTTCTAATGGATTACACCATGTGTGCCCAGCCTGCCATGCCCTGAAAAACCCATAAAGAAGCAATTCTCTTCCCCCATACTCTTATTAGACACCATATACTGAGGCTGAATGAAATCTGGTGTTCAAAGACTGCTTGAGGCTAAAGCTTGCAACGATGCAGCTTCACCAAGCACAAACAGAGCAGGCCCCATGACTCTTCCTGCCACAGGCACAGCTACAGCCCAAAAGGCTGCTCTGAACCCCTCCTGGAGCATCTACTCAAGTAGTGGGTCTCTCCTGTGCCCCCATATCCTGGGAATATTAGCTCAAATCTAGCCCACCATAGATATGCTAATGCTGCTAAAACTGAGTGCTCCCTAATGAAACTTTTCCACTCATAAGCATATTGTATGCTTAAATGCCATGAAAAAATATAAATTGTTCTCCTCAAACCCCAGCAGGTTCCTTAATGACTAAGCTCCACTAATTAGTAACAGCTGTTAATGAAGTGAGCAGGTACAAACCTAACCTCTTCAATTAATGCATGAGATTCTTAGACTGAACCAAGATTCAAAGGAAAGCTGTTAAGTAAAAAAGAAAAATAAGGAAAATAACATTCAATATTTTTGTTGCTGAGACCATATTATTTCTTCCAACCTCACGTATATCAGTGTCTATCAAATGTAGAACCTATTTGTACTAAAACCTTACCATTTCCATACAGCTTAGGCAAACACAACCTGCAATTACTTTTTAAAAACTAATGCATCCTTTTCCAAAAAATTAGTAAGTCAAGATACAAATATATACAACAATCCAAATATGGAACAACACTGTTAATGGTTGCTAAACTGTATAATTACATCTCAGGAAAAGTTACATGTTATTTGGAAAGCTTGATTTGACAGAGAAAAACTTTCATACATCAGCAGGTATTAGTAAAAATCAGAGCATCATCACTATTTCCGTCCCGTTCTACCCAAATCCTTTGCTGCTAAATTGTACATTTATTAGTCCACACACAAAAGAGAAAAAACCAAAAGGAAATACAAAATAAGTCCTTAAAGGATCTGAGAACTTGAAGAGCTCTCCATTTTCCAAAATACGATGCAACAGTATTCCAAATACTACTGTCATCTCAATACACCTGTTTTAATTTTGGATAGTATTGGTGGAAACCTCAAGTTTCATGATTATTTACAGAGAGTTACTGCACAAGGAGATTTGTAGCTATCTTGAAATGTCCTTCTCAAGGCTGAAATTAAATTATTTCTCCTGTTATTCCACTAATGAGGAACCACTACAAGTCTCCTGTTTATCGAGTTCCCAGTGGTAAGAGAAATTAAATCAGAGACTGCCACTGTCATCCAATGTAGTAGGTTTTCCATCCAAAATGTTAAATTGCAAATTAAAATAAAAATATTCAAATGAATACTCAATATGAAGAGTTTGCATTTAACTGTATTCTAAACCTGCTCCACAGAAATACGAAGCAAAATTTTCTTAAATATAAAATACTATGGAAATCTCCTGTTATTAAAGAAGCCATAAAAGAAGGAGGAGAGTGAGAGAAGGGAAATGCATTCACTAAGTTATTTCCAAACTGTTTGCCTAACCTTGATTATTACCCTTTGTACTATGGGTAGAACTGTGCAGATGCCTGCTTAAAGCTCTTCAGAGATCCTTTGGGGATTTCTCTGTGAAGAAGTGGCAGGTAGGGAGATATGACTAGGGACTAAGGGTTATGTATTTACATATTGGCCTTAAGGATCCTTATTTTCAAATTCTTTATCCCAACTGGTATTAATTTTAAGGTAATAATCACTTATTATCTTAGGTAATTAAGACTATAGAAACATCGTAAGTTATTTAGCTAACTATATTAGAACATAAGTCTAGGATTACCCAGTAGAGGGATTTTTGCTCTTACAGTGTGTGCCCTAGAAATCTTGAAATATAGAAGAAAAACAAGCAACAGAACAGAATCATCTATATGTAATGATTTACAATGCTGAGGCAGCTTTGGGGAAAATGTGTGACTCCAAAGAGCATAATCATAAAAAAGAAAACCAATAAACCCCCAAGCAGATGGCCGTCTTCATTTTCCTTTCAAAATAAACATTTGTTTGGTCTTTGCAATTCTAGTATGTGTTTGTATGCCAGAGCTTTGCACAAGTTCTCAAGCCAAGATCTGTACAAGCCAGTGGAAAACCCCCACTCATATGACTGCACTTAGGTCATTGCATTGAGATCGAAGTCCATAACTGTTGTCTGGACACAGTTCCTGTACCAATGCCTCTGAAATACTTCACTCTTCAGCCACTGTCCCCTGTGTAGCTTGCTTTATACCAGGGATATGTTATTACCACTTCCATTACAGAATACATTCCCATCCCCCTGAGTATTCTCTTTATTAAAGGATCTGTAGGCAAAAGAGGGATCTCATACTCTTTCATGTGCAAATAAACCTCAGACCAAGTACTGAACGTTGCAGACACAAGCTCACATGGTCACGTAAGATTGGAAAAACTCTTGTAACTTCAGAGAACACATTGAGCATGAGCTGGGTGGTGGCAGAGTAAGAATTGCTGAGACTTCTGGATGCCAGCCGTGCAATTCAGCAAGTTGTCAAGCACCTGCTGAATAGGAAAAGTGGGTGGAAGCTGGTCTGGATTTGACTGTAAAAGCCAAATAGTCAACTACCAAGCACCAGTTGTTACAGAAAGTGGTGGCTTATTTCTACATTGGCATGAGTATAATTGTGAACGCCACTGTTTGCTTTAAACAAAAGAGAGCAACAAGATATTTCTGAAATAAAAGCTTTCATAGTTTTTCCTTTACTTTTAGTCTTTCCTTATGCCATGCAAATTTCCTTCCAGTTGATATCTTCAGAATTAAAAGACAGTTCTGATGGCACACATTCCACATATAAAAAGATTATTGAAATACATTTAGAAATAGGATTTACAGGAAAAAACTTATTTCCCTTCAGTGTGTTGTTGTTCAGCAAGAAGATCTGTCCAGAGAAGGTGTTTTTTTCTCCAAATCTCAAAACAGCAGTGTCGCACTTGGACACGGAAAGAAGCATGCCAGACTCAAGTTCAGCCAGGTCAAAGCCAAAGCCAGCAAAGAGGCCCAGCCGTTTATTCCTCTCATATATATATGTTTCTAGGAATGACCATGGATTGGAGGATGAGGTCACCACCTCTCCAACCACACTGGTCAACTGATAAGTCCATCAAACTTTCTCCGCCTCAGGAGAAAGAATGAAAACAATAGGAACAGTTAACAAAACATGACTATGTTTACAGAAAGTGCGTGAGAAACTCTATCACAAAAATGAAAACATCGAAAGACTGCTAAAGTCAGGGCGACACAGCAGCAGGGAAAAAAAAACCAACCCACTTTGTCCAATTTACCAATAGCTGAGTTTGTGCTCAACAAAAGCACTTCTGAATGTTTTACCGGCATTCTTAGGCTCTAGTAAATACCTGAAGTCCTATTCTTTTTCTGGCCTTTAAGATAAGTCACAAAAATTTGAGGCTCTGCCAGGTATCTTCCAGCAACTCTACCTCAAGTTGGTTTTTAGCACTGTCACCTTCTGTCTTCCCTGTCCCTCTGCAAAAATTTAGTGACATTAGAGAGCTTTCCCTTGCAATAAACCCAACCATAAGCCAAGTGGCCACCTTGACCACTTTCAAAGATGGTACAACAAGGTTGTCTTTACTAAAAAAATAAAGACTATTATAAGTTAAGGATAGGGAATTTAGTCAAAAGCTAAACATAAGTCAAAGCTTCCACATAAGTGTTTTTAGTAAAGCAAAAATTGACACAGCTTCACTATTTCTAAGTTACTCCACTTGGACAGCAGTAAAAACAAGAGGCAGTATCATACAGCAAATTTACATCCTCTTTTGGGATAATTTTCCCAGTCTTCTACACAGTAGCAAAAGGACATCTACTGCATGTCCAGGAACTGGTGTTACTCAACTTGACTAAAAATTATACTGTTGATATTTCAAATGAAGCATACAACACACCTGTGTATGCTGTAATTTTTAGTCTGTCCACTCCCCCCCACCCTTGGTTTGGTTTTTTAACCTCTGCATTAACTCTGTTGCCGGGCACTTTGGAGATTACCAGCAAATACTGAAATTTGCAGAGGCACATTCTTTGCTGGTCAGGATGCAAGCTACACAATAACAAATCTTAAATAGTTTCCCTAAAATACTACAGCACCACAAATACTCCTGTCATTAATATTTCTGTCTGATATCAACGGCCTGAGTGACTCAGGCTCAAGTGGGTCTAGGTGATTACACAGTTAATAAAATTTAGCTCCAACATATATCACCCATAAGAAAGATTAAGATGGCGAGATTTCTTTAGGTTTCTTTTTGTCAGTCCTTCTTGCATACAAATATAAACAAAATCCATTTATAGATATATATATGCCTGTGTGTACATTTAATCCATAAATTATTGTACATATGCATTTGAAATTAAATATTGACAATGACTTGTTTACTTTTTAACTTCCATCTGTGTGGAGTTTGAAGATATAACAAGACTCAGTCATATTCAGGACTTTAGCATAAAAGAACCCCAAAAGAGTAATTTAAGTCTGTCATGAGTAAGATCATTTAATGAATCTTCGAGATGTTAAGAGGTTTTATACGCTTTAAAAAAAAAAATCATTTCCCAAATGCAGTGCCATGATATTGCCTCTGAGAGCTGAGATAAAGTGATACACATATGCTCAACACATGGATGTGAACGAAGTGGTTACCTTGGCAACAACAACCTTGTAAAAGCTTCCTGCTACCAAATTAGAGTAGTGACTATTGGAGAAAATGTTTTTTTCTCAGTCAGATCTTGAAAATAAGTTATTATGTTTCATTTATAGATTTTTCAGAGCCTTAGACTTTTTGCAGTTAAAATACACCTGCTTTATCCCATGTACCTTCAAGTTCTAAAACATAGAACTTTTTTAGTATTTGGCTTCTATTGATTTCCAAATTCAATACATTCTTTTCTTATTCAAATAAAGCTACAGATATATTTGAATAGATGGAGTTTGCCACCATCTGCAGCTGCAGATTTTCTACATACTGCGAACATATATGAAACAAAAATATTTTAGATGGGTTTAACAAATAGCTTTCTAAAGTAAAGCTACATATAAGAACCTGTTATTAAGAAAAATATATTTCCAACCATTACAAACAGCATTTTCAAAGAGTTCCTGTGTTCCAAGAAACACAGCTTCAACTACAGGATTTCCATGTTCCCAAATTATTTTTCTGCTTATGAAAGTCCTGTGTCACATACAGCTAAAGAATGTATGCCTGGGAGCATTTGCCCAGGCCATCCTTCCCCACAAGCAAACATGTTCCTTTTTTTTGCTTAGAAGAGTCCAAAGAACATTCTTACCACATGTGATACACAAAATACTTCCAAAATCTAATAAATTTATGATCGGTAACAATGGACCAAAAGTCACAGCTCAGTGTGCCAGAGGAGGAGCAAAAACCTCAAGTACATGGTGAATACTTGAGCAGTCATCACTGAGGAATACGGCACTCCCAATTTTTGTGCAATGCATACAGGCAAAGAAAATAAATAACTATTCATAAGTCATATCTTCCTGGGATCCCACAGGTTTCCCAGTGCCTACAGCAGATTGAAAGTTTACAAATAATCTCTCAGATACAAAGTACACCTACCAATTTGTCTTATATTCTGTCTTATAATGGTGTAAATCATTATGATCTTGCTTTTATGCAGTGTGGCCAGCCACTATGATAATCTTACATTATTTAGTTACCACTTATTCAGAAATACATTAAAACAGTATATTAATATGTACATTCAGCCCAGCCCAACTACTTCTTGGACAAAAGGATAGGAGGGTTACCTTTTTATTATATTACAATTTGTGTTCATTACATTCTAAAGCTTTCCATGTGCCTCAGGAAAGAAATACTTTCTGAATACTAGTCTAATATGCTAATTACTACCAACTATTAATCACTTAGGTTAAAATTATGGTTAATAATTCAGGAACCAGACAAGTCTTGGGTACATGAATTTGCCAGGATCCCACCAAAAAAGACAAAGAAAAAGCTACCACGTCCAGTTACAACTTGATCCCAGTCACAGCAGACAAAGTAATGAGCTAGTGAAGACAACAGGCAATTACAGTGACAAATCTCTACCTCTTCCACCTTTAGTTTCATACACAGCTGCAACCCAGGACCAGCAGTACACAGAACTAGAAATCTTTCTTTAATTTACAGAGGTACATGGCAATTGCTTGGATGAATAAGTACAGCATCCATGAACATCCACACAAGAAAAATGTTCCAGTTGTGCTCCATTCCCTTCCATGGGAGAGAATCTCACTGTGGCCTGCACCAATGGATAGGAAACACATTCATATATCAGACTATGAGACATGTAGAGCCAACACTGTCTATAATATACCTTATTATACCAATAATAAGAGGAACTCGGGATCTGGATGAGGAATGTCCCTGCTGGAAAAAGCCATCACAGGAACAGTTTAATGTCAGTCTAATCAGTGTCACCCTTTGTTGCCTGTAACAGGACCAACCTATTTGAAAGGCACCGCACACACAAAAGTCCTCTCTTCTGTATGCGCTTTCAGCCTACATATTTAGAGAAGCCCCTGAATTCAACTTTGCCTTTTATGTCCCTTCTCAATAAGCCTGAAACTTGCATCCCTCCTAAATCCAGCCATACCCTTTGCTCACTGATGAAGCCCCACTGGCAGCACATGACACAGCCTTTTTGTTGCTAAGAGAATGTACATTTTAGTTTGTGACTTGTTTACTTGCATTTCCTGGTCAGTTGGAAAATACTGCTATACCTTGCTCTGCCGGTATCATTTATTTGAGGAGAAATGCCATTATAGCATCATTTAGCATTAACACCTCTCCCACAGAGTTAACTGTTTGTGGCCCCACCAGTCAATTGCTGTAATTCCTTTCCAGCAGCGATCTGCTGCTTCTGCTTAGAGACTGGCACACACAGGTCCAAGGAAAGATACACTAAATAGGACACAAAGAGCATGTGCTGATAAATGAAAGATGTACTAGATATCCAAACTGGGGAGAGACAGCTCAAATTTAAATTGCAAGTGTTCCAATAATTTAAAATACTCTTCATGGTGTTACAGATGTTTCTTAAAATAATCAATGCAACCAGATTAGAACAGTTTCACATCACAGTACCATAATTAGCTTCAGCATCTTGGTACTATTACATAAGCAACAGCTGCTGAACCTTTCCAGGAGCTTCTTGACTACTACCTGCCTAGAAAGTGGATGGCTTAAGGTTTTTCAGTCTCTAAGACACTACAAAACCTACGCTTTGCCAACTAGAAGCATTACAGTCTCATGGGACAACGTTCATATGGCTGATGGCTTATATCCATCTAACTCTGTTAGGAAAACAGTCACAAAATAATGAAGCTAAGTAAGGAGACACAATGTACCTATATTTTTATCTAGAGTCAGCTAAAAAGAATACTGGATCACCAGATTCCAGACTCTAAATGCTATTATATCTGCTAATTACTGGACTAGAATCTACTCCCTTCCATATGACTTTAAAGTAAATGCAAGGCACATCCATGAGCATTATTCAAATTAGGGATTACAATAAAAAAATGTAAGCTTGAACTCAAAGCCGTGCAGTTCAGCAATTCGCATTTATTCCATGTATTTGTGTATTTCGCTCTCCAGACAGTCCACTTCAACACAATCGTCCAGGAAGATACTTCTTGTGCTGCATTTTACTGAATTTGGGTAGACATATCACTCAAAATGTAAACCTTTGACTAAATTATCTGGTGTAAATCAGTTCCAATAAACTTTGGTGGAAGAGTTTTCTTCTAGAAAATTCAATTAATCCAACTTACAATTTCTCTATAATATATCAAATCTGGTAAGACTTTGATTCCTAACACATCCAGTTCTCTGAACCAGTGCTATATATTGTTTCATAACTTGGTTCCACAGTTTCTACGTGAGATGCTGCTTTTCACATCTAGTCAGCATATAGAAGCATACACCAAATGATTTTACATTGTATTATTTCGTTTCAGCTATATGATCAGTTACAGCATTACATACAACAGTACAACTATTGTTAGAGCACAGCATACAATGTTTTATAATACATTACACCTGTCCATTTAAGAAATCTTGGTGGTATGTATTTCTGGAGCGTGATTTTTGAGCATGGTCATGCCCACAAGCCAGCAGGTAGAAGGACCTAAAGTTGTTAACATAAGGATATGACAACTGCCATAGTAGATGGAAATAAGGCTCTACCTTATCCACTGCAGACGCAGGAGCACGTGTTGTAAAAACAAAACAAAACAAAAAAAAATTAACCAAACAAAAAAGGTTATGGCATATTTCACATTTAGCTTCAAATGTAACTTATTGATTCATAAAAAAACGCTTTTAGTAGAAAACTGAATTCTCAGTTATTACAGTTTGAGCCCAGCAAGAGCCAGAGACCCATGTAGTGAACATGTAAGTGGAGCTATTCTTCCCTTCTTATACTAACCCTGCTGCAAAGAGTCTGAACAGACCAGCTAGACCACAGTGAGACAGAAAACCAAGGTGCAGTGAGGTGAAATGATTTGCTCCCTGTCACTTCCCAAATGCATGTCAGAAGCTGTGGACAGAATTAAGGCCTTCTGAAATCCAAATTAGATTGCTTGGCTGCTTTATGTAACACAGAACTTGAAACAGATCTCTGTGAAACTATACAGGGCATTTGGAGATTACCAGGTCTACACGATTGTTATTTTTACGTAGAGGACCTACAAAACAAAGCTACATATGAAGCAACTTAGTTCAGGAAAAATCTGGATTTTGCATTTTATACCAAACAAAACAGATATTGAAATTAATATGCTGCAGGAAGCAGAAAAAGAAAGGAAGAAAGAAGAGGTATGAAATAAAGTCATTTATATCACACTTCAGCAACTGTATGTAGCTCCTTGCTACCACAGATCTGCTTTCCAACAGCAAATAATAAAATTATACTTTGTGTGGTGTTAATTATATACAAATTAAAATTGGATTCACATTAATGCAAAGAGTTGAATATCCATTTAATCAGATCCTCCCTGCAGGGTCCACTGATAAAAATGACAGAAGGCTTGCATTACTAATTCTGAACTTCTCACATCTTGTACCTACTTACCTTGCAAACGAACAGCTACTGTGACACCTGCCTGCTGGGCTGAAGGTTTATGCTGATTAGGTCCTATAGACCTAATGGTAATCGTCCTGAAGGGAAAGTTCAGTTCCCTGAGCTAGGAAATCTAAAGAGCAAATCCCTGTAGTAACTGCAATCATTTAGCTGCTGAAATCAACAAGCTCCTAATATTCAAGATCATTTGATAAGGATTTAGGCTGTAGTCTATTCTAGCATGCTTCATGGTGAGGCCACTGATCTATTGTTTACATCTCACTTCCCTCTCTTAAATCAGCAGGGAAGAGATGTGTCTCTAAACTATCTGATTACATATATCATCTCCATTGAGTTTTCCTTCCTGAGAAAGAGCTGCTGAGTATCTACCCTTTTCTCAATGTCTATTTTTTTTCCTGCTTTCATTTTCACTTCTAATTCTAGCATTGAGAGAAACTTTCCAAGGAATAGAAGGGCAAAAAACTCCTTGATGTAGAGTCTCTGTATTAATAAAAGTGACAAGAGGACCCTTAACCCCGTTTAATAGCTAAAAAGACAAGTGGCAGGGGAAGAAAACAGAAATTTATACAAATGAGACAATTTTCTATTATGCTGCCTCACACAGTGACAGAATAGACTCATGAATTTTCATCTGACATGACAGCTGAGATCATTCCCAGGGTCTTACTGCAGAGAATGCAGATTTGCCTTTCTCCCCACCTCACAGGACTGTTCAAATCAGCACCAACTGGTCTGGAGTCTCGTGAAGTCATGCTTACAAGGGAAGAAGGATGAAAATATCACACAGACACACCCCTCCATTTCAAGTATACTGCTTCATGGAAAAAGTACAATTCCTTTTGAGATGGCAAATCCCAACAACTGGAAGAAAGGCTCCCTTACTGTCAAGCTGCACAGCTTTGCCCAAAACCCCCAGGCAGTCCTGTTCAGCAGGTAACAGTGCTAAAACACTGTTGGGGAGAGGGCACTGTCTAGCAGGAGTGATATGTCAAGGGTTAGATATGTGTCATGGATACCCTTCCATTCTGCCCAAGACTGCAGAGAAATAGCTGATAAGGTGAAAGATGCAGACATGATGGGTGACAGCAGTGAGCCCTGATACAAACCCTTCCTGCTGGGTACTGGTAGGAAGGACTTCTCTTGGAGTCAATTGCTGCAGAGAAAGTGCACAACTACTGCAAACTCAGCACCATCTCAGTGAGGCCCTTTCCAGGATCTAGAGCGTCTCTGTGTCTAGAAGGAACTCAATTACTGTTCTCTTATCAAGACCAATGCAATAAGAAATTATTTCCTTTGTTGTCATCTAAAAAGACGAAAAAAGAATTTCATCACAACATTCAGCTTACCTAATACAGCACATCTGCCTGTAACAGATTCTCCCATTACTTTTCTCCAAAGCTGTGATCTACAGCAAAACTTGGGTTTAAAATCTATTTCATTTCCTTGTTTTAGTGGTTGCTAATCTAACATTGGCTATTAAATAAGCACTGAGTATTTTGTTTAAAACTTTCTACAGTATATTATACATATTTTGAAATTTTCTGAATTGCACATGTGGTAAATGCATCAACGTAGACTTCAGAAAGAGTGTATTCTTTCCTCATTAAAACACAACCACAGTATTTTCTGCTAAGTATATAATTAAACCAGCCTATCCGTGAAAACTTTTTAGGTGCCACCGTGTCACTTGCAAACAGGAATCTTTATTTCATAGATTGTTGATCTAACATAGTATACTGTCCCCTTAGAAACTTTCTTACTATATCCATTTAGCTACTGCCACAAGAACCAACTGTAGAAGAGCTGGTTTTTTCAAGGAACCTTTGTTTTTATTTGTTTCATTCTTCCAAAAACATGCTGTTTTCTTGGTGTTACAGATTTTTTTTTTTAATAAGCAGGGTTAAATAACTTCAACCTTCTTTATCAGTCATAGATAAGCCACATTTTTACTTAAATTAATATTTATTATTAACATCTACTAAAAATGGCAATAAAGTTTTCTTCACTGGGTTAAACTCACTGAGTAGGCCAATTTTACTTTCAAAAGAGATGGTGTTCTCTTCCATTTGTAAATTGAAAAAAGATACAGAAGAATACAAGACTGCAAGCTCTAAAATTCTGAATTATACAGGGAAAGACACTGAAAGTTGTTTAGACATCTAAAGATAGATTGATGGATTTTTTTCGGTATCTAAATACTTTTGAAAATACAGTGTGCTGGGCATAGATATTCACTATAGATAATATCTTCTCAATAGTCACTGAACAAAAGAACTAAGTCAAACTTCTTATGTGTGTACTTTTTAAAATCGTGTATCCATCTCCTTATAGGTTTCTTCGTTAAGTAACTTAGCAAATAATTGAATTTACATTTCATGAACCAAGGCATGCTTCTTGAAAAATCTCTTGGTAAGAAAGTATCCTCAAAGCTGACAACAAACATAATTCACCATTCTCTAATACCAGAAAATGTAAAAATTAACAATATGAATAAATGTATATTAAGTGATGTAATTACATATGTATTTTAATATACCCTCTCCATTAACAAAATATATTGCTAACTATTACCATAAGATTGCATCTGTTTGAAAATCAGTGTGTTTTAATTGTTTACACCTACCAACAGGACTGAAATTTCTTTAGGAAAATAATTAAGTACAGATTAAAATTAATTATTTAAATACAGGGCTCCTGTCTGCTGACTTAAATCATGATTAAAATTGGTGATTTAAATCAAGCCACCCTACTGCGACCTACCAAAAAAAGTTTTCTGAATTGTAATCAAATAATATGCAGTATTCAGTATTAATTGGAGTGTTTTATGTTAGCCCTGGTTTCTGGAACGACACATGCAAGTGCCTTTCTAGGACTGAATTCTTAATTTCTCATTTCCCCTTTCATTACAGATGTCAGTTACAGGGCTTTATTGCATAACATGTACAGTTCCATTTGTACAGAAAACGATGTAAGATGGAGGGCATGGAACTGCATTGCAAGAGACGGCCTTTCTAACATAACTGAAATATATCAAGTGAGTAACAGGCTGATGGAGATGCAGTCATGATGTATCTGCATCATCACAATACCTAAAGTGCCCTATAAAAACTCATTGGTCTAATTTGTCATATCATTAGATCATTTGTGACCTATTATTCTAACTCAGATTCCATTGATTTCTAATTACCAACAAAATAAACCCTTCTGACAGTACCTATGCATGTCTCTTGTCCAACATATGTAGTACCTCTAAATGTTTCTGTATTTACCATCCAAACAAATACACTGCATATTCAGTTATATGGAACTCTAAATATATGTTTTCTCTTATTGTCTTTATATAATTCACGTTACAAAGAATAATTAAATCTAATGCTGCTCACTAGCAAGTCTGCTTTGGATCTCAGAAAAACAAACCTTTCACACAGTCTGTGCATTTTAACTTTCAATCTAGTAATGTTTAAATGATCTTGAGTTTGGGTATCTATCTTTTGCATACAGAAATTAAAGACAGAAAAGGGGGTTTCTTAGGAAAAATATGATGCAACCATATCATCCCAAAACAGTATACTGAGACAGTCTCTATCAAGAAAATGCCTCCCTTGCCTAAAAACCCTCAGCTATCTTTGTCAATATATCAGGAAAATTTTTCACATCCCACAGATTACCAGAACTATTTAATCATTAGGAGTTATCTATTACCAGGGCCAAATTATATCCTTGAGATCTCTTATTACAACAATAAGGTAGGGAAACTAGTACAGCAAGAAATGTAATTGTATCACATAGCTGACATTAAGAAGATGACGTTTATAAAAATTATTTTATGCGACTGATGAATTACAGTTTTATCATAATGAGATACATTGCATTGACATTTGATTCTTTAGTACTGCACAGAAAACAAGGACACAGTCGTTTATTAGATGTCAATCAAGTTTTAGTTCACCAAAAAAAATTTTTAAATTGAAAAAATAAATCCACATCTCCTGCTACTTCAAACCCCAAAGTCCTGAGAAAGGGATTTGATCACAATTCTGCCAAATCTCCACATTCTTCTATATTCTTCTTGGGCAGCAAAAGAGTGAACATGAGACAAAAAATACTTTGGCATCAAATACCTCTCTACATTTAAAGTTGTAGCAGATACTATTTGCTAGCATATGAACATATAGTTGAGTGGCATTGTTGAACCTTCATATTTAATTATTTTGCCACTGCTCTGGAAGAAAAAAAAAAAGAAAATATAGCTCCAGTAAAGCTACTCAATTCCATTCACAATTGCAATGTCTGCTGGAGGCCAAGTGACAAGCTAATGTGATAGTCAGCAGTGTGTCGCTTTGAAGTTAATCAAGCCAATACCTACACCCCAGAAATCCTGGGCTGGACTTCAAAAGATTGCAGAAAAGAAAAAAAATCAAGAAATCCTGAGGGGGAAGTATGATGGATGACAAAGAGTTGCCCATTTAGATAATTATGCAAATGGTCACAAAACTATGTCTGCGAAACTTCAAGACACTAAAGGGAGAAGCATTCATAGGAATGAATTAACTTGATTTGAAATGCAACAAATCGTAAAATTTTCACAGAGATCATGTCTTCCATAATTTAATCAAAAGCTTCCTTGCTCAACATAATAGTTTTTAAAACTTAGCAGGAACATCCAAGTTAGAGTCACCATTAGTTTCTATTATTTAATCTCTGCTTGTGTGCTACATTAATACAGTTACTTTTAAGAGGTTCACTGCTCAAGATAGCAATGGGCATCCACCATAACACTCACAAGATAAAAACCATAACAATTCCTCAATGAAAAAAAAAACAAAATCTGAGTGACAAAAGAAGAAAGCTGTAGTGTGTGCAATTTCCTCCCTTAGTTCTTCAAAGTAAGAAACGTGCCAAAATCCTCCAGGGAAAGGTTTTCAAGGTCACAGAAGAACCTGAATAACTTAGACTACAGACCCATATGTATTTGATCTGGCTGTTTGCCAAGAAAGATTCGATGTCAAAAGATACATCATGTTCCTCTGTATCAGTCCTCATATCTACTTTCCATGAGAGATAGCACAAGTGTTGATTCAGATTTCATTTTGCAGCTTCCAGGGAGGGTCTTGAGGCTCTATTTTTCTTTTTGCTACCTTTCAGGCAACAAGCTTCACTCTCCCTTGCTGTTACACTAGCTATTAGCACCTCTGGTTTATGTTGCATTTCTCTTCTACCTCTTGCACTCACCTACTATGGCCTCAATGTATAATCAGATGCTGGAGTTACTCTTTCCTTAGACATGTGCAAGTTCACAAAAGGGCTGCTGTACTTAACCAACAATTTTAAGTTGGTACAATGCAAATTAAAATTTATGTTAATATTAATCTTCTCTGGACTGAATACTTCCAGTGCACAATTTACTCTGCAATGTGAAACCACGTGAGAGAACTGCTTGAGTTACAAGAATGTCATGCTATAGCTTGCTAAGCAGCCTTCCCAAAAAGCTTCACACATGAAATAAAAACCTTGAAAAAAAGTTAAGTTGCCAGAGCAGGGTTAGGCAGAGGAACTATCACAACTCAGTGGCTTATCTGTCCTCATTCTGTGACCTATAAATAAGGAAGAAAGATGAGGAGGCTCTCAGTTTGGTCATGACAGAAATGGTAAATCTCAGTTTTTCACCAGCTAACAGAAAATAAAAATATTAAAACATTTATTAATATGTCATATTAATAAAATATTATTTTAGGTGCATAACAGTCTTGATAATGAATATTACTGAAATTATTTTTAAAATTGATGTTCATCTATAAGCTTTCTTTTTTCAAATAAAGAAACTGATTGAGAATAATAGCAGTTGAGGCTTCAGACACTTGGTCTCTATTCACTGCTGTGCAGTTCAGAAAATTTCAGTGGTTGTTGAAGCTAGGAAAAGTAGCTAGAGAAGGTGCAGGGCAGTAGCCTGTCATCAGCCCAGCCCAACGCTGCTCTTGCAGGTCTCTTCCAGTTTTCCATCCTCTTCCCTTACTTTGTTTTACCAGCATGCTCAAAGAACAGGAGCACAGACTGCCTTACAGCTTGACCTTATGAGGGGATTTGCCTTCCCTGACATTGTTCACTCTAAGTTCAGTGCTTAAGAAGAGACAGGTGCTGAACACACAAATCATAGGGAAGCAGCTACTCAGGCTCATATACTTCTACCATTTTTCTTTTCAGCTCAGGCAAGACTAATGTGTAGGTTTTGGTAGCTGGGTAATCTCTTGAATCTTGTTCAGTGGTTTAGAAAGCAAACAAAGGGCAGACAGTTGTATTTCAGACAGATAAAAAGAACTTGGTAAGAAGGATTTTTTTTTCACTATTTTGCCTAGTCTTGTGATAAACATGGACCATTGCCCTTAGTGGAATGGTGAATTTATAAGGCTTAGCACATTTGTTGTACTACTAAGGCTCTCACATACACACACAACAAAAATCAAAGTTTTAATCAGGCCATGAGCAGTAGAGAAGCCTGCTTCCACTGCATATTTGTCAGACCCACAGAAATTAGGATTGGGGCCTACCATTACACCTCTACAGCTCACAAAATGTGCTTGAAATCGTGCTGGTTCACAAAATTAAAAATAATTTTTCACCACTGCCAGTCAAGTCAGGACATAAGATGAGACATCTCTAATCAGTTTCCTAGGACATCAAACACTAGATACCAGGCAAAAAATATCCCTTTGGAAAGCTATGTCAGGGAGCAAAGTGACAACATGCAAATTTACTATAACAAGATGGTCAGAGATGTGTTAAAGGAAAACTTGAATAAAAAACCAGCACCAATAAGACTTCCAAAGGTCTACCAAGTCTTACTGAAACTCAATGGTGAACAGATACCAAAATTCCATAGTCTACCTATAGAATTTCAGCCAGATTATAGTTGTGCAAATCTGATGTGGATGTTGGGATCAGCATGACACCATAATGTTTCCAAGTGAAACATCCATTCTATAGAAGCCTTCAAGCATCACTCTTTGCTCTGACTTACTCTACCTGCTCTCTCTGTGGGCACTTGCAGCTTGAACTCATTTGGATCTTCCGGCTTAATTTTATTATTTTGATGGGGTGATAAACTAAAAGTCAGTGTAGCAATATAATCGATAACAAACTTAAGTTTCTCCTATTTGTTTTGTTAGGAAAAAAAGTCACATATTTCCATGTTTCTCTTGCTCCTAAATATTTTCACTTCAGCATTAACCTTTCAACACTTAGGGATCATTTTCTTTGATAGGAAGTTGCATTTAATAGGAACAAGAATAATATGCCTCTGAATTCATATTCAAGCAAACTTTGACTTGAACCCAGGTTCAAACTGTAGAGACATTCATAAGCATTAAAACACAGAAGGATATTAATTGAGTTTTAAAATCACCTGAAGACACACAATTCTGAAAATGCCTCATGGCATCTATGTGTACTTGGCTTGTCAAATATCTCTAGAAGTCTGGCTTGAATTGATATTCCTGAAAAACAAAACAATGTTTACAGGTAACTAGAATTTTGCTCTGATTTTTAAATCTACCAAAAACCTCATTGTTCTCAGTTAATTGGGGCTGGGGATTTATTCAGATGATGAAATAGAGCTTAAGCAGTTGCAAGCAAGATCTTTACTTTTGAAGTATTTGACTAGAGTTTGGAAGCAGAGGGAAGCTAAATGGCTTCACCATCCTGTACAATGCTGGACGAGCTACCTTGCTGTAGGTGTCAAAACAGCTCCCATTTTGGAGTATCTAGTCTGGCTAAGATGACATCTGTAATGCCATGTAGGTTAAAGGTGCTGGATGACTCATGAAAATGAGATGGGCCCTCACTGGCCTCTGAATGAAAAATAGTCAGAAAAGGCCAGCATGGCCTTGTGTTTAGCTCCCAAGCTCCCCAAACTCCAGCTTAAAACTGTGTATACCCACAAAGACACAAAACTTCAGTTAGCAAAGAGGGAAAGGTTCAGTTCAGTCAACGCTTTATATCATTTCCCTGGCAATTTTTTCAGCACACTTAATTCCTTCCTCAGATACTTTGCTTACACTTGGAATGCAAAGCAACACAGTTACAGCTAACAGAGCAGTGAGAGCTTCACTGAAGACTTGAGTAAATGCTCTGACACGCAGAACCATGCTGATTTCCAGACTACACTTTGACATCTGCTCCATCATGTAAAAATAAGACTTTGCAAAGCCCAACTTTAATTCATTTTAAAGCCTCATTTGAAGATTCCATTGTAGACCCTCTTGCTGTAGATTTCACTTCCCCAGCTGCTTAACATGCACGTTGGACTCTCCAACACTGAGCCATATAGATTTGTCTTTGTCTTTTGCGTTAATTATTAGCTGCTGCAGAGCTGTCTCTGTGGGTGAACGCACACAGAAACAAAGGCGGTAAGGTTGTAAAACCTTTTATCTCTATCAGGGCACATTATTTGATAAGGTGCTAAGCTAATAGCAACGCATGTCAAATTGTGTTTAGACAGATCAGTGTGCTGGGAATTGGAGGTTATATTTGTCTCTGCAAACCAGCACCTGCAGAAGCAAAGAGAAATTCATGCTAATACTCACGATGCTCTGTAAACCATAAAGCATCTCAAAGTGGTTATTTTACAAATAGCTCTAAGATATCGAACCTCTGTCATTTTATTCTTTTGAGCTTTAATCATTCATATTCTCATAAAAGCTGTGAAAATAGGAAACTGAATAATGGACATTGAGCAACATTATACGGCCTATTCATTTAAAAGCACCCAACTGGAGACACTAACTTTGCAGTAAGATCTAAATATCTGTCCTTGAGAAACTGGAAAGGGTGGGGATTAAGGCATCCAAAGCTAATTAAAAAACACACTTCAAAAAAAACCATTCTGCATGTTAAAAGAAGTAGCATGGTGTGAATGTCAATCTAAAAAATCATTTTTATCTTCTGAGGTTTGGAATTTGATTTTTGCTTCACTTTTATTTGCCCACTTTTCTCACAGATACCTCTATTCTGTTTTTAGCTAACTGCACTAAATGCAAGGCAGCATCTGGACAACACCACTTATCAGAAAGGCAACAAAAACATCACTTCCCCCAAATGTGATAATGGTGCCCAGTCAGCCTGGAAAACACACTGTGGTGTTTGAAACCTGAGTCTTGTTAATCAAGGCTGTATATGTTCATTGTCATAGTCTCTTTCAAAACCCTAAAGGCTTTTCTTATGTGAAGATTTCAAGATATCACAAGGAATTACCCCAAATGCTAGGTGTCTAACTTACATGAAGGTTACAACCTTGATTATCTCAGTCACTGGGATCAATAAACATATTTAGATAATAGATTTCAGATACTCAAGGATGGCTTCAGCACAGTTAATAGTTGGACAAAGTTTGAAATAATTAAGGTTCAGATAATCTGAATTATTCTACACACAAATTTGAGATTATTTCTCCTTCTGTACATATGCTGTGATCATCTTGAAATTAAAATCTTATGCTTTCAACAGGTCAGTACTAAAAATTGCATTTGCATAGCAAGTAAAATATTAGATTGAACTTATATGATTGTGTGAGAGTTTATATCTAACAGGATACTTAGGCATTTTAGTTCTTGCACTGGTTAATAGGCAAATTTGACTGCAAAATGCCACACAGACTAAAAAGCTAATAATGCAGATGATTTTTTTCTTTAATCCCTTTTTAAGGAGAAGAATTGTTTATGAAACATCTTTAATGTGGCTAATGGTAATTACACTTCATTCTTCTTCTTAGTTCTGAAGATTAGGCTTCCAGAACAAACAAACAAACAAAACCAAACAAACCAAAAAAAGAAACAACAACAAAAAAGCACACTCCTAATGTTGTCTACAATTACTATTAATTCAATATTTTCTCTACTGGAAAACCTTTTGTATTAGTTCTCTAATACTGCCTGTTGTCTACCTCAGCACTGATACCAGCCTGCTTTGCTTATGGTACAATCCAAGAAGAACCAAATGTGCACAAAACCAGGGTATGTTTTTATCTTGGCCACTGACTCTTGTTGGGATGATATAATCTGTGTCTCAGTTTCATCTCCATCTGAGCTAAAAAGCAAAATAGCAACAGCTTTCTTGGTGGAGAAATTTCGTGAATCCCGGCATTCACCCATCAGGGCAAAAAAGCAGCCTGAGCAAATAATTTCAACTGATAATCATCTTGCATGTGTCTATGTATGTGTGTTGTTTGGGTCTTTTTGAATACTGTTATGGTAAATCATCTATATTTCTGATCGAGGAAAGCAAAGCTCACTGTCACTTTCCTATTTGTGAACTCCTTCAAGGAAAAAATGAAATTAAACTACATTGATTCTTTTCCCAGTAGAGGACTACTACTCTTTCCCTCCTCCCCACAAAAGAGCTCCAAAAAGGAAAAGTGTGTGTAAATAAAAAAGAACAGAGAGGGGAGGAAAGTAAAATATTTTGTTAGAAGGATTTCTATAAAGTTTTAGTGCTATATTTTTGCAACAACTGAATAGAAAGCATCTGATGGTGATGTGACAGGACTAGGAGCATTTAATAGCTGAGTAATGTGGTCAAATATAACTAAGGTTACTGAGCTCAAACATCTTTAATTCTGAAACTCTTGGGGGCAGGGAAGGGAGGCAAAATGAACTGAAGTTATAGTGACCAGCAGTGTGACAGGAAAAATACTGACAGTGTCTCACTCGAACAAGGAATCATTTTCTACCTGGTAAGAATAACCAGCAATCTGGAAGACATGCAAATTAAGTGGGTGTGAATCAGTAACCTAATGACGGAAGCAGCTATATCTGCAACTAGGAGGCAAATTCTGCCTTTCTGACCAGAAGATCACAGGAGCTGCAGATTCCATACACACAAAAAACTTCCCTCTCAACTTCCTCATTACTGTGTGTCTGGAGAAGCAGAGACCTTTTCTGTACTCCCCACTATTCTGACCACTAGTAAATACATAGTCCTCAGAGAAACTATTTTCTTCTACCTAAGATTAAGTTACCCAATCACAAGTTAATCAGCATCATGCAAGCTCTCAATTTTGGACATACTGAAGAGAAGATGAAAAAAATTCAGCGAGTAGCCCAGGTCCTTCCATTTGAATAAGCAGGCCAGCAAATAGGCAGATGGCAGAAGCAAAACATATGAGAATTACTAAACCATTTCTCAATGCTTTTCATCCAAACCTGTACAAGCAGGTAAACAAAAAGTTCATAATCACTATTCTCATTTTAAAGGTTAAGGCATGCAACTCATACAGAAACGAAAACACTTATCCCAAGAGGCCAGTGGCAGAACTGAGAATAGAGGCAGCAAGGAAATACACATCTCCAGTCTCCTTTTCCCTGTTTTGTTCCAAAAGATTGTGCTCATCCGTAGAAGTAATCATGAAATACTTGCTTTTTTCCCACTCCTGCTAAATATAAAGTTATTTTAATACCATGTTAAATCCATCCTTCTCAGTCTAACACTGCTATTAGTGTAAGGTTGATAAACAAAGTATAACTATTGAGTAAAAACATAAGGAATTATTTCTTAACAAAATTGATCCTAACAACATCACTAGCTTGCATGTTATATCATTTAAATATATTTTTCAGTCATATCAATATGCTTGCATAGGGCTTCTAAGCCACAAACACATATGTAATTCATAAGAGCATGACACTCAGCAAGAGGATGCAAATGAGAGCAAACAGCACAACCCAGATAGAGAAACCTCATCCACCCACAAAGATGGGTTGTGCATGTCACATTTTCCAGCCTATTTCTCTTAAACATGTTTTGCACTTTCTAGTGCTAAAAATAACTCTGTTACATTAGAAAAAGAGCAGTGGCAGAAACCAGTGCTTGCTGGCAAACTGCTTTCTCTCCCCCAGACACACCATTTTTTATTTTTGATAGAAACAATTTATCTGTAGCTTTTCATACACATTTAACACAGTTGTTAAATGGCCATACTTTATATGAAATAAGCTGAAAACTATGTTTATTTTTTCTTGTGATCTGATCAGATCAATTCTGCTTTTACTGACATCCCTGTTAGTCAAGCTGAAAGAAATCTCCCAGGTGCAAAACTAGTGAGGGTAAAGTGACTTTAAAAATGAATACAATATGTGCATACACCTAGACACATATTTTCATCTGTGTGCTTAATAGAACATGCATTTATTGTGTAAGTTACCACACTGGAAAAGCAATGCAACAACAAATTTCCCCTCCATCATAAACAGAGATATCATCTTAGCAAGACCAGGTTCTGCTTTACCTCTTATGACGATGATAAAATTAAAGATAACATGAAAATAAAGCTATGTGTTAAAAACTGATTTTTTTGTAGAGACCTCTGAGCCCTTTAAAAAGTAATTAACCCTAGATACATAGAAGTTAAACATTATTACTCCTCCAGAAATTTCACAAGAGTCCAGCACACCTAGTCCAAGCATCAGTCCAAAAATTAGTTCCATAGGTCTTTTTCTTTATTAATAATATAACATGGAACAGTCTTAGACACATTCGATCTACACTGACGTATAGGGGAGTTGTGTTACTATTCCTTAGGAGAAAGGACACGCGGACCTGCTTCTTTAGACTGGCTACCTTATTTAGTGTTTCCATAAAAATCCAATTGAAAAAATGATCATATATCAACATATTCATGTGCACTGAAATAATAAACGGTGTTAAGCAAAAGTCACCAAATAGTGCCACCTGCTGTAACCTGCCCAACAGTGCCAGTCAACAGCCCTTTTCTCCCCCTTCTGAAATCAAGTACTGCACAGCCAAACACCTTCATTCAAATGAGAGACTAAAGAGCTATAGAGAGAATAAAGGAACAAAGAAACAAACAAACATAATCTAACAGAGCTCTTCTGGATTTAGAGTGATATAAATAGTCTGTTGTTCTAGCATCTATCTGCTTGTGTAGTGCCACCCAGATCAGTGAATAGGCGGCAAGCTACATAAGAAAATCCTCATACAAACACTGATCCTCATAGGCTGATACTGAAAGGCTCATATGTAAATGCCTTTAGGAGCTTAATTTATGAACAGCTCATTAATAATTGTAGTATATTACTACTGAGATTCTAACAAGAACCTCCTACAGGTTCCAGATTGATGGTTTTGCAGTTGAAGAAGCAGAACAAATTGCTCTGCCACAACCCGTGTGTCACAGAAATCAACATCAAAATTCCCAAGATGCTTCTACAGTACTTAAAAACAACTAAGATAAAACTCCACTGTAAACTGTCAGACAGTCAGGGTGGTAGGAAACCTTAACTTGGGCATTTACATTTTTGTGATGAGAATGAGGCAAATAATTAGTCAAAACATTTTAAAATATGTTCAGGAGACACCTACAGTGTGTCCAAAAGACAATATGATTAACTTCTAAAGTAGCCACAGCTTAGATGAGAGATAGGATATTTTTAAGGTGGTCTTCCTACAATTTTCACAGGATCCTGAGAAACAGGCATAGCAGTTCACACACTGAAGCATGAACTGATGTAATTGAATTCACACACAGAATCAAAAACAAGGCTCAGTTTCTTCATACCCATGATGATTAAATCCACCCTAAAGTAACTCAAGTGAGCTATATATATTGAAACAACATATTCACCCCACATCTGGTTAGAACAAGCTTTCTACCCTTTCATAAATATCTTAGACTCAAAGTTGACCAAATGGAGCAGGCTGACATCCCATCTAATCACAACAGAGTAGCCCTCAGCACTTTCTTTCACCCTTTGGATCCTTTACCTGGGGCCAGCGGTTCCACATCCACCAAGCTGTGCAAGTGCTGCAAGCCATTTGATCACCACCTCTACCTCAGAAGTGACTCAAGTTGCTCAATACAAGCATGTCAACCTAGCAGTTAACAAAATACAACGTGAATGAAACGACTGAAAATGAATGGAAAATGGTACATAAATGTAAATTGTTATTAGCAGAACCAAGGATATCTCGGTGCTATGTCTATCACTAATTTTTGAATCACATTTCTGCATGATGTTTAATTTTGTAAAAATAGATTAAGTGCTGATTGATTTGTATTTTCTAAATCATGATGAAATTGCAGTTCAAAATGTCATGTCACAGGTAAAAATCTTAAAAGCCACAGCAATAATGTCAGTAATGAAAAAGTATCCATTAACTACTTGTACATTTATCATGTAATTTTTTTATTTCTTCCCCACCCCCCCCTTTTTTTTTTTTTTGTTGTTGTTGTTGTTTTAAGGCACTGCTTTTCTGTCTTGTGAACTGACTTCACTCAAAAAGATAGATCAGCTGAAAATACTGGAGGGCCAGATTTTCATATATCCCCAAGGAGCCCTTCTCGTTGGCTCACTGCAAAGGAACTCTAAATCAGGTAGATACCGAACTGAAGGCTGCTACAATATCCCCTGCACAGTTATTCATATTCTGAATAACTAAGCTCTAAGCTCTCATATCTTTTCACTAGGTGAGATCTAAGCCTTCAGGCTTTCCATGTCTCTGTACTCTTTCAAGCACTATTGCTATGACCGAGTATAAAACTTCATGCTGTTACGATACAAAAGCTAGTGTTTGCACAGAAATTAGCCTTTCCACTAACATTAAAAAATCCCAACATGCTGCAATTCTGGGTAAACTATTTCCTTGGAAACTCGTGATAAAAAGGGTGCATTGTTCATACTTGGAGTTCAGTACTAGACAGTTTCAGAGCACTTGGGCTTGTTAACACTTGGCACTGATTATCTCCTTCATATAAGATTATGAAAGTATTTTGTAGACATTAAAGGAATTAAAACTGAAAACATCCTGTAAAGTAAGAAAGTTTTAATATCTTAATACAGATAGATGAATGTAGGCACTGAAACATTAGTGGCAACATCCTTAACCTTAGGTAAAGGGAAGAGTACTAATCCTAATTCATGCATTTGAGGAAATAGCTGCCTTTAAAGAGGGACTGAACACATGGCCTTACAGATCAAAAGCTGGTGAAAAGGTTTCTAAATCCAGTGTGGTTACAAATCCCAAATAAAAAACCAACATTTGAAAATTCTGCCTGAAGCATCAATAAAATGAAAGAAATTTAAAAAATAGTCAAGGCATACAGTTCCATAATTCTAGCTTTCAGGTTATCGTGAAAAGGCAAACAAGTTTTGTTTTTATTTTTGACTGCACTAGTGACCCAGGAATTACATGGTGCTACAGCCAAAGAGGACTCCCTTAGCAATCACCACAGCCTCCTGTATTCAGAAGTGCTAATCTAAAGCAAATAACAAAATTGTCCAAGATAGACCACTAGTTCCATATTAGCACATATTATTACATATACCTATACAAGTGTGGGGGGTCTTGATAAAGTATTTATTACTGTTGTACCATATGGAAACTCTATTTTACATACATATATTTATGTGTACGTAGGTTTCTATGTATGCAGAAGATGGGTTCCTCTCAACCAACTGTCCACTATAAAATTACTTGAAATTACTAGGCAGCTACTTGGTGAGCCAATCTGAAAATCCTTCCCAAAACTTGCTTATTTATTCAATACTCAGCTTACAAGAACAGAGTGGTTATGGAGCACAGTCCTTTCTGAGCACTCACTTCTACAAGATGTCCGTGGTCTAGCAGGGAAATCACCTCACAGGTAACTTCAAAGGCTGAAATAATTCATGCTTTCAGGTGGTGAACTACCTCCAGATTTCTCACAGCAAAAAATGTACAGTCTTTGTCCAAGATCAGCCCGTTTGATTTGATTTGTTTGTGGATAAGCTTCCTTCTCTCAGTGCTGAGGAGCTATGTGAAAAATAAATTTAAAATCCTGTGAGTTTACATTTGGGTAATTGGCAGCAAAGGGGCATCACCAATTGCAGTAAGCTACCATTTAAGCCATGAATCACATTTATGATTTGCACTGTAATTGTTAAAAATGTTCATCTTGACTGTAAATAGCAGTTCAAATAAATCAATTTAATAGCAAATACAAATATATGTTTCCAGATGCAAATATAGAGTTAGTTCATTTTAATTGCAAGCTCATATTCACTTGCTACAAATTAATATCTCAAATTATGATCTTAAAACCACAAATGAACTGTTAATTTTTAGTTTTCTGTTACAACAGTGACGATTACTGAACACTCATGAATGCTTTTATGCATGTCAAAAGGAGCTACTTTGATTCCTGACTCTTTAAAAAGCTGCTTAAGAGCACATACTCCGACAGCTGCTTTCTTGAAAGGCAGGAGTAAAAAGGCTGAAGCAGGAATTATGCTTCGTAAAAAAAAAAAAAAATTAAAACCATGAGGCTTTGTATATACTTTGCAAGGCTCTATGCTTCTCCAAACTACTTGGAAAACAACTTGCAAGATTATGACCAGAAACAACATCACTCCAAAGTGAGTTCTAAGAAGCACGTTCTGACTGCTTACTGTGTCTTAAGACTATGGATATGAACATTTTAAGAAACAGCATGTGGGGCAGTAAGTTCCTGTACCAGAGAAGTATAAGGCTTAATTTATATCACCACACTGCTGCCTTGCTCTCTGCCTGGGGCAGAGACTGGTAGTACCAGTCACAAACACATCTTTTTCTTGTCAATCCTCCTTGTCCCTTTGCTACTCTTATCTCAATTCTTCTCTTTTTTTCCTCTTCCCATTTCAATTTTTTCTCACGTTTCACCTTTCCCTTTACCACACTTTCTCGCTTAACACCTCTGTCTCAATTCATACTCCCATTCTCTTCCTTCCAACCATGCCAAGTCGTTATTCTTCATATTTCCATGCAATGACCTTTGTGTATTCTCTGAAGGTAGTGATCCATATAAAGATCACACTCCTCTGTTCAGCCAAATAACCCAGAATATACATGGGGATATCATAAGTCTCAAGTCCAATACATCAGCAAACAGGCTGATGTCACCATCTTACTGTCTATGGGCATAGACAAAAAACCCCACACCCATTCCTTGAAAAAAATATTAGCACATCTTCAAGCCAGAAGTACGCAGATACTCAGATTACAAGTTGCGACTGTAACACATCTACATTAGCTGGGAATGCCTAACCACATTTTTGGTGTTCTCCCTCTCTGCCCAATAGTTAGCAAAACAAGAAAAATTATGTTAACCTTGTGTACACTATAGAACAGGTTGCAAAAATAAGCATTACATTATGTTTTCTATGTTTTGATAAGAGGTGTACTCCAACAGATCAATAAATCTAGGGACTCACTGTTTTTGCATTAGTAAGTAGTTTGAGTAAATTACCAGAAGTGGAAATTCAGTTATCAGCAGCTAGTGTTAGAAATGGTCAACAGTGATGGTAAGCTGAAATTTGCCTCCAATAGTAATATTAGTGACAATTTTTACAGTTTTACCTCCCTACTCCTGAAAATACTGAAAACTGGCAACTGATGCCATATGACTATGTCTAAATTAGTTTAAAAAAAAAAAAAAAAAAAAAAAAAAAGAGGGGTTGGGAGATTGGGGGAGGGTGTTTGTCCAGCTGGTTTTTGTTTTGGGGAGAGGGAGTGTGTTTGTGGTTTTGTTTTCAAACTGCAATGGATATCAAGTCATGTCCAAGGACTTCTCGTAAGCACATGCCATCCAAAAAACTCTAGGAGGGTTTTAAATTTTTTTCTGTGAAAAGGGCATAATTTTTCAGAAAGCATGCATACAACAGTTGATGCCATGAAAGTTCAAGGCAGATGTAAAAGATGCAGGCAGTGGATTCAGGATATTGCCAATTTGGCTCCCATTTCCTGGCTTTATTCTGTCTGCCTATTTTGTGACTAAGCCAGCCAAGTGGATAATGCTGATAGCAAATAAAATATACAGAGGAATGAGTATCTTATGGTACTTTAGAAAAAAAATCAGTACCTGGTAAAAATTTATATTTTGTGTAAGTCATATTTTAAAAACATAACTGTCCGGGACTCATGCTAGAATCTGCAAGACATAACACGGACACATCCTTTCTTTTTCAGCCAGACAGAGCTTCCAAGCCTTTGGCGAGAACATTGCACCTGCCACGTCTCCTCTAGTGCATTAAGGAATCTCTGGCACCAGTGGCAATGTGCCACCTTTGGAAGAAAAGTCATCCATCAGCTAGACTGCTTCAGACCCACTTCCAGCTTATGTTAATGTGCATATGAAATGAAATCCAATTAGACTACAGCGTCCAAATTCACAGCCAAACTTCCTATAAAGTTTAACCCCTTGCCTGCAAGGGAATAACATCTGTAACTGAGATGAATAATTCTTCTGTGATAAAGCCACATCTTGATTTTTAAATCTTTACTTCCAATTTCATGAATTCTGGGAGAACATTCTCACCAAACTTAAAGTGCAATGGGCAGGGGGCTGTGGGGTGTGGACACGACAGACAAAAGAGCAAAACCAATTTTTGATAAAATAGTACAGCTTTATCTCCCAGAGCAGCATTTCAGATTCCATATTTGCCCACAGCATTTTGCCTTACAGAAATCAAAATCAAAACCAAAACATCCAAGCTCATTCTCTCCCCAAAGGGCAATTTTTAAGCTGATGCTTTATATATTACAAGACTCTTCTCATTCCAAAAAGATATTCAAAGTGCTAGGTCTGGTCTATAAAGCTTAGGCATATTTTTGAACAAGCTTCATTTTAATATTCTTCAGGGTCCCCTCTACTACAGTAATCTTAATTACTGTCAGTTTAAGGCATAGAAGGTTGACTAGAGAAGTGGCACCTTTTGGCGAGAGTGTTGTACACAGTATATATAAAAAGTGTATCTTCATTCATCTTGTGTTTTCTTTGGTTTATAACATCTACTAAGAATAAATGGAATCTATCATCCTTTAGCAAAAAATTGCATCCTCCCTCAAACTACTAACTTCTGGGGTTTTTTGTTTCATGAAATGTTGTTGTGGTTTAACCCCAGCAGGACACTAAACACCACATAGTCACTCATCCACTCCCTTACACAATGGCATGGGAAGAAAAATCAAAAGAGTAAAAGTGAGAAAACTTGTGGGTAGAGATAAAGAAAGTTCAATAAAAAGTAAAGCAAAACCCACACGTGTAAGCAAAGCAGAACAAGGAATTGATTCACCACTTCCCATGGTCAGGCAGGTGTTCAGCCATCCCTGTGAAAGCAGGGCTCCATCATGCACGGTGAGGACTTGGAAAGACAAACGTCATCACTCTGAATGTCCCTCCTTCCCCCTCTCCCCTCAGCTTCATATGTTGAGCATGACACTATATGGTATGGAATATTCCTTTGATCAAACGGAGTCAGCTGTTGTGGCCTCACAACTTGTTGTGCACCTCCAGCCTCCTTCCAGGTGGGGTGGGGTGAGAAGCAGGAAAGGACTCTGTGGAATTGCTGTTCAGCAGTAACAAAAAAAGTTCTTACACTGCCAACACCATTTCCAGCACAAATCCAAAACACAGCCCATACTAATTGCTATGAAGAAAATTAATTCTACCCCAGACAAAACCAGCCCACATATTAATACAGGTGAAAACAAGAATCTAGGGGAAAAAAAAAAATCCCTTTTCAGAGCTGCGTGTTCATATAAACCAGCACATAATCAACTTGTGGACACACCACATAGTACAATTCAAGAGTATCAGACACTACATGGTGGTGATTGTAAGACACATGACCCCTTTTTCCACAAGCATTTGGCATCATGTCCCCATTTCCTTTCCTATTTATATGGTTCTCATAAGCACATCTGAAACATGTCCTGCAAGATCCTTTACATTTTAGTGTTCTCTGGAAATTTGTACCTTCGCTGGCCTGTAGCATTCCTGTACTTCTCCCCGGGTAGCATCCTACACATCACAGTGCAATTACAGGAAGTATTGGTGCCACACAACGAGGAGAAAGGAACAACCACTTGAGCGTTTTACTTGAAAAATGATGTCGATAGGTCTAGTTGTGGATTTTTTCAGCTGTGGCACCAATTCTCTTATAATATAGGCTTGTCCAGAGCCTAGCAAAGAGAGGGTCCGGCTGCATATCTACTAGCATACAAATAAGTTTTCCTAGGATAAACCCAAACTGAACATGTATGGATGGATAAGCATTAAAACAAAGATGTCACGAACAGAAATTACACTTTTAAACCCCACTAACCTTAATTGTTTGAGGACAAATTCTAACTATATAAACATGTTAAGAAGGTGATGGAGTAGTCTACTTGGTCTCTGGCATTTTTTATCTAGGGTATGGTTCTCATAAATGTGTTGTGTTGAAAGCCATATAGAGAAGGACAGGATTTTTAGAATATTCAGTATCACAGTAGCTGAGAACAAAACAGTCTTGCAAATATACTCCAACACACTATGGGACTGCTTTCAGTTCATATTTACTTAAACAGAAATTAGCAAGCACTTACAGAGAGGACTATTTACCACAGCTCTGGTACACCGGTTGGCAACTTATATACATAGCTACCCCAAAGTCACTCTGAAATTCAAGTGTACAAGCTCAGGCAGGTGCAAATAATGTTAGCTTTGATTAAAGCATAGAACACCCTGTAGCAACAATGGGATGACTACACAATGATGCTTGCATATTAAAATTGCACTACAGACCTAAAATCCCTTGAAGCTGGATCCAAATACCCTGTAACTTTATAAGTTGGGGGTTTTCCAAGAAATAATTTCCCAATTCTGTCTCTGTTCTGCTAAAAAAACCCAAGCAAACCCAAACGTATTACTCAGTTGTATAGTTTTAAAAGATTAGAAAGAGATGACTGATTCTGTCTGTAGACAGACTTTTTCCTTTCCTATGAAAGAACTGATCCATTTTTTTCTAGTTCTCTGGCTTGAAGCAGGAGAGTCAAAGTATTTATCCAAGTAATAGGAAAGGATTACACATGTAGATGGATTTAAGAAACATCAATCCCGGCAGGCTTCTGAAATTAGAAGAGCCTAATGCATGAGGAGTGATATATTTTACAATAAGGGAAATGTCAAGCTGTGGAAAAACTATTCCAGAAGGTAGCTGCAAGTTAAGTACAGAGTTCACTTCTCTTGTCACTTGATCCTCTCCTTAGAATTAAGAACTGAACTTACCATTTTGAAACATGTAGAGTAGCAGCTATAAAAATCCACCACGAGAACATTCATATTTGGAGATTTTTCTGCCTTTACACAAGTTTAAGGGATTGCCAGAGGTCAAAGAATTGAAGATCCCTGCTGAGTCACTTCTATGAAAGACATGCTGTGGAATGGTGTAGGTGTACTTACTCTTCACAGCTATTAAGACAGGACAAAAAAAAAAAAAAAAGGACAAACTTGCTCATTATGGACTCGTTGGGCCTCAATAAGGACCGATAAATATTTTAAACAGAAAAGCAAGGATTTTCTGCTCAAGAAACAAACCATATTAAAAGGTATTTCCAGTAACCCACCACACAATTAATTATGACTTTTAGGACAATGTAAGTGTGGTCAATGGGTTGCTGTTAGGTTAAACCTGTATTACAAAAGATATTTTTTATCTTTTTACAGAAAAAAAACAAAAGACACTTGCAGATCTCCAAATAGCTTTTAATGAAAAACAGAATCACTCCTTGGCACAGAATGACACATACACACATACACCACCTGCCCCTCCCCAGCTATCTATGATTGCTTCTCTCTCTCCATAGGTGACGGGTGCCTTCCCCAGGCAGCACCCAATACACTGTGTTTGTCTGGCAGGGGGAAGGCTAATGAAGCAGAGTAGGAACATAGCTCCCATTTAAATTCAAGATTGGATTGAATACCTTTCCAAGCTCTTCGAGATGCAGTAGGTTTAGGATACTAACAGAACTTATTCTTACCAGTTTTTAAATTTTTTTAAAAATTTTTCTAACTTCTAATGGATGCAAAATTTTCTTGCATTTGGAATTACATCAGAGGAAAGACCTACCAGTGTATAACATCATCAAACTCCTAACATAAAACAATATTTTAATGAATGCCTTCTAATAAAAACTAACCTCCTACATCCAGCAGTGCATTGATAACAGGGGTTGGTACTAGAAGTAAAAGAACTATTGAATTACATTCAGATACATTTCCTTACTGCAGAGTCTCCTGCATTTGAAAGAAAGCTGCCCCCTGGTCCTTCCTTAACAAAAAGCTTTATATGCCACTATTAAAACTACATTCATTGTGACACACCAGTCCCTTTGGATGTTTAGAAAGCAGATGTGTATGAATAAGTTGATCTCTGTTCAGGAAACATGTTAAGCATATAAGTATTTAATTTGTGAGTTATCTAATCATCACTACTCCTTCTCCACAGTAGGCACATTTAGCTGTCACTTGGTACTTGAATTTTCTGATTTTAACTTTCAGCATTTATCAGTCATAAAATTTTGTCCTATATAGAGCACTCTTTTAAAACAGAGTGCACACTTAACTGTAATCACAGCTGTACATCAGATTGAATGCAAACAGTCTGTGTGAAAACTAATGGAATGTTTTTTGTTCTAAGAATATCTGTAGAAAAAACATCCTATAAGTGCTAATTAAAGGCCTAATCAGGTAAATAATAAATACTTTCCCATGACCTTCTACTATTACTTGCAAAAAAATAACTCAGTGTTGCTTCACAACACTATTATGTAAAGATCATGGAAGTTCAGCAAATATTTGCATTTCCCTGAGTGCAAGCAAAGGTGGCTCACAATCAGGTCAAAAGGAAGGCAGATCCCAGGAGGAGCTATCCCAAATCTCTATATCCTTTAACTTGAGGGTTCCATGCCATCTCTTGGGCAAACACCCAATTGAATTGCCAAGAACTGATAAATGCAGATTCATAGCCTCTCCAGTATAATTGCTTGCACAGGGAAGGTCCTAAGAAACCTGTTCCTGGTGGAAGGCAGACAACTGTCTCCCTTTTGCTTGAGGCTACCCAAGTTTCTCGATATAGTTGAGGCCACTGCTGGTGGAAAACATGCCTGTTTGCACAGCTGATCATATAAGAAAATCCAAAGAATTATTTACCGCTACATCTTAATCCCTTCACACCTTAGGAACACTGCACAGAACAGAAAGGTTTGATCACTGGATGGGGAAAATGGGTTTTGTCTCTAGTCAAAGTCAATGGCCACTGGGCTCTGGGGTAGAGAAACAAGATGCATGCATGTCTACCCAAAACCAAGGCAAAGTTAATAGCAAAGATTTTAAAATATCCATATCAAAACAGCATAAAGTGACATATGTAAGACCGGGATGCAGCACAAATGGGACGAGTGAGAGTTCTGATAGTGGAAATGCAGCCTTAGCAGCAATATCTAATGTGCTGGTAGGCTCCAAGAATGACTCTTCTCAGACAGCAGCGATCATAATTGCCTTTATTAGCAAATTATACTTCAATGTGTTTTTAAAAATAGCATAATAATAACCTCTAAAGCCTAGAGGAACCCATTGAGAAAATTAATCTGCAGAAAACTACATTTCCAGTATAAGCTAAGAAGCAATGTCCATGCCTTCAGGAGTAAATCAGCCTATGAGAGTATATTCTGATGTTGTGTTTCATCTAAGTGACTGCTGGAGCATTTCTCTACTCTTAGTGTAGAGGTCCAGAGCTAGAGTTCACTCTGAGGTTACAGATTTTTTTCAGCCTGGCTAGAGATAGGTAATTACATAGGCTGCAAGCTCATGCCTGCTATAACAATGGGTTACATTTTATTTTTCTACTACTGCCCTACACACCCATTGTATGGGCAGAATTTAGAGTCTACACTAAAAAGATGGGAGTGCACAGGACTATATACATATATATTTTTTTTTATTAGGTTTTTTTTTTTTTAACCCAAACTTATTACAAAAGAAAATTAGAAACCACTAAAATAATTCATGTGTTTACTACTCTGAGTGATTCCACATTAGTAACATAATCTGTACCCAGGTTGTTATACATTTAAAGCCAGAGCTCTAATTGAATAACTGCTGCCTGGTGAGTCTGTAGGTTAAAAAAAAATCCAGACTCAAGATCCACACTTGAGCTGAATTGCTTCTAGTAATTCTACCTTTGAGCAAGCTTTTAAAATTAAAATTAAATGAATTTACAACATGTCATTATTCCTAGACCTTATGGAGTGTATACTTTACTGCCTACAGTGTCAGCTTCAATCATACTTAGCATTAAGTTGAATTAGTGTCCCAAAGTACCTACTCCCCTCCACCTTTTCGCTGGTCTTTGTTTAGGCACAAGGTCAAAAATGAAGATGGGCTACATGCTGTTTGAGTCCCTCATCTACCTATTAAGGGGGAATCTTGAGTTTTATGGCTACAAGGCTTATGTCAGCCAACTATTATTAACTTAATTTATTAGGGGAAACAGTGAATGATATGTTTGAAATAATGTATAATCAAGCTATACTGACAATGCCCTGCTGACTTACAGACAAACCTGTTCTAGTCAGCACCTCTATACCAGAAACCCATCTTTCCCTCTGGAACCACTTAAGATGTTATCTTTTGTATTTATCATCCCTGTGATCAAAGCTTGCCATTCTTTTCTCCCAGCAAAACTCCTTCTCCATTCTACTCCAAGGTGGCTTCCCTCAACCATTCCTTTTCTTTTCCATCTGCATCCTTGGGGATTGTTGTAGTTTTCCAGTCTTTAGAAGCTTGATTCATTTGCCTGCATGGGATCCAGGAGACAGAAAGAACTTGAAAAAGAAAATGAATGTAACCCTAATGCAAGACATAGAGGTAGACTTCGTATTCTTCCCAACACTGGGAGCAGCTGCTTTTCTATGGAGATCACACATCTGCTTCTAGGATTTGTTACCAGTACAGTCAACTCCATAAAAATACTATTTCTAGGGATCCCCTAATGGTTCATCAAGCTGGATGAAACACTGTTTGTAGTATCCATATCTTACTCGTTAAACACTGTCAGTGAAGATGTCAGTGAAGTCTGTGCATTACAAATAATGAAGTCTTGAAAATAATTATTGTGCAAGCTAAATATTTCCATTTTAAGGAAACCAGAAAAAGACTCTTCCAAATTATGTACAGGAACACGCACAATAATTAACCTAAAATTCGCTACCTGTCCAACTATCCTTATCAATTACACACTTCAACTTTTGCCTTGAGCACCCTTTATTTGGGGCTCTGAATTTATAAACAGAAGTTTTGATAGCCACTCTTACTTAACACTTAGGAGTAGGAATAAAAGTGCTAACCAAGTTTACAAATACATATGAACCATTCTCACTGTCACTTAAATATGCTGTATTTCAGCACTTGACCACACTGCACCAAGTTGAGGTTGTTTTTCAATCATCATATTCTGCTATTTCAAACAGTTCAGCATTTTGAAAACTTCTAGAGGGATCTAAAATGAGACTGCTCAGCCATTACTTTCTGATATGGATCCTGCTTTGACTTCTGAAATCATTTATCAGCACACTAAAACCAGCCCCAAGAACAGTTTTTCAACAGAATGATAAACCCTGCACAAGGATACCAACAGTATGCTCATTATTTTGGCTGTTCTCCAGAGCACAGATATCATCACATCAGATATACAGTTGTCAAATTAGACCTCAGTCACTTCAAACAATCTCATCTTTATTAGTATAAAAAGCACTTGAAGTAGCCTATGTTTATATACTATGCTAAGATAGCCTTATTTAATATTTCATATACAAAGTTCCAATAATTTGGGATAAACTTCCATCATTCTTATGAGAACCTGGCTAACAGCAGTACATTTTCTGAAATTAAGGGTATTACATCTAGGCACTTAAAGGACTAAGAGAACATCAAGAGTTCTTCTGTTTGCACAACCTTTGAAAAATCTTCAAATTAACTGTTTGAAAGGGGATGAATGACAAAGAAGGTGTTTTAATCTTCTCTAGATGTTTAGCTCTGAGAAGTATTAAGAGTTTCTCCTGTATTAATTAGATAATTATTAATTATATTAACAATAGTGAACTCCTCTGTGGGCAGAACTTGCAAAAAGCATCCCTTACTGTAGCTCACACGGAACCACACATGCTCAATATCTGACATTTGTAGAAAAACTTCCTGAGGCTGTGCTAGCTTTAATGATACAACTGCAGAATCCAGAGAGCAGTGTACATGAGCTAAGATAATTTCAGTACCACACTGGAGGTTGGAGATGGATCTAAAAAAACCACAATAGTTCATGTGCCAACAGTTTACGCGTTCACTTATCACACTGATCCCAGCATCAGCAGAGCTACTGCAAGTGACAGATTATCTAAAATTTTTCTGCGTGATCCAGACTGCACGACATGAAAGGTACTAACATATAAAGAAAATAAAAGGAAGTATATATTCAAAGTATATTCATCAGGCACTACCAAAACAAGTTATAAGCCTTCAAATGTTCACTCATATTTTAGTAAAGCACTCAAAACCTCTGTTTTGTGTTACTCATATCAGAAAATACTCAATAGAATATGCACAGGAATCTGCTATTGTTATCTTTTGCTAGTGGTTTCTCAATGACTTGCTTCCTCTCTGTCCAGCTATCGCTAGAATGATAATGTTTAGATAGATTAACAGCTGATTTCCTAAGAAGAACCTACGAGCACTGAAGACTTATAGCTAAACACTGGATAGATATTCTGTAGTTACAAGAAGACTTTGGTGTAATTTCTATCCATTTGTCATTAAAGATTACTCTCAACTCTATCCTAAGTTTTTATTCTTGGAAAGAAATTGCATGAGAAAAATATTTTAATAATAATTTAATTTTTAAACTACATTCTGTTTTTCAAATCTATAGAGTCTCATTATAAACTAAGATAAAAGGTAAATGGAAAAAGACCTTTCTTTCTTGCATTATTAGTTTGTCAAGACTGTCATCAAAAGGTTTGATTTAATCACCTCCACAAAACACGTGCCATGTTCACCCTCTTGTCAGTATCTCCCCCAAGGGCTGTGGAACTAGGATGTAGTCAAAGAACACAGATGTGGTTAGATCAGCCAGACTTAACCCTGGCTTAATCTCTCCCAAGTATCCTTTGCTAGCTTGGCTCCTGGGATTCAATTTGAAGCAGCAACAGTACTATTACTCAATTTGAGTGAATAGGATATTTGTAGATACTGAAAAGCTCTTAGCACAGAGATCTCCCAGCTTTCTGCAGTATTCTGTGAGAAGCTTGTCTTTCTCACACAAGCCATGAGAAACAGTGAGATGGTTTTGTAAACGAGTTCTCTATCTTAACACCTGCAGCTTGTTTTCCAAGTTTGTTATGGCTACTCGGAAAAATGTTTTGAAATGGGTGTTGTAGGGTTTCACCAATCATGTTAGAAAGGTGGATGGTCGGTGACCAATGGCCCTATGCCATTCAAGTGAACTAAGATATATAAATGGGTCTGTAAATTAATAAATAATTCCATTTCTTCCCGGATGAAGTCTATGTCATTTGTCTGTGGTCCTCGGAATAACAGCGTGTATCGGTTTGAAAACAAACC